>SEMN01000059.1:600000-1072500 GCA_005408345.1 Macquaria australasica | reverse complement strand
CTTTTGTCTTTTGTCATGGTGATGGGAGCTAATGGTTTTACCCAGATGACTTGTTTGGACAGTTAATGAGTGAAAGAAAGGGAAATATGCAACAGCATTATGCAAAAGAGAAATAACAGTTTAATCAGGAATTGATTGCAATGACATGCCACAATTGGCATGTCATTGCAATCATTGTGACATTGTGACAATAGTGCTGATAAGTACACATTACACCAAAAGGTGTTGCCAAAATAACCTACTGTAGGCTTTTTGTTGGGTAGTTGTTTTTATTTAAATAAATTATAATTATTTTGTTGATGTTGATTTTAATTTTAATGTGGCCCGCTCCTGCAAGGTACTGTTTCTATAAATAATCATCATGAGGGGGCAGTATGTACTGTAATGCATATACACTGAAGGTACAGCCCAGTGTGTTGTACACTAGCATCTGATTCACCATCGACTGTAAAGAGAACAACCCAGCCACCACTGGGTTTAACTAGTTTTGGTTATTTAAAGCCATCAAAAGAAATCAAACCAAGATAAAGCAGTGGGCAAGTTCTTCTCATAAGGAGTAAAAAGGCTTTATTGACCATTCTTTGCAAAATTTAGAATGGAAAACGTGTAAAACTCCAGGAAAAGTATTGCAATCAATACAACACTAACATTCCTCATTATGCATAACTCCCTCTTTAACCCATGGTCAGCCAATGGCCAGACTCCAGCTACATGAACTATTCAATCCTCTCCTGATGGCAGCACAAAATAAAAGTCTTTCTTTTTTGTATGAATCAATCATTGTGTAAAAATAAGAAGCATTTATCACTTGAAATCATCCATGTAGGAAAACCTTAACTGTTGTTTTTTTCAGATGTGTCCGAAGTACAGTTCAACATATGATTCATGCACAAGAAAACAACATTCATTGTCTCTGTTGATGCTTTTTGGAAAACATCATACATTTCAGAGAGAAGATACAAACGATGCATGCTTAACTGTGACAGGAATGTTTTTCATCTTATTTGCTAGAACCTTTTGATCTATGATGTACATTTTTAACTTGGGGTTTTTCAATTTGTGTTTTTCAAAGTCCTTAAGCTGTGCAGATTGTCTGCGTACAGTAACCTATTGAACAAAGTGGTGTAGTTACACTCAAAAAGTGGGCTAAAAAAAAAAAAAAAAAGCACTATTAGTATGAGGCTGTGGCGGTGTGTTCACTCACCAGCTGGGCATCTGCAGGAGGCTGTTCCATTGGAGCGTGTCAGGCAGGTGGAGTTGTTCAGGCAGGGATTGTGGAGGGGGTCACAGGGGTCATAAGGCTGGTTGCACAAGGGGCCACTGAAGAAAGGGGGACAGGTGCAGGAGAACTCCCCAGGTACATCTGACTCTTGACACTGAGCTCCATTTAGACAGGGCCCACGATCACACTCATTCACATCCTCTGCACAGTCCACACCTGTCCAACCTGGTGAGCACAAACACCTTGGATACACCAGAGAGGAGATATGGCACTGTCAGTTTGGCATAAATTAAAATGAATCCTAAATAAACAAACACTTACAACTTATATAGTAGTTTTCCAAGAGTTAAGGGTGTCATTCTTTCTGCTAAAAATAGATATAGCAGCGCTACTGTGGGGTGCTGCAGATAAGCTACCACATGGCATTTACTTTTTTTTTTTTTTTTTTAATTCAAATGATCCACAGGACACATTTTTCTGCATACAAGTACACAGTGTTACAGTACAAGTATTGGCACTGCACTCCTGAATCTTTGTGAGACAGTGCAGGGAATTTACAGGTTAATTGGACCACCGGTCAGAGTAGCTTTTCATTCTGGACAGCAGAATGTAGGACACAGGAGGTTAGAGCACTGAGTGGGGATTAAATGGAAATGTATGCATGCTAGACACAGACAGAAAGAGCGAGATGGGAACAGAGAAACGGAGAGAGAGAGAGTGTGTGTGAGTCTGAAGCATCTGCTCTTAAGGCAGGTGAATATTCCACTTGGTGGCAGTGAGCACCCGAGCACTACCAACCACTCCACTTTGCATTCCTTTTCATCCCCCAACTTTTCCACCTGAAGCAGTTTTACGTCTCCCCAGCGAGAGGGGGGCATTAGCTGAAGCAGATACACCAGCTTTTTCCTCCAATGACTCACAGATCCCCTGAAACCTTTTCATGCTGTGAGCCATTGATTGACTCATTTGTTTTACCTGCCATCTGCAATTCATTATCTCCGCTGCCAGTGGAAGGACATATTGCTATCACTGAACAGCTTCTTTTTCTGCATTTATTAAGTGACTGATGCACCTCATGAGGACAGCGCCCTCGAGCCAGCTCGCACACCTACTTGTAGCTGTTGAGAAGGTCTGTGCAGGTGGCGTTGTTTTTGCAGGGCTGAGATAAACATTCATCAATTTCTTGTTGGCAGAACTCCCCCTCCCAGCCGGAGTGACACACACACTCATAACTCTGCAATACAAAAAAAAAGGAAACACTATTAGATTAAGATTGAATTATGTTGACACCTTACATCTGCACTTGTCTTGGTATAGTAACTTAGGTAGTTAGAGTCTAGTATTTATAACAGCAATACACACATTAGAAAATAACTAATAAGTACTGTATAAACATATGGAAGCTGTTAATTAAGCTGTTATGGAGCTTCTGCTACTTATTTGTTTACTTATTTATACCTGTTACATTTTAGTAAATAAACGGTGCAATGCTCAATGTACTTGATTAAATTCATCTCAGTTTTCTCACAAATATTGCAGAATAAAACCTCCCACTCACAAGAAGATCCTTCCTGTGGAAATCTGTTTAAACTGTGGAAGAGTCATGCTTGTCTTAAATTTTCACATGGCTGCTATGCAGATGTATTCCTTCTGCCACCCACCCTCTGGATAATATGCAAGCCTGTTTTTGTCCATGCCATTCAAGATAGATGGTACAAGCCTTTATCAAGCATACAATATTACCTCTGCACATTTTGTGTGGAAAGGAATTTTCAAAGACAAGCATACGTGTGAAATATGTTTGATTTACATTTGTCACAATTTCTTTCTATAACCAATGAATATGTTGTTTCTACTGTACATTAAGAAACATATTTATATACAGCTCCCACCCCTGCTAATCTTTTTATTTTTTCTGTTCTTCCATTCAGAGCAGTATGCCGACCACTTGCCCTTTATTTCATCATTGCAATCTTCATTATGATAATTAACCATGGCGCAGGAGATGAATGGTTTGTTGTCTATTACTTTCCAAGGTACGGATTTAATATAAATTCCTCTTTGCATACAGGATGAAGGTCAAGGGTTTTTCAGGATTTCTCATTGCCAACATCCTGTCTAAAGGTCCTGGGTGCTGCTGGTTGAATGCATGCTAATCTGTATTTCATACACTGGAGGGGAGCCGTTAAACTCTGTCTGATATAATTTGTACAGTGTGGGCCCTATGGTGGTGGGGGGAAAATGCCGTCATCTCATGATAAATTAGATACCTCCAGGAGACTCCAATTCCTTACCCCTGGCAATAGAACATAATCTCATTTTTGCTGCTAAGTCACCTTCAGGGACCGCAATTCTCCAAAATAAGCTAAAGCTCTGTGGGACGCGGCGTTCAGAGAGAGGAATAGCTACACTGTAAACAAGACTATGTGGAGGGGTTTCCAAAAACTGTCCCTATTTGAATAATGAGTTGGAAAAAAATATATAACAGTGTGACTAGAAAAATATTGGTTGAAATGTATATCCCCCATACCACACCCCATTCTCTTCTTTTGCAGTGTCCTTTTGTCTTTGGATTTAGAGTATTTTGTTTATCTCAGAAAATTACACTGAAATGTTTTAACCAGGATTCTGTGCCTGGACAATTTTGAAACCTTATCATAGAATTCCTTGTAGACTATTTAATAATATAGAGAGGAAAAATGATAATGCCAGTATACGTGTTTAATAAGTGATGCAGAGGAAACAAAAGGAGTTTTTTCACACTTTAAAATGTAAACATACGACATGTCGGCTTTGAAACCTCAAAGCATGCTTAGCAATCCACAATCTGGCTTTAATCATTTTTGACAAAAGGTGACTGGTTGGATAAAATATAGAACATTACTGAGCGGTTGCTATGGAAGAAGTTTACTGCCACAAGTTAAAAGCTTGACGATTAGTTCTGAAAACCTCAAAATTAATTTTGAAAGGTTGAAGTTTGGTACTGAAGCTTTATAGAAATTCATTTGTGTTTGAGTTTTGTTTGTGACAAAAAAAGAAAAAAAAAAAAGAAAAATGTTGTTGCAAAATAAATACTTATGAAAGGTTCTGAAATACTTTGTAAGAGCAAATGTTTCCCTTCTCTCCTCACCATGTGGCTCCTCCGGGACTCCACAGGCTCACATCCGAAACATGCTGTTTTTGTTAAATAGCTCTCATCTTTCTTACATACATTATGCACTCATTTTCAAGAGCACAGACTTATTTTAAACCTGAACATTAGGTGTGGACTATACACCAAAAGTTATCTGTCTTTGTCGAATGAAAAAACAAAAAAAACAAACCCAAAGACTTTATCTATGACACATCTGTTTCACTACCGCAATCTGTTAGCAAATAAGCAGCTGTTGGAAAAAGGCCCCTGGTACTCATTGCACAGTTTGTAAGCAGCATTCAGCTCCCAGGGCCTTTTTGCAGCTGCAACAGATCAATGTTATTGGCTTAAAAAACACTTGAATAACTACAGAAGTAGAGCTGCGCCTTGCAAAAAGAAAGTCTTAAAATGTTCCTTAAAACCCAAGTGTGTGCATCTGTAGAAACAGACATCAGTAGAGGAGGGCCAGCACACTTGGAATAAAATGTACTGAGAAGAAATCATTTAGGAAATCACTCCCTCTCTGATGCACATTTTACAGCCTAAATTTCATACTCTGTTTTCATTTATCATTTCAACAAGCAGAATCAACTGAGCCCTGCAGCTATAAGACAGACCAGGCCTGTCTTGTTTATCCTAAATATCCTACCACTGAAGTTCAATCTAAACTCTGCTAAATTCGCTAAGCTACGACGATGTAAACTGTGGCTAATGAGCTGTACTGTAAATGTAGTGTATTTTTCAGAAAGAGGACAAACTATGTTCTATGAGTGGTACTTGACATTTGACATATGCATTCATAGTTTCCTGTCTCTGCCTACACACACTTTCCATAGCCAAGAGTGGTGGACCCTGCAACCAGCAATGGAGAATATACTGTATAGTAGAAGGGCTAACAGAATGTAAAGTCACGTAATATGCATTGTTTTGGATATCTAATTAATTCTGGTCAACAGATGGACTCTTTAATGAGTATGCATTTCATACTTTATATGTCCATTGTAAACTCCTCTGTTTTTTCCCAAGCATACTTTGGTAACCTTTTGGTCATTTTGGCAGCTCACAAGGCATAAATCGCATAATTGGCATGATTTGTCTATTAGGCTATACAATAATGAGGTGCATTTACAGTATTAGATATTATAAGACATTTCCTGTTCCTATCATGTTTCACCCAGACATCTGAAACTTGAAACATACTTGCATCTCCTCATGCTGAACAAATTTCCAAATAAGACCAATAAAGTCTGCCAGATTTGCCTACAATATATTAACCTGATTGTTATACACCTGTAGCAGAACCCAGACTCATGTAGACATAGTTTATTCTTTTAAATAATACACCACTAATCATGTTATTGCACAGATGTTTATATTTTACTGCAATAGAGATGCTTTCAAACATTAACTGCATGACAGTCATCAAGGTTAATAGGCAGTACCTTATGTGATTCAAGTCTGTCAATATTTTAAACTGTAGATTGTTTCAATGAGTTACCAACTGTAGTGATTTACAGGACATTGGTGCATTTTAAAGACTTTTAAAGGCCATTATATCAGCCCGTTATACTGCCAAACAGAAAATGTGTCCACTTACCAGATGGAGGTCCTTACATGTTGAGTTGGTACTGCACAAACTGTTCAGGCAGTCATCAATGTCTTGCTCACACCTCAGCCCAGCATAGCCAGGATTGCAAAGGCAGTAAAAGCCGTCTACGACTGAAACAAAATCAGTAGGACAGTTACAGCACCTTGCATCATAAATTAAGTCAGTCACCTCTCAGTAGTTCCTACTAACGTACTACATATCTACACAGGTAAGTGCCGATTATGAGCATAAACCAAAATCACCCACTATGATTTAATTTTTTAATGGATATGACCATTAAAATAAACGCCCTGTTGTTGCTAAATCTATGTGACAGGTTACCTCCCTCTGCATCAGTCTGACGGAGTTTGACACTTTAACCGTCTTTAAATGAACCTGTCTGCAATGGCCACTCAGTCCTCTTTTCTACTCTCCTCATCCCCCTCTGTACTTATCCCACTCTTTCTCAATGAAAGCCTGAAAGCCTTGTCATTTGTGTTCGCACTCCCAACACACTTGCAACCCATTGAATGAGGGGGGAAAGAAGAAGTACAACAGAGGGAGAGAGCCCAATCCAGGGCCATTCTTTATTCAGATGTTGCAAATGTGCCGATTTCTTCCATTATAGGTTAAAATCTCTCAGGTCTAATAATCCATGCCTTCCTGTCTTTAATTATTAATGACGTTAAAGCCGGATGCATCATTCTGTTTCTCCAAGACAACACTGGTGTACAGGCAGCCAGTGACAGAGGTAATTGCAGTTCTTACAGGAGTGAATTTATTACTTCCCCAGTCAGGGTCCCAGGATTCTTCATTATCCCAAAGATTTACCACGTAATCTATGCTGTCACTCTGTCTTGGTGCGTGTAGCTGCTATTACTCTCATTAAATGCTTTAGGTCCTGGGTGGCAGCAGCATTACTCATCTCAGCCACTGTGGCTATGCAGTGCTCTCCCTGGTGGCTGGCTGGCTGCTGCTGAACGCCGGCCAATAGGTCCTAGAGGCCTGCCTCACTAACCTAAGGTGAACTGGCTGCGCTCAAGATTAGTCAAGACAGCTGGCCAAGATCTACTGTAGCACAGTGAGGGATAGGATACTCTTAGATAGTGATCCACTGCCATCACTGTTTTGTTCCGGTATAAGCCAGTTGAAACAACATTGGCAGGATTTGTTGAGATGCCATGAGGGCTGGCAAGTAATACTACAGCACAAGTATTTTGCTACTGAGAGAAATCAAATTTCACTCCACACAACTGGTGCACAGTAATTGCTGATATTTTAAAACAAAATATTATTGTCCTTCACAGTAAATGTAAAATAAATGAACCGAAATACATAACAGTCATTGACCAAGTGGTGATAAATAATCCTTAACTTTAACACTATTATTTTGATCAATTAGTTTTTAATCACTTATGCTAGAGATGGAATAGACAGGGGTAACATGTTATCAGATAGCCATCGGAAGGAAAACAATATTCTGCTTTGAGCTTTGATTGTATTAATTATGTAATTTATCATCCATTATTCAAATTACAACACAACAACACTGATGCTTCATTGATTTCCTTCTACAGTTATGTTAAGGAACTAATCAAGCCTACTCCAGCAGGTAATGTCCTAGATCCTCACATCAGATGGAATAACTCCACTCTCATAACACCATTAGCTGCAACAGTGACCCAATTGAAAACGGCCTGTCAGTCTGTAAGTGAGCAAAACGAAATTTGACATATTCACTGCGTGTGTGTGTGTGTGTGTTGCTTCCATCCTGGGTGCCTGTTATTAAGCGTGTTGGCAAGATAGGCTGTTTCTTACCATCATAGCAGAAGCCGTGAACACAGGGGCTGGAGCTGCACTCATCCACATTGATTTCACAGCGGGGGCCAGTGAAGCCCCGGCGACAGTGACAGCGGAAACCCAAAGGGAAATGGTCCTGATCCAACTCCTCCACACACACTGCACCGTTCTCGCACGGATTACTGGCCTCACAGGGTAAGAACTCACAATTATGACCTGGAGTGAGGCAAAGAAACACACGTTGGAGGACCATCCAGCAGACAACAATCTGTGTAGAAACAACAGAACAGAAAACCTGGGGATATTAAAGTATAACGATTTTAAACTCATATTGTATGTTTCCTTGAATCCGTCCTTGTGGTAGCCTACATGCTGTGTCAAGCTTACTCGTTGAACAGAGAGACAAACAGACCAAGAGAAAGACACACAGGAAGTCATTAAAGTGTTGAAGCTGATCCAGAGTCACTTTCTTCATTTTCTAAATAAAATGTTTTATAATTTAAAAAAATAATTTCTTGCAAATCGTGCCTTTTTCCCCACGAAGCAGTTTCCCCTTTGAAACAAAATGTAAATTACCAAAGTGATAAACACAAATAACCAAAATATTTACAATCGCAGATTATTCTCGTAGATATATAGTCAATCAAACACTCTGGAAGCACTTTAAGATGTATTTTAGAACCATTAAAACTGACTTCGTCCATTTCAGTGGCAGAACATTTGAAATGAAATGGCTGATGTTATAACAATATCTAAAATATTACAAGTTTGTGCTCTTGACAAAACAATTACTGAATAGTCTCCATCCTCAGTTCTGTTTGGTTGTCATGTTCCATGCTGATTTACAACAAGTGATAAAAGCATACCTGTGGCTGTGCAGCACTCAAGTTAATTACTAATGTGCTAACTGCAAGTTACCATTTGCACTATTAAGACTTTTTGTGTCACTTAGCAGTCACTTTGTTTTAGCAAACAGCTTGAACTGTAGAGACAAATTGAAGTGCCAGACGTCACCATATACAGGTAATGCATGAAGAAAATCACTCTTCTCAAGCACAAATAAGAAAAGTTACAAAATACAAACAAAGGGAAAGAAACAAAGAGCATGCATACATACAAAGGATCTCAACAAAGCAAGTGCAGAACATCAATCAGGCCAGGCAATGCATGTTAAATGGGTGAATAAAAAATGTTGAATGTTGCAAAACATGCAAAACTAGACATAACACTATGGTTATGTGTCCTACCTCTGATAATTTCTGTAAAACAGTCAGATGAAGAAAGATGTTAGGGAAAAAAATATTAGGACATTCTTGAAGAAATTGCTGTAAAAGTTATCAGTAAAAACTTGCTGGTGAAATCAGTATTTGTAGAGAAATTGGAGTCATTGAAAATACTGAAATTTGGTACCTTAATGTTGTGACTACTGCTGACATTATATAACAGCTTCCCAGTCATACAATGTGCAGTAAACAATAGTGCAGTCTTTTATTGATAGTTTCATACTGGGACTACTTCATGACCAGACAATAGCTACATTCCTTGGGAAAGAAGTGGCTGCACTACTTTAGTCAAACACACAATGCTATCAAAATGCTTACTTAACTGGTCACTGTATGAAGCAAATATTTTGATATAAACATTGAATCAAATGACTGTCTCTGTAGTGTGAAAGGGTTGCCAGACATGCCAGTCTCATCAAGAATCAACAACCCGTTCTACAGCTGTTTGCAGCTTTTACTGGTTTTGAGTCTCTGCAGCTCTCATAAACTCCAGGATTGGAGTGCAGCAAATTTCCACTGCCAAGTCCCTTATTTTATTATTAACCCGCTTGTGCTGTGGCTACCTGCCATAAGGGAGAATGTATGCAATGTGTGTATATATGGACTTGGAGAAAGAGTGGAAGCAGGCTGTGCTTCTCAGATGTGTGATCTTTAGCGAGGAAGATGAGTGAGGTGTTGATTGGGTCTAACAACAATCTGGTGCAAACCAAGCAGTTGAAATCTTTACCTGCAAAGTGATTTGTTAGCACACCCATGGTTATATTACCATGCGTGTAAATGACATATTGTACTCTCCAATAAAGAAAATAAAACAGAAATTGTTATTGACTCTTGGATCATTGACACTCTGAGGCCGATTCTCTCTCAGTTTTTATTCTGTTTTATTTACAGTTTCCTTTTACCTTTGACTGTGAAAAGCAATTACATCATGATATGGCCACTACCTATGCCTTATAGCAGGAATAGTGTTACATGGGTAATCAACTGTGCTTCATTTCTGCCGTACTTTCTATAGTCCTTTGAATTACAGCTGAAGACTTCCATTTTCATTTTCATCAAAGCTCTGAATATTTCTCCTTACGCTCTCAGTCTTTGAAGTGACTTTTTGTAAATTCCACGTGCCTTTTTCAGGAGTCATTTCCTCCTCGTCACTCAGCTATAAAGCCTAGATTGGTGAGTTCTGCCCTGACTGTTGTCCTTCCAGGAAGATCTCACAGCCAACAAGCTCATTAGCTCTGTCAGAGTGGTGCTTGGGTTTTGACCAAGGTCCTCCTTGACTGGTTTCTCGGTTTGTTAGGACGAGTGTGTCTGGCTGGATGAATGTTTTTCACATTTATTAAAGATGAAGACTTTTGTGCTCCTGTGAAATCCCACTGCTAGAATTTTATGCACTAGACTTCATGGTAGAGTCTCTACTCCAACATGCACAGTCAACAGTGGATCTCTAATGATGACAAACAGCTTGCGTTTTGTTGTAAATCATATTCAGAAAATTGTTCAGTAATTACCAGTATGGGACGTAAACAAGCTGTGACAACAACAACTCAACATCATAAGAAATCTGGTCATTTAATAATTGTTATGTTTGAATATTTGTTTATTCTGGGAAAAAGTGGTGTGGTACCAGTTAAATCCTAAATCTACTTTTCACCACTGTGTAGATCAACAATAACAACTGATCAAATCCTAATTTAATAAATGTTCAATTAAAGTAACACATTTCTATCGTATTAAATATGGATAATATTTGTACAATATATAAATGTTTTGTTGATTTTCTAAAGTAAAATATAATGTACAGATCATTAAAGAAGCCACACTGTAATATACTATTATTACTGTATACAAACATAGAAAATTAAATACCAATTAAATTAAATACTACCATAGCTTACATCTCACTAATTACTCAAGTTTTCTTTATTTAACCACAGGTAGCAAATGAAGATGTACTAATTTTGAGACGTGTGAAGTGAGTTCAGACAGGTGAAAATAATAGTATGTGAAGTTAATTAACTTTGCTTTTTGTCCCCATTCCCTCAGTGCTCATTACCTTTAAATGGAGCCACACATTGGCAGAAGTAATTACCAGGCTGGTCAATGCAAGTGGCTCCATTCTTGCAGGGAGATGAAGCACACTCGTCAATGTCAAGTTCACACTTTGTACCTTTGACAGAAAAGAACACAGATTGATAAATATGTTATATCGAAGAGTCACTGACATGACAGTCTGGCAGTCAATGTTTGAATCACAAAACACATCACGGCAGTTGCTGTAAGTCAAATCAGAAGAGAGGCCGGGCTTCTCTGTCTCATAGAGGGAAGCTTGTACATAGTAGTCCATAGTACAGGCTTGTTAACATCATTTTAGAACAACCACAACCTTTCATCTGGGTATTAACAGGAGTTGAATGTATTAGATAAACAACATGAACCAGAAATTATTGGGTTAAGAGTTTTTTTTTGGTAATTGTGATCTTAATACCATACACACAGATGAAGGTAAAGCTGATGACGGTGCACTGTAGTGCTGAATAACCGCTATACCACCTGAGAGGGTTCCCTGTGGTGGTGCTGCATCAAGGTATGAAACATCCTCACAGCAAGAACTTCAGATAGAATTCATCATTCAACATTCAAAACAGTTTTTTAAACATGTTATTCATAGGAATTTTTTTTTTTTTTAAAAAGGAGAGAAACCAGCTCCTTTGTGATCCTAAAATTCAGCACTGCAATGGTTTTTATTGCTCGTAATGCACTGTTTCCTGCTCTGTGGGAATTATTGGCAATTATTAGGAAACCGTTACTGTGTTCAATCTTTACGAGTTGAAATACATTATCTTTGTTTTAATCGAGAGTCATTATTCATCTTTGTAATTTTAACAGCTGGCATCACAGCACCTCATGTAGGGAAATAATTAAATAACATGTGAGAAATAAGACTTCAAAATGTGTGCAAGTATTAAACTACTCTGCAGTCTCTGTACTCTTAAGGGGAGCTGCTAATGGCTGTTGACTTCACTTTGAAAACGTACCGGTTTTAACGGCAAAGCATAATTTATGAATAAAGATGTGATACAGCAACTGACACACGGCCAGTTACATACAGTAGGTAGTGGTGAGACTGCAGTGTGGTCCTCAGTTATCTGACATCAGGCTACTACTACCGCTAATTTGTAAATGTAAGCATGCTAACACGCACAACTAAAATGGTGACCATGGTAAATATCATACCTGCTAAACATCTCATGCGAGCACTGTGAGCATGATAGCATGCCCAAGTTCAAAGCACTGCTGTGCCTAAGTGCAGCCTCACAGAGCTGCTAGCATGGTTGTAGACCTTAAAAAACATTATTAAATGGACTGAGCAGGGTGTGAACACAACCTGTATAATATACTGTGGTCCGATACAAGAGCCATGCAATACTTCTGCTAGCCTTATACTGTAAACAAACATGCACATGTAGGATGTCATCCACGTGGGTTCATATAAATTGTAAGCTACACATGCACTGCACGTTGTGTTCATTTGAAAACATGCAAAGATAGTCCTCACCAGAATACATAAACGCCCTGCATTCACTAACCTGTAAAGCCAGGCATACAGACACATCCATAGCCATGAACAAGGTCAACACACGTGGCACCGTGCAGGCAGGGTGACGACATGCACTCATCTATGTTGACTTCACAGTAGTCCCCTGTAAAGACATGGCATTTATGAGTCAGTGGTCACAAATGTCCAAAAAGTGCCATACTGCAGCTTTGACTTCTAACACTTTATGACTCAGTTTTCCACTTTTCCTCAACTTGGTGAAATATATGTGATGCACTTGACTTAAAGCCTCTTCATGTGGAATTTGATGATTGGTGACACCTCCGATCCTTTGGTTGCAGTATTTTAAGACAGTTGTCACAAAAATTAAGTCAGCCAGATATTTTATGTGCACATTTTGCAACACGGGGAATAAACAAATTGTCACTGTTATGCTAGCAAAATTAATTTGACACTGATATTTAGTGTTGAATATTCAACAAACAGGGGCTTTAAATCCAGATGTCAAAGTTTTAACAGCCAAACAAATTTACTGTTCCTCTAAAAAAAAACAACAGAAAGAGATTGTTATCTTTCTGTCTGAACAGCATACTCTACAGTATGTAGCAGACTTATATTTGTTGTTGTATTGTATGACACAAAGAATAGTCAATGTAATATAGAATATAGATTGTTCTCTTGGCACTTCCCTCCTAATTTGTTTTCTGTGAAAAGCCTCAAGATTATTTGTTTGCATCACTGTTTCACACATTTACAGTCTCTGTAAGCTTTGGAGGAGGCTGTTATATAGTGTGAAATGCTGAAGTGAGAATAGGTCTTTGAATTACAGCAACATTACATGTAATTACAGTGTACTGTTTGCGCTGCTCTTCTAACACTATAAAGGATAGAGGTTGTTTTAGAAGCTAATTGCCATGTGGCCTGGATGTGGCTCGGAGGTTAGCATGAGTTAAGTGTTGACACACTCTCTTAGAGATGTTGTCAATACTGATGCTCAGTGTAGCCAAAAACATTTCGATTTCTCTGAAAGACTGGAGACATCCAAAGATTTTGATGAATCCACTTATTACTGAGAGAAGTGCAGTTTCAGCAAACCTATTATGGCAGGTTTGCTCACTTACATACTGCATGTATATACATCATTATCTGTCTCTGCCTATTCTTAACAGCTCAAACTTAAAAAGGAAGAGTTAAAGAATAGCTTTTCATAATTTCAAACTTCCAACATTAAAGTGAGGTGACTACCTCTACATCTTATTATTAAATTTATTTGCACCATTAGCAAAAAGAACCAATCAAGACGCCAGCCATATTACCATTAAATTTGGTATGGACATTAATGGTTCCAAGAGGATGATTACTGTTCTATGACCTTCCTCTACATATGGCTGTGAAATTTGCTGGTCAAATCAATGCTAAACCTTTTCCATTTTTGGCATATCGAAAACAAATCTTTAGATTTCCATGACATTTGCTGTCGATATTGGTCCCCGACTCCTAATGTCTTTGTGACATTTGATGAAAGGATGAGAATCAGAAAATTCTATTTTAACAATATAAATCTCATAAATCAGTTTATAAATCTCATTAATCTAAAAAAAAAAAAAGACAATTTCTTTGCAGAATCACTAACATACAGAAACATACTACTACTACTGTAAAGTCGATATGTTCTATTTTGTTTAGGTGCTAGGTTTAAAAGAAATTTTTTTTCTAATACCAACTGTATCTTCCATGTATATATTTATGCACACATTTTCCAGGATTCCTGTGGCTCCTCCGTAACGGCACTTCAATAAAAGGTTTCCATCATTGAAAGGCATCGAAGTTGAATGGAATTTAATCAAAAATTGTTTGTTGCCATAAATCCTAAAAACGTGCAGACTGACAACCAGAGTGTATTATACTTTCTACATTCATAGCACCACCTGTATTGTTTCAGGAGAAGTGGAACAAGTGCTATGACTACAGAACATTAAGTAAAGTGAGTGAAACTGCTCAGATCCAGCCCCAAGCATGGAAAGGTAGACATACTTTCCAAATAATTTCCACACTTTAATTTTCATGAAATCTGATCAGAGCCAGCCATGTCCCAAATCAAACTGACTGTTTAATGAGTATATGAGTGGGTACATTTTGAAAGATTTAACATATATATGGGGGTTGAAGTGAAAAGTTCAACATCACATTTAGCAATAATGTTTATACTGTAGCATTAGCAAGACATTCTGTTTGACATGGTGATATATATATATATATATATATATATATATATATATATATATATATATATATATATATATATATATATATATATAGTCAGTGGTCATAATGTTATGGTTGATCGGTGTAGATCTGAATTAATTTCAATATTACTTGACATTATTTGAATGCCAATGTATATAAGCACACTGGTATGAAGAGTCGTACTGAAGTGGCCTCTACACTTATCATTCGTGCAAACAAACACAGTCATGGTAAGAATAGTATAAATTACCTGTGATTCCAAGAGGACACTGGCAGCTGAATGAGTTGAGCTCATCAATGCAGGAGCCTCCATTTCGACATGGCTGGCTGAGACATTCATTCACTTCAATCTCGCAGCTATTCCCTAAGAAAGTATGAAAAGCGCACAACATGTTGACACATTGCCTCTGTGAATAAAATGCCTTCAACTCACAAAGAATAACTTTAAGACAGCTTTCACTTACCAATAAATCCAGGTGCACAGAAGCAATTGTAGCCATTGAGAGCATCTTTACAAATACTCAGGACTCCACACGGCTTTTCTTCACAATCATCAATGTTTATCTCACAAAAGTGGCCTGTTAAACCTGGAGAGAGAGAGAGGATAAGATGATGTATAGCATTTCACCGTTTCAGAGGACAATCCTTTCAAGTTATGCCTGTAGGCTGTTTTATAACACTTCCTAGTAAAGATGTCTAGAAATGACCATACTGTTATTCCTTGATAATTATTATTAAAGAGCAAAATAACAACTGTTTGATTAGATCATTTTCTTCTTGTCTTTCCCTTCCTTCTGATGCACAAGTAAATTACAAAATGTACAATTACTCTATTGTTAATTAATGACAAAACTTCTGAGAAACATACAGGAACCATGTAAGTATTCAGGGTAAACACTTAGTGTTGTAGTTCAGTATTCAGATGTGATAACTGATTCATAAAATGTATAGTAATTTAAGTAATGACTAAAGTAATTAAATGTCCCCTGTGGAACAATGTTTTTGTGAATGGGCACCGTTTAGTTTTTATTTCCTGCACATGGATGCATGCGCACACACACGAGCATGAAGGTGACACGATACATGTTTCTGCTCTGTAATGCTCAGACTAATGCGTGGTTACTTAATTTGAAGGCTTTTTATTATTGGTCTGTTCTTTTCAACTGAATGCTTTGCCTTTTCCAGTAATGACGACACACATCATGACGGCCACTGAACACTTACAGTAATGCCTTCCTTATAAATTTTTTTTTAGTAATTACCAAAATTGTACCAAAATTACAAAGGTATATTAAGGCAGGTAATAACCTGCTGTTTCCATTATACAACATTTTAGCAGGTACACTAATTAGCAAGTATTTACTATGTAATTAGGTAGTTACTGATTATTTCTTTATACTTATTATCTATAGGTACCTTAATTACCTGTACCTAGTAATGTAACCTGTGAATGACTGCAATGAAATGTAGTAACAGTAACTGAAGTTAATCTCCTTCCTATATAATGACAGTCTATTCCTTTTGACAAAATACCAACAAAAGACTTGTGGAGCACACAACCTGATGAACTGAGCCCCGATTTACACATTTCATAAGGCTGTTACTTGTTGTTGCTTAAGGCCGAAGAGATTAGACTCCCACAGAGAAGGAAGCTGAACAAGTGAAAGCATCAAACCGGGAGTGTGTCTGCTACACCACAGCCTGGGCTGGGCCCATCTCCCCATTTCACACCCGCAAACACCTCCCTTTCAGCCCCCCTACTCCCTACAAGCTCAACTGGGCTGTTCCTCACAACATCCCAGGTGAGAAACAAACTGAGGAAGATAAGGGTAGGGAAGGCGGCGGGCCCAGACGGCATCAGCTCCAGACTTCTGAAGTCCTGTGCGGATCAGCTGTGTGGGATTGTTGGGCACCTGTTCAACCTGAGTCTGAAGCTGGGGAGGGTGCCAAAACTGTGGAAAACATCGTGTCTGGTTCCTGTGCCAAAGACCCCTCACCCCAAGGACCTCAATGGCTACAGGCCAGTGGCATTGACCTCTCACCTGATGAAGACCCTGGAGAGACTGGTCCTTGTCCACCTGCGTCCGCTGGTGAGCCCATGTATGGACCCTCTGCAGTTTGCCTACCAACCCCGCATTGGGGTGGATGACGCTGTCATTTACCTACTTCACACATCCCTCTCTCACCTAGAAAAGGCTGGAAACACTGTGAGGATCATGTTTTTTGATTTCTCCAGTGCTTTTAACACCATCCAGCCCAGGATTCTGGGGGACAAGTTGGAGCACGCTGGGGTGGACAATCACCTGGCAGCATGGATCCTGGACTACCTCACAAACCGACCACAGTATGTGAGGTTACAAGACTGTGTGTCTGACACACTTCTCTGCAGCACAGGGGCTCCACAGGGAACCATTCTGGCGCCTTTCCTGTTCACCTTCTACACAGCGGACTTCACCCATAACACTTCAAACTGTCACCTGCAGAAGTTCTCTGACGACTCTGCCATCGTCAGCCTCATCACCATGATAGGGAGTACAGAGAACTGACCCAGGGCTTTGTGGGTTGGTGTCAGCAGAACCGCCTTCAGATCAACGCGGGTAAAACCAAAGAGCTCGTGGTGGACTTCGGCAGGCGCAAACTCCCTCCATCTACACCAGTGAACATCCAGGGAACGGACATTGAAATTGTGAGATCGTACAAGTATCTGGGTGTTCACTTGAACAACAAACTGGACTGGTCAGACAATACGGACGCTCTGTTCAAGAAGGGCCAGAGCCGTCTCTTTCTGCTCAGGAGACTAAGGTCTTTTGGAGTGCAGGGGGCGCTCCTGAAGACTTTCTATGACTCTGTGGTGGCATCAGCCGTCTTGTATGGGGTGGCATGTTGGGCCAGTGGCATCTCTTCCAGGGATAGGAAGAGACTGGACAGACTGGTAAAGAAGGCCAGCTCTGTCCTTGGATGCCCTCTGGACCCAGTGGAGGTGGTGGGTGGCAGGAGAATGGTGGCCAAGCTATCATCACTACTGGAGAACACTCTATCAGCACTGGGCAGCTCCTTCAGCGATCGGCTGCTCCACCCTCGGTGTCTGAAGGAGAGGTACCGTAGGTCCTTCCTGCCTGCTGCTGTCAGACTCTATAATCAGTACAGCTCCCGGTAATCTACATTTGACTGTCAATAAGCAGACTGTTCACTACTTTACTTCATCTGCTGCTGTGCATTATCTTAATAGATTTTTTTTTTTATTCATGATGTTATTTACTTCATCTGTTGCTGTGTAATATTTTCATGTACATGTATGTTATATATGTGCAATATTTTTTATCTTATCTATTGTTCATACTTACAAATGCACTCAGTCACTCTATTATTATTCCTGTCTGTACTGTGTACAGGACTATTTTTCTATTTATTTTTATTGTATTTTATTATATTTTATTATTGTATTTCTATATATGACACTTTTGCTGGCTGCTGTAACGCTGAAAATTTCCCCGCTGTGGGACAATTAAAGGCTTATCTTATCTTATCTTATCTTATGTACATGATTTGATCAAGGAATTGCCTCCATTAGAAACAAGCCCCTGCTGGATGGTGAACCTACCTGGTAAACAATCACACTTGAACCCTCTTGATAGATCCACACACGCTGAACCATATTCACACAGGCCATCAAAACAGTGGTTTATAGGTGTTTTGCAGTGCGGCCCGGTGTACCCATGTTGACACACACATCTATAAGTATTTGCCAGCTCTTCACATAGAAGAGTCCCCGCAGGGTCGCAAGGATTTGACACACATTGGTTCACAGATGAGGAGCAGTCATTGCCATGGTATCCTGCAAGAGGTGGGATCAAAGAAGTGATTGATGTGCTGTGCTGTGTACAGTATCCTCCTGCCTTCCCACGTCTGGCAGACATCATGGATTGTGATTTCACGTAATGCTGTCAATGCTGGCATTGAGTGTTTTTCCACCCTGCTGATTTACATATTTTATCCAGCCAGAGCCTAAAGCACTAAAACCAAGGAGGGATTTCAGCAACAATACACAACCTACAGGAAAATAAAATTAACTGTGGTGTGTGGCTGTTTTCACCAATTGTAACTAATTTGTGGATTTGTACATGTGCTTTCTAATGGTATTCACTTAGAGGTAAAAGCTGTTTTGGTGATACCACAGTAATTAACAGCACTAATATGTTTTCACATGCATTAAGGGCTGAATTTAAAAGAGAGGGATTGGTGCAGAATAAACCAAGAAGAGCACATGACACACTGTGTGTGGTTATAATGATTATATAGCTTGGTATTATTTTTACTGGAATTACTGTAGTAATGACTAAAGAGCAAACGCCAAGTTTGATTCATATATGAAAACAAAGACTGAGCTTAACAAATTAATATCCAAGCTACAGTATAAATGTGCTTGTTTAATACCTGGAGGACAAACACATTGTGTTTCCCCGGCTAAGTTGTGGGAGCAGGTTCCTCCATTTTTGCAGGACACATCTGACGCGCATGCAGAGACAGATGTGGAGCAATTCTTACCTGAAAGGTAAATAAAAACTGTTAATTGAGCGCCATAAAGATGAAAACAGCCTAAGAAAAAAAAAAAGATTGCATCACCAACATAATGACACATCTCACACAAATGAGTTTAACCGCAGAGAGTGACGACCATTAACGAGATGATGTGAGGTATGTGTTCGCTAATGGAGCTAGTAGGGGTGATACTACAGTGTAACTGCCATACAGTATCTTTGTTCTTTCACTGCCTATTACAGTTTCTTCCCACAGCCAAGGCAGACATAATTGATTTAGTCTAGTTTTCTGCCCGCTTATGGCGTCACAGTATAAAAATATGGATAAAGCTCCCTTGTTACTAGTGCTCAACAAACACACGGAGGTGATGGATACAATGAAGGTCCCATTAATCCCACAGCAAATATAATGTATTCATTATGTACAGCTTAGCATTTTGTCAACTTCAATCAGTATTACTGTTTATGTTCCTGTGTTGGCTTTAATAAAAGATATATGGCATTTGTTTTTAGATTTTTTAACCAACATATTATCTTTGGATAAAAACTTTGTCTATGTTCACAATTACTACAGGGAGAAAAACAAATATGTATACTCAATCAGCTGCAGTCATTCTGAAATTGGTGAATGAGCTCTTTCAACCACTTTGATGGTTATCACTGCCGAAGAGTCATCAATCTGCACTATATTCATTAAAGCCTAAACTATGAAAATGATGACATAGATAACTCACCAGCAAAGCCCACAGGACAGATGCACTCATAGTCTGCAACCAGGTCAATACATGTGGAATTATTGGCGCAGTATCCATGGACACATTCATCATAGTTGATTTCACAGTTCAACCCGCCAAACCCTGGTATAAGTAGAGAAATGCTCAGAGATGGTGTGAAAATGTCAGTAAACACCAGACTTGAAAAGATACTAATTAGTGTCAAATTGCACCCAAAAGCAACTAATTGCTGTCGTGAAATTTTACATGACTTTTCCCTGCAAGACTGCACCACAGTCTATATCTGAGGAAATGAAGATTTTGTCATTTTGTGTGTGTACTACTTGTACTTACTATATCAGCATATTTGATATTTTAAAAATAAAAGGTTAAAGTCATGAAGTAAAAGTGAGTGCTGCCAATTTCTGACATTTCAGTCTGCCATAAATATATTCCACCGCATGGTCACGCTACAAAATGACTATCATTAGCACTGTCACACACTGCAGCTACAGGAGGCCCATGACTAATGCTTGGCTATCAGCACCATCGGTGCAGGTCAAATTCTCATCATTTCTCAAACTGACCATGGAGCCAATTTCCATCTCTCTCCATGTCATAAAATTTGACAATTATCCTGACTTCATTAAAAATGCATAACAGGCTTCACCCGCAATCAAGGTTTAATCAGAGGTATGTCTCACAGGTAAGATGTCAACTGGACCCAGAAATTATTGGAAAAATAGCTGATTTATTCCTTCTTACTCTAATGATGCGAGTGACAATTTCAGATGGAATGATTTTATGTGGTCGGAGGAATTTAAAGCAAATATTTGTTGGACCGCAAGCCAGGAAACATGAGAAAACGTGTCACTGAAAATCATCACGAATAAAGGTAGCAATCAACATCATGTGCTGAACACCCTTAGTTGAGAGTATACGCGTTTTCATTCCAAGCAAACACTACAACAACTGAGTTCACTGATTAGTTCCTGCACTTTGGCTCAAGGTGAGCTAATCAGCAAGATCACCTGTTGTGTTTGGTTTGGACACAATTCGGTTAACTCTCCACCCTCTATGGCACATGGCTGTACAGATATTAAGATACATTCTGTGTTCTCATCACATGGTTTGGGGCGAAAAGGGAGATAAGGACCAAGACTCTCTTCCAGTTGTGCAAAAATAGTTGAATCCTTGTACATTCCCCAATTGCATTAAGGTAGTTCTATCTATGTTTCTGTTCAGGACATATTGCGTCAAACTGAGTCTACAGATAAGAAATAGTCTGTATTGAATGTAATGTTCAAGAAGTAATCTCTTCAGTTTATTAAGGTTGAATGTTGGGGGGGGGGGGTTCAGCACGGGAGAGGAGTTTCAAATCAATAAATAAGTTCTTAAGTTGATAAGGTTGAAGAAGTTGGTTTGCGGAAGATCAAATTTTTCTGTTGTAATTGTTGAAATGAAACATAGTCCATTATAATAAAGATCTGAGAGGCAAGATATTTTTTTTTATTTTTTTTATTCTAAAACGATATGAACAAACTCAGTCATCATTTTTACAGTAAATATTGGTCCCATCAGAAAAATAGACATTGGCACCAGTGCTCAGAATTTGTAAATAAACTGCAATAGGAGATGTGATTAAGATGTTATAGATTGTTCAGTTTATCTGGGATTCATATACCTAGTTACTGTCAATGAAGTCTGTATGTGTTATGTTATTGATAACAATATTGATAAGAGAAAAATAAGAGTTGTTATGATATGTTATTGATAGCAATACTGATAAGGGATTAGTAAGAGTTGGATTTTGTTTTCTGGATACTTTTATGCAATGGGTTTTTCCATGTTGAACATCAGCCCCGAAGGGAAGAAGGCCTTGCTTGCTGATTTGAACTGTAGCTGCAGTGGAAATAACTCAATGTCTTTTCATCTCCGTTTGTCCATTTATCCACAGGAATAAGAAAAAGACCACCAAGCAACAGAATGGAGAAAGAATTTGTCTGAATAGCTTTTTCATTTAAGCCAGGGTCATAACTCCAGGGCTGAAAAAGGCTGGTTGCACACTTAAAAACGAACAAAGGTCTGAATTAGCCACATAATCGTACCAGCTCGACTATTGGGGGATCTAATTGCATTGCAACTTACCCTCTGAGCAGAAGCATTGATACAGGTCAGTGCCGTCGACACAAATACCACCGTTCTGGCATGGCTTTGACTCACACTCATTGAGATTTACTTCACAAAATGACCCTCCAAACCCTGCAGCATATATTAAAAAAAAAAAAAAAAACACTGTTATTTGAATCCTTTTGCCTGGTTTCATTCCTCAGCCAATTAGGATCAGCATGACTTTGTTTTCACAAACAAAAGCTGGTTTTCAAAGCTTTTACTGATTCAAAGAGCTTGCTGGGCACATGCAGACTCAGCTCACTGGATCATTTAATCATGTTTAATAAGAGCCAGTCATTGCCCTTCTGATTTATTACATTAAACAAGCCAAATCCAGTGATTCTTAAGATCAAAGTCAATCTATACACAAAGGGAACCACGTGAAACAAATAACATGCATCAGTGCACATGTGTACACGCACTCACACCATACCCACACATACACATACACGCCCACACAGGCCATTAAAGAGAAGCAGCATGTCAGTGTTTAAGGCACATTATTGCTGGTGCTACACAGGCTGTTTGTGTGTTAACCCCGCACTTATCAACCTAAGAGCATGTGTTGTATCATTGTGTACAATGTGAATGTTTCACACAGTCAGCCAAGGACTAAACAGAGCATAAGTGTCCTGAGATGCTCTTCACAATAAGGAATGTGGAGAAATTAATATAAAAAGAACAGTCAGAATAAGCAGTTTTCCTCCAAAATAATACTGTAGCGTTTTACAAAAACAAGAACAACAACAAAACAAAAACAACTGCTGCATTGCGAAAACCTGCTAACTGTCTCATGCCAAGTGGGGTTTTTGATGAAACAACAGCTTTTGGAGCTCAAATAATTTTATGGCAAAAATAAGTCTTGCACTGCAAAGACGTTCCTTTGAAATAAATGCTAATGGAACAAAAAGATACTGCTGTGAAAAACTGATTTTTGGTTGGAAAAACACAATTACTGCCCTGCAAAAATTGCTCTTCAAGAGAGTTTAAATCACTTAAAAATCTAGCAAGAATTTCCCCAGCAACCTGCATCACAAGCTAATACTGTATTCTGTAATACTGTATTTCTTTTTTTCATAACACTTGATACCTTTTAACACACACAAAATCCACCATTTTGAGCTCATCCAAACTTCTCTGTTCAAGGATATGATTTAGTGTGAGTACTAAATACTGGGTCAAAAAGCTGACACTGTGGGATATATACAGTAAAGTGAGGGAGGGTATGAGAAACATGTTTTGCATCACATTAGGTTGGCAAGCATTAGATAATAGCGATGCCAAGATTGCCGACCTGAAACATCTAGACAAGACAGCATCTCGCAGTTTGCCCTTGAGAAGTGATCTAGGGAGAGCAGCTCGCCGCAGGTTGCTTTCATTTACATAAGAAATCACTCACAATCCTTCACTTTGACATCTGCCGAGCATAAGTGCAACAGGAGTAATGAAGTTACGGTTATTGATTGGGTTACATGAACTTCTATGTAATAGCCATTCATCTGAAAAGAGATAGCAGAGGTGGTGTGGGATAGTGTCGACTGAATTATGATGGTTTGGCAGGAAAAATGTTTTTATTTCAAGTACCATAACTGTATCCAGGAATGAGCTGCAAGAGTTCCTGTGCATGTACACACACAGCACATACTGCACATATACCCTTGACTTGCAAGACTCTGAAGCCTGGTTACCTCTGGCAAGCCTCAGAGTATCTAACAGGTCAAGCCTCTGCCACTTACTCTTGTGTTATCCCTGTCACTGCTGGCAGCTACTGCTGTGATAACACTGACATCCTAATAGAGGGGAATCAAGAAAGACTTGACTGACACGCAAACAAAATTATGCTTTTTGCAGGGTCAAATACAGTCCACGTAAATCAGCGTAAGATTAACAGATGTTTAAGAAGGTGTAAAAACATTAGGTATCATGGTCTGGTAAGATATCTTTATTACACAATAAGTAGCACACCAGGACTCTTGTACAGTCTTGATCTGATAAACCAAAAGTGGATTTTACTTTTCGAGCTACAGACAGCTAAACATTACCTTAGGCTGCAGTATTTACTGTACAGCGACAAAGTCCTTTTATTACTGTGAACAGTGGAGTTCTCAGTCTCGCCATGTGCTCATTTTCCACCTGTTAATGTACCAGCATGACAAATATAACACCTGTTAAAGGTCTTGCTCACCTCTTTCACATGTGCAAGCGACATTCTGTCCGTCCTTGGTCTCAGAGCATATTAATGTGTGTTCACTGCACATTCCAAATGAGCAAAGGTCAATGTCCACGGAGCAATCTTTCCCCTTGAACCCTGCAATGAAAGTTGAGTTCACAATGGAAATGGAAAATTCAGACAAACCTTTGGAAATAATCAATAAGGACTGAATTCATAAAACAACATTAACGCACATTACGCAAGACATATTTATGTGGCTGTATGTTTTATTAGAGAAAGACACCTTTTCTTTAGCAGATTAATGGGGGTATCGATTCTTCCCCTTGCAATCTACCTGCTATGCAGTATGCTAATTGAGTGAATCATTGACAGAGACCCACCCTACCAAACTGATCTATATCACATTTATCTGCCCCACCAAATGCAGGTCTGCATGTCACTGATAGATACCCATGTCAATATCTATTGTTGTAAATAAAGCACAGGCAGATGGTGTGACTGATACTCATTAAGTGCCTTTGTACAAATAAAGATGACTTAAAGGGAAAATCCTGAAATAGATTACTGTGTTTTTTCACCTGTGCCCACTTGGTAATGTAGGTCAAAAGAATGAAGCCCCTTTTACATTTAACTGTTACATGCACACAAAGGCTGGGCTGGGAGACAACAGAATATTTGAGTTTTTAACAAAATGTTCTAAATGTCATACTCATGATAACCAAAAACCTCTTTAAACCACAAGCCTCTAAACAGAATGTACCCATGTCTCCGTCACATTAATCTGTGTGCAGTCGGTGTCTGCAAAGTAGGTCTCACTCACTGCCAAAATAGTGAAATATTTCAAACATCACTTCCTAAAGCAAATCCCTTCCATCAAGGCTTGAAGATACACACAGGACAGCAGTCACATTAAATTATGTGGCTCCTGTTGTAAGCAGTCTCCACTTTCTTTACATTGTAACCTGTATCCAGAGCAGCGTGCTTTACATCAACACATCTATCTAGATGTTTGATGACCTTCCAACTACCCTTTTCTCATTACATTATGTATTGCCTTGACTAGTTAATGGACAGCTATTGCCTCCAACAGAGTGTTTCAGAAGTGTTTAATAACCAATTGTGCATGCAATTCACTCTGAGGTTAATGTTGCATGAAGGAATGTCACATTTACAGTGTCACCATCTCCAAATGGGACTCCCTATTCTATCTGACAGCTACTAGTGGCTCAGCCCAACTCTGCTGCAGAAAGAAAGGCAGAAAGTGAAACTCAATGTTTTTCACTTTATCTCAAAATGTACAGTAGTAACAAGACATACTATGATGTACTGTTGAATCCATTCAAGCCAAGTCATCATGTACTCATGTCTGGTGGCTAATGAGAACAGCCATGAGTCATAACTGTTCCTTGGCTCGGGGAACTGCTGTTCGTCAGCATATTCAATCATCTCATCAACGACGTCCTGGTTGCTTCACTGAGCTGAAAAACTGAAAATCATGTTCTTGGATGGAAATCACCAAATTCAGTTGTTACTTCTAAGTCAGTTTAATAAATAAAATGAGACTAACGGTTATGCACGATTATATACCTGTATTTAACTTGTGTACTTCATTACCTCCACCAAAGAGGTTGTGTTTCTAGCCTTTGTTGAAGGATATTGTGTTATTTGAATAATCAATTAATAATCTAGATGGGTTTATTTTAATCAAAGCAAACTTATTACTTGCATAAACTATGTGTGTTAAGTTTAGTCATAAGAAAATATGAAGCACTGATGATCCTCTATAGGCCTACTGTAAGTAGGCCTATAGAGGATCACACGGACATCGAAAAGAGAAAGGTCACTCTGCCCTGAACAAACTAGAAGACTTGTTGGTTGTTTTTGTGAGAAAGAGGATGAGAGCACCTATACCGGGAGCCGCCCGGTTTTTGTAATATTTGTATAGTACTTTCTACAATCAGAAGAATCAAATACTTTGCACTAAATGAAGTAGAGAGTTTCGTCCTTCTGTATCTCATGGTTCCTGATAGTGGATATTTATTTAAAGTTATTGAAGGCTGATCTAGAAGGAGAAAATCAACCACGACATCTTCTTTGTTGGTCTGTGTTTCAGTTAGAAGGGCAAATACTATACAGGATTCAGTGGAATTTGGTGTTAAGTCAGGTGATGGACCAAGGAAGGAGTGATCAGTTTTCAGTTCTGATCAAAATCTAACAATGCGACCATGTGTTCATTTATGAAACACCACCACAAAACAAGACAATTCTTTCCCTGAATTACTCCGTTTAAGAAACATTTGATTAGGTTATGTCCTTTGCATCTAAGCAGATTTTTCCAACATTTTGAATGTTTGCTAAACTGTGTCTCGCCCATTCCTCAGGAAAAAGTCAGGTGATGTTATACCAAACCATGGTATTCCTGGTATTGGTTTTAAACTTCTTCGTTACGTCTTCTGTAGGCTTGTATAAAATGTCATAGTTGCTGAGTGTGTTCTGCAGTTGTGACCAAATTGAGATAACAAGCACATTGTAAGTCATGCTGCAAAATGTGGTCACGGCAAGTGGCATGACAGCAACAATATGATTTTAATGATACTGACTACGCGGTCAGAAGTCTCAATCAGTCGTGACAGGATTTAGGCATTCTCCAAAAACCATGGCCGCCATCAACTAATTAGCATGATTGCCATTCACTATGTGTGTTTTGATGCAGGTCCAGATGCAGATTAAACATCTGTATTTTCTGACACAAAAGCAACTAATTTGGAGGATTGTGCAACCTTGGCTGAAGTATCTCTGAGAGCTTTCTAGTATATTTCTTGTATTGTTTAAAAAAATGCTATAATAATAAAAATAAAACTGGACAACACAGACATACTGTAGTTGCCAACAGGAAACAGTGGCAACAATGGGTCTGAAAACAGGATTGGAAAATAGTGATAGTGTTTTCTGAGTCTTTGTGTGTTTTTTGTAGGGTGAAGCAAGCAAACCTGACAGGCCATTAATCTAATTGAATTTCTGGAAAGATAAAGTGATCAAAAACACCTGTCTATAAATCTGTCAATGAAATTAAAACAGTAATGGACGCTTTACTGACACATTGGTGTTCTGTTTTTGGCCAAATCTAATTTGAGCAAAAGGCAGAAAAATAACAAGAGCAGATTATTTACACTGATGCATTTGCTTTGTCCATAATGTCATAAAAACACACCATGTGACAGGTGCTGAACATGTTTCAAGGCAGTAAATGTTTTAATGACTTCACCCACGTTTGTGTTGATTCATTGTGCAGTGAATAGAGGCATATTTGGCTGAGGGAAAGGCCCAGAGAACTAAAACAAGATGCACAATGACAACAAAACCGTGGTGATATTGTTTCACTGCATCCAATTCAAACAACCAGAGTATGAGGGTAGAATTTCAAAAGAATACAAAAGTAAAACATCATAACCTGTTCAGTTCTTCTGCCTTTGTGGAATATATTAAGAAAATAATTTACCAAAACAGACACATTGCCCAGTGCCAGAGTGTGGTTTGTGTCCTGTCAACACCTATGTTTTGTGGATTTTATTTTTTAAATATTTGTCTGTAAATCCTGTTCTGTGGATTGTGGCTGTTTACTATTGAATGTGACATTGGACTTGTAATGCCAAGTGGGCTGGCTGCGACATTCTGACTTGTGCAATCAAGTAGTGATTAAGTATTTTATTACCAGAGGGCATAGTAAAATCAGCCGCACACTGAGGAATGCAACACCTCCCTCTGTTATGGACTGATTATGGATCTTTTCTGGAACATGTGTTATAAAATGTCTAACGTATAGAAATGTGTAAAACACAATGTCACTTGATTGAAGGACAATGCTGATAACTAAATCTTAGTCTAATTAGGGAAGTCATGTTAACATGCATCAGTGCTTAGCAAGATAGAAAACAGTGTTGTTTTCTTTACAGATCTACTGATGTAGATTTTAACCTTCATTCTAAAAAATAAAACGTGAAAAAAAGTGTTAATCTTTTTTTCTAACCCTAACCCATAATACAGATTTATTACTTCTGTTTGCTTTGTGTGGAGCCTTTTTAGATGCTAATTTTAACCGGTTTCTCACCTGCATTCAAACTTTGAAAAGACTAATGTAACTGAAAATTCCTGTCTTTGCTATCTTTGGGAGCACATCTTGTACAAAAATTGAAAAATGATCAAAAGTAAACAAACACGTTTGTATGAGAAATAAACTTTTCACATATTCCCAAGGTACTGTATACAGAAAATTAATAGCATGATATTTTTGTAAACATGCTCAATAATACACAAGTAGTTGGTACTTACCAAGAGGACAATGACAAATGAAGTCATTTATCAGATCCATACACGAGCCTCCATTTAGACAAGGCTGCGACCAGCAATCATTTACATTCTCAGAGCAGGTCCTTCCTGCAGGATAAAGAGAGAGAAACAAATGCACTCTATTTGATGTCACAGAGATAGTTTAAAATATGTTTCTACTAATAAATGTTGCTGTCACTGTGGAAATTTTATAATCATTGGAAGTTGTGAAGCTCTAATATGTGAATAATAATTCTAACCACGACAACCCTCAGACCACATGCAGTACAAATTTCTGTTTATTTTCTCAACAATGAGCGGCACCTGGTTTATTGAGGACAGGATTTTATTTCACGAGGCAGCTGATTACCTCTGATTCTGCTGGCTCAAAATGTGATTGAATGATTATGTGTTCAACATGTTGCAGCTTGTATGTATGCAGAAATGGTGTAACCTCAATTTTAGTATCCCCTTGGCAAGAGTTAGATATGGAATTGATTTAGGATTTTACTGACAAATTTAAAGCTCCACTAGGTCTGGCCTCTGGCGATATTTCAGACCTCTTAGTTCTCTATGAGCCGGAGAGCTCATAGAGAACTAACAGCCAGACATCCTCAGGCTCTGCTCTGCTGCTGTCTACACCAAAGGTAATTGTACATTTGCCATCATGACCCCATACACTGGCAAGTGCTCTGTTAATCATGCACTGTAAGATACTCACATAATTAAGGTAGCTGCTGACTGTACGTCCAGCCTAAATATACTGTACAACACACGCTTTGTACTACACTGTATTATACTGAGCCAGATCATTATGCCAGCCAACATTAATGAATTTAACTGCTTACACATTACTGCACCACTGTTCAGTTTAGACATTTTCATCACACATGGCCAAGATTGGTAATGGTAACAGCCCACATTATGCCAGATGTCTAAGAAATAGACAGTCTATTTTAAATGAAGATTATTTAACTTGTAACTTATTTTAACTAGTTATTTGCATTTGATTTTGGCATAATCAGATAATATAAAAGCAACATTTTTACAGTAGTGAATCAGCACGTTTTAACATAAACATGACATTAACTACATTCATTGTAACAGATGTCAATTTTACCTTAAAAACATCTAGTTAACATGGCAGGTCTTACATAAATAGCATAAAAACTGGCGTTTTTATTAACAGTGATGAATGAATGCATACCTTCAAGCTACAAGCTTTTGCATATGGTTACGTTCTAAATAATTCTTTAGTAATACAAGTGAATTATTGTTCTACTACATTCATTACTGTAATGAAATGGGGCACTATAAATCTTGTTCTAATGCTTAATGATTTACACGAGGAGATCACCTTCCCAATACTATCAAAGAGCATTATGACAAATGAAGAAATTGTTTTTTATTCACACTAGTGCTATATGTCTGAATTTCAATAATTTCTATGTATAGCAGCAATTCCAATTTTCCATCTGCTTCAGTCATATGCAACACAACCGGCATATTTTCCCTGACCGCTGATACATACACACAAAACAGTAGCTAAAGCATATTTCTGTTTCTAAAATCTTAACATTTAAACACTAAAACCTGCTCTAAAACCTGATATTCCTGTGGCTGGCTGTACTAATGGCTGTAAATAGGCTCACAATTGCATCAGATGGTCTCATACCCTCAAACCCTGGGGGACAGTGGCACCGATAATCACTGATTAGGTCCACACAGGTGGCACCGCTTGAGCAGGGGAAGCTGTTGCACTCATTTGTTTCCAGTTCACAGAGCGACCCTTCAAATCCAAGCATGCAGCGGCAGGTAAAGTTATACTGCTGGTCCAGGCAAACACCATGTTCTGAGCAACGATGGCCAACACAGTAATCAATGTCCTCTTCACAGTAGACGCCTGTGTATCCTCTGGGACAAAGGCAGCTAGCAACAGATTAAAGAGAATTTGTTAATACTGTAGAGAGTAAGAGGAATTCTTTCAACCCTGAAGGAAGAGAACAGTAAATGTCACGGCTTTTACAATCATTGACATTCTGGTGCCCGAATGGCCCGAAGACAATCAAGATTCGAAAACTCACCTGTAACCATCAATCTCCTCCACACAAGTGGCTCCATTTTGACACCAATGTTGAACACAATCATTGACATTTATATGGCAGTTCTGACCAGACCAACCAGGTGTACAGACACAGGAGTAGCTACTGGCAGTATTCAACACACAGCGTCCTCCGTTGGCACATGGCTGTTGATGGGAGACAGAGCTGTTAGATACATATGTCGTGAAATGAGAGACGTGATGCTTCATGTGCAAAAATGAAATCGCTTCATCTTGTATGCTAATATTTTAGATTGGACTGAGCCCATTCAGGTCAAAAATATAACCATTATTTTACAGTGCAACCCCTAATCATTTCTTGCTCCTGGCTGCCTGGAAATGAGCTTCATTACAGCCACATGACACTCATGAATACTGATTCATGCTTTATACTGGGTTCACTTTGTATTCCATATAGCATGTACATCATGTCTTACAAGACAAGATCAATGGTCATTGAGGGCTAAATCTCCCAAGTGTTCTCTGTAACAAAACAGATACGCCTGCTAGCTGGTACATGTGTATAAATAGTAGAGGGGAGACAAAGGGGCAGAGGAAGAGCTGGCTTGTGTGAAGGTGTATAATGCAGACATCATGGCATTTCTGTAAGGGGGCCAACAAAAGCCTTTCTCCACAGTGAGCGATCGTCTCCATCTGTCATCTGAAGAAGCTCCTCTGTTCAGGTTTGGTTGCAGAGGGTCGATTCATCTACACGTAAAGAAACCTGCGCATTCAAAAATACAGATATTGCAAATCTTCAGCGGCACTCATCCGCGTCAGGTGGCAGAGGCCTTTTCAGCCCTGTAAATGTGCTCCCCTTGTGCATGCCAAAAGCAAAAATCCTGACAAACAATCACACAATTCCTTTTTCTTCTTCCACCATGACTGCTCAAAAATCTGGAAGATGTGCAACCACATTCAAAATAAAAAAAACAAGGAGATAAAAATGTGCTTCAATGATTTGAATATGCAGCATACAGTATACTGTGAATATATACCAGGAGTTTTTGTATTCAGAGTCAGGTCATAGGTCAGAATCTGTTACTTAACTAAATTTGTGTATTGTTTTTTTTTTATGCTTCACACAGCTAAATTTCAAACGTATCAGTAAAAGTCACAAGAAAAGCAGTGAATTCCCTCATTAGTCAGTAGTTTAATACAGCTTTCTTCCCGGGTAAACCAACATACTTTACAGCTTCAGCACCAGCTGATTGCTGTGTTTATGGATTATCGCATTTGCTGTCAATCTTCCTGTGGGACTTATGCTTATTTTTATCCCTGTGTATAACAAAGGATTATCCCATGTTTTATAAATAAGATACTGAATATATATTTGATACCTTCTCACTTAAGCCCTACTTACTTAAAATATGAAAGGTTAAAGGGTTGTAACCCATAACAGACTGTGCTTTCTGCTTTTGTATTCAATCATGGTCAAGTTCTTATGCCTAAGTGTCACACTGCTCAATGGAAATTCATAATGTACCATCAGCTTAACTAGGTACCAGTGTGATTGTTCTGGTGAGTTCTCTGTGAGTTCTGTTTTGTTATATGAAAAAAATGGGTGAGAAAATTACATAAAACGTCCCAATTTATTTGCTTGTTATCTTGTTATGGGTTCCCTGCTGTTGTGATAATGTTGTTGCACTCTTGTAGAGAATGCATAGAAATTGCTTCAAGAGAAATAAACAGAAGATTGGGAGCTCATTAAACATACAAAGTACTTAAGAGTAATGGTTAGCATGTGGATACAGAACAGCAGACAAATAGCCCATTAAGATGTTTTTACCCACTTTAAGGTCTTGAGGGCAGGGTACACGGCAGGTATATTCAAGGCCATCTGGGAGATCCAAACACTGAGTCCTTGGTGGACATGTGTTGTTGAGTAGAGCACAAGCATCAATGTCAACTTCACAATTCTTTCCCAGAAAACCTAAAAGAAAAGATTTAATACAGTTAATGTAAATGATGCAATAATTGACCATCAGAAAAGTAGATCTGCAACCCATCTCTAATTTATGCCACTGTACCAGGTCAGCTCTTCTATATATTTAATAAACAAGGCCAAAATTGGGTCAACTGTGGGTCGACTGGAGGATTGGCCCTACTTTGAAGCGTGTGCCACAGTGCCTCCCTGACTTTGTATCTGACTTGAGCCTCAATTGAATTTTTAACTTAAGTTTGAATATGCAAACTTTCATTTGTGCTTCTACTTTTTTCCCTGCTTTTTCATCTAATCCCTCTTCTTCTTGCTCTTTTGATTTTAATAATCATTTATAAAAAGTATCAGATTTCTGGACGACAAATAAAAAGTGTTGGTTTGTTTTAGAGCAGACACTGTCTTGTCCCTAAAAGACAACCCTGATTTAAGGTGGTGCAATTGGAAATAATTGTTCCCAGAGATGATACATTTGGCATAACCAATAGTGAATGAACTAACATAAATTTCTGTAGGCTTGAGGAGAGTGAGAACTGCACATTCATTTGGCTTTAAACATGTACTGTTGTTGAGGAAATATGTATTATTGAGTTGGTAAAATAAAATATATTCAGTGGCATATGGGGCTTGGAAAAAAAGAGAAAGCAGTCATAGGCCAGCAACTTATAATTCCACCCATGTCTCAAGACTTTGCTTAGTATTGTGGTCCAGCACTCAGCAGACTATTTTCTTACATTGTAGAACTCACTTCACCATGAGATGATGCAGCAGATGAGGCATATGAGCGGAAGAGGCTTAGGTTTGCTGAGATAACAGATGAGATTTAGTAGCAAGGCTGGAAAGCCAGGGTACGCCCTGTGGAATTTCGTTACCATGGATCTGTGGCCACATCTAGTCCCAGTTTACTCAGGGAGTTAGGGATTCATGATCAGGGATTATGACAGACTGCAAAGGCAGATTCAGAGGCAGCTGAAAAGAGCAACCGATGGCTCTAGCTGAAAAGAAAAGGCACCAGCTTGTGTGCAAAGTATGGATATCTATCTTGTGTTTAAGATAGGAGATACAGCAAATATCAGTGTCAAGTAAGTGGTCAAACAACATTCCCTACTTGCTGTATAATCGTCTTACATGTTTAAGAGCTTTTTAACGTTGGTCCACAATGTGCAATTCAGGCCTACTGTTGATATTAATAGTGAGAGGGCAAACACACTCATCATAGGTACATATGAGAAACATGTATGTTCCTAAATATAGTGACTCAGTCCTGATCGGTGCTCTGAGCAGGTGTAACGTGGGCGGCATACGATAACTGTTGAGCCTTCTGGGGTGTCATGGGTCTAATTCAACTTGACATCTGTGATGGGAGGCTCCCACTCGATAACCCCAATGATATAGCCATCAGCCCACCCCCTCGTTCCTCTAACATCACAGCCAGATTTCCACATAGATGCTCACCCAAAAAGCACAAAGGACAGTCACATTAGAGCTGGTGTATTGGAAAATTAGCGTTAAAAAAGAAAAACACAAACACTTTTGTTGTATAAATGGTCATCTTAAAATCGCTGATCAAACAATGAACATAAGGATCACCATTAGGATGACCAACACAGCTGATATAAAGAGAGCTCTCTGTGAATTCTGTGTAAATTCCTGTTTGTTAATAAGTAGCACTTTTGACATAAGGTTTCTTTGCTATTATTGCATTGTTAGTTGTTATTCAGAAGGTCCTGGGTGCAAACCTGCTGGCCGTTAAAAGAGTTTACAAGTTCTCCTTGTGTCTGCAAAGGTTTCCTCCAGTTTCCTCCGTAAGTTCAAAGACATGCCAGTTAAGTGAACTGGAAACTCTAAATTCCCTGTAGGTATGGCTTTGTTTTTCTGTCTGTGTGTTAGCCCTGAGATCGACTGGCATCGACTGTCCAGGGTGTGCCCCACGTCTCACCCAATGCACGCTGAAAGAGTCTCCAGCCCCCACAACCCTGAACAGGATAAGCGGTATAGGAAATGGATGGATGGATGGATGAACACTTCAAGCTATCATTCACAATCTTTTAAACTATGGAGAGTTGCACCTTAGACACTTCAAAGGCTGACGTAATTCATCAGTTGATGAAAATACAATGCCACCTCTGAATGTCACCTTAAATAGCGTCTCTAATGTGGCTGGCTTCAGCAACTGATGAGGCGAACAGACTCAGTGACCCATGTGTCATGAACACCGGTATTGTCCTTTAATGTTTAATTGAACAAGAGTGAACAAACACAATGTTTCATTACCATCAATGTTACATTTCCCTAAAGAGCCGAAAACATTTGCTGAGAACAACTGCTAAAAATAACAGTGGCAAGTTCTTGTGAGAAAAACATCACCTGGCCACAAAGATGCTCTGCCCACAGTGTCTGTGGTCTGTACGTGCAGTATAATGCTCCAGTAAATCGGGCAACAGCAATTGCCAGCCAAACTAACTGCCAACAACATGAAGCCCCCGCGAGTGGTCCATCAGTTTACGTTCAGTGAATGTAAATTAAGGCTCAGCCCATCAGGCACAATAAGCAATTACAGGAAAATTACATTAATGAGAGTTTCATAATATAATATTATGGAACTCCCATTAATATATTTGCACAATTTGGTTTCATTATTGAGCTCTGGCAATGAGCTTGGTGATTTTTCCTCAGCTGTCAATCGCAGGCCAAAGCTCTAAACTGATACTGTGGATAATGTGACTAACTCTATACTGCACAATGGAGCATGTTGTGATCAGTAGTGTGCTGACAAGTAGGCTTTTTCTAATGGCTATTTTATAACTTATAATTTCATAATAAAAGGCACCTTAGTGCTTTATTTAAACACATTGGAAAGTAGTAACAACATCATTTTAAATATATGAATTAAATGAAAAAAACAACCCAAGAATAGAAAAAAATATTTTTAGTAAACAGGATATAAGTAAGAAATATGATTCATGTGATGAATTAAATCATGCTGACTTGTCTAGCCTAACTTCCTCAGGCAGGATGTGTCACAGTCTAGGGACCCCGCTGGCAAAGGCTAATCACCTTTTGTTTTCAGTGTACACTGAGATGGCCAGAGGGGCCCCTGCTGAGGATCTTAGGCCACATTCACTGCATGCAAGTTTAAAAGGTCTGCAGTACTGTCTGCTACCACAGCTAATACGTGTATCACTTAAATGTTATTACAAAGCTCTAGATTTGGCCATAAACCAACATACCTGTAGGACATTGGCATTCGTAGTGTCCTAGCAAGTCAGAGCATGTGCCATTGTGCTGGCAGGGGCTGGAGTCACATTCATCGATCTCAGTCTCACAGTTTGTTCCTGAGAATAGAGGTGAAAGATCAATTAGCTGCATTTGTATCACAGTGCCATCTTCATATAGAGCTCCTCATGAGTGATAACATATTACATAGATGAGAAAATTGATATCACTTTCATGTCTGTATGCTAAATATGAAGGTGCAGCCAGCAGCCGATTAGCTTAGAATAAAGACTGGAAGCAGGGGGAAACAGGTAGCATGGCTCTGTCCAAAAAGTACAAAGAAATATATAATATGTATCTCGTTTATTTAATCGGTGGAAAAACCAAAGTGTAAAAATGACAAGAAGTGGCTGGGAGTACTGACAACCTGGAGCCAGGCAGGTGTTGGTAGGCAGATTATTATTTCTTTTTTTTTTACCTTTGGACAAGGCCAGGCTAGCTGTTTTCCCCCTGCTTCCAGTCTTTATGCTAAGCTAAGCTAATTGGCTACTGGCTTAAGATATGAGATATGAGAGTGGTATCGATCTTCTCAACAATAATTAGGCCACAAACATTCCTTTAATAAGATGCTGTCGGATTCAGGTGATGAGCAGAGAGAGATGTTGGAGAAGACATACCCCTGGTTGGACAGGCTCACTTTCTTGTTAAGAAAATGGATACTTAATAACGAGTTCTGTCCCGGCTGAAGAGAGCAGATGAGGTGGGGGATGCAGGTTTCTTGATAGGAGATTTGTTTGGTGCTCAGCTGCCTCAGCAGCTGCTAGTTCTACCACTGTGGCTGGGGGTGGGTGTCTTCTAGTGCAGGTTATTAATTTAAAATGTCCCATCATCAATAACGGAGCAGCAATGACATGCAGTGAAAGTCCCTTCTTGACAGCGGCACCCTCATGCTACAGCACAAACAGTATGATTGATATCATCTGCACGGTAGTTGCTACAGGTCATTATATATAAAATATGCCATGCTGTGCGGCGGCAAATTATACAAATTTGTCCTACTAAAACCTGAAAAACGCCTACACTCATTTATGACTGTGAATAAAATCAATTATGTAGTATTGTAGTCTTTTCTATGAAACTTTAATGATATGAAATATGGCGATTTAGGTTACAAAATGTTTTGTACTGCAATGTCTTAAAAGACTAGAAATGATCAAATATAAAAAACTATGATGTTGAAAGTCAATATCAATTTTCAGTTTTTATTGAATTTTGGCACAACACTTCGTGCTCTTGTGCACAATCATTATTTACCTACAGGTTCCTTAAAGCCAATAGATTTTTTTTATCTGTATGCCAGATAAAGGCTCAAATGCAAAGACCTTATGCATTTCAGGTGAAGAATTATACATGGTTTCAAAAATGTGGTCTTTTAAGCACACTCCTGATCTTCAGTGGACTCTATGTCGTGTCTTATATTATTATCCACACAATTAAAAAAGAAAGAGAGAGCACGGCTGAGACCAGCAAAATATATGCAAACAGTCGCTGTTCCGTGAAAAATAAAGCCCGCAAAAATGAAACCTAAATGCCGGGGCTTGAGTAATGTATCCTGAGTTATGATCTGTGATAAGAGTACACTGGGGTTTCTGGGTAAAGCTTGAAATTAAATTGGCCTTTCTATGCTGCATGGGTCGAAATTCCAAAGCAAAAATCCCAAGATGCCAGAAAATGATGAATTCTATCAGTCACTAAGACCTGCCATGGCATAAGAGACAATTTTCCATTACTGAAGTGGCAACAGATTTCAGCTTTGAACAGAGGGAAAAAATCTTGTAGTGCTATGTAAGGGCTTATCTGACTGACAGGTGAGTGTGTCAGGACTTAAAGCTAGATGGGGAAATACGCTATAGGCCAAAACCTGAGCGCACTGGGGAAGAAGAAAAAAAAAAAAATCACATTCACTGGTTGTTTAAGCACTAAAACAAGAGAGGAACAATACTGTGCTGCACCATCATAACCCTTATACAGTGTATATACAATGTTCAGCAGGGATCACAATTTGTGTTGTTCCATACTTTTTATTTTTTTGTCAAATAATGTCTATGCCAGAGAATGTAACAAGGTCTATATAGAGATGTTTACATATTGTATTATGCTGATAAGTTGCTTATGATATAGTTGGATGATATAATCATAAAAGACATAGAAAGTTCCACTTGAGTCTTCATATTTTTTAAGGCAGAATGAACAGTTTAGATATGCTTCAATCATGATATTCTATTATGGAGTAAAATGGAATAGCTGTGAATGAGATCAACTATACGACTCTCCTATAGGGTCTCCGCTAGAGACAAAATCACAGTAACATTTAGCTTATTTAGGTATGTACTAAAATAAATCAACCTGTCATTAATAAAATATCACTGTAAATGGTGCTTTCCTCTTGAAGCAATGACGCACTTAATTAATGAAATAACACTTGATTTTTGTCTGTTTCTATAAATGTGTTCAATCGTTTTAAAGCAAGGTGAATGAAAAGGGTTCTCTTTAGTTCCTTAAATCTCATACTCTCTAACTACCCTTTTTTGTTTTTGTGTCTCTCCCTTGTTCCCTTGTTTTTTTTTTAGAACAGTTGTCATTGATGGCTTAACAAGTTTCGGCCATGTTCCGAGCTGGCAGCTAATTAGGAAGCAGTTTGCCAGAGCACTTGGATTAAATGCAATCAGCAGCAGGTCTTAGAAATGTCAAGCAGGCAAGGCTACTGGTAAATGAGCTTCAAGGTTAAAAAAATCGCTTCATCAAGAGAACTGGCCTTTGCTTAAAATCTGTGGTTGGATTGGCTTGTGATTTGTAAATCACAACCAAACCACAGATTTCTAGCCTGAAATAATCACGTTTCAATTCATTTGCACTTTAAAGACATTTAGCTCTGTCCTAAGTTGTAGATGCTAGTTTTGGTGCTTCTCTGTTTGGATTTAGACAAACTGTAAGTGTTTTGCATCAAGTACTTCGTTGAGGTTGGCTATGCAGTAAATCAACAACAACTACTACTAATACTACTACTAACAAAACATGTATTGATCACTGTAGGGAGTTTCTGTTTTCCTTGTCCACCTCCTCAGGGTGGTCAGAGGTCAGTTATGGAACAGCAATCCCTGAGCTGGCTGTGATTCAGTCTTTTGAGACATTAATCAGAGTGAATGCTTGCAAACACGGAGGATTGAACCTAAACCTGACGGTTAAAGAGCAGCCTCCCCTCTCACTATGTTGCCCTGCTGACCCATGTGCAATCAATGTACAGTATCAGAGGTCTTTGAATGAACCCAAATGTGACCCCTTCTCCCCAAACAAACTGCTGTGACGGGTAACTGCTGTGTTACCAGGGAACAGACTTGACCAACTATACTTCATTTCAGCTATATGGATATTAGCAAACACTGCTTTAGGAAATTAAATGAACCCGTTAATAATGTTTGTTTAAACGTTTTAAAAGGTCAATGACAAATGTATGCTCTATTGTCTATTGTTCTCTATACTGGGATACTGCAGAGTGGATGATAACACTTATATTGTGTTTGTTTGTATTCAAATTGAACATTGAAATTGTCAAAAAAATTTAAAGCTCCATAAAGGGACATTTTTCATTTAACCACTGAATCAAGTGGCTCCAGGTTAGATGTGAAGCGACTGCCAACAATCCCACTGAAAATCAACAACTCACTACAGTACTGGTAACATTATACGGTTTCGGCTGACCTGGTTGGCAAGATTAGGAAAACCAAATAGTGTCAGCTCAAATAAAAAAAAATAAAAAAAACAGGTGCTCCCAGTACACCAGCTAACACAAGCTAATGATAAGCTAGCCTACTGAAATGGAGGCGAGCTGAAGTAGAAGGGTGCAGAAGAAAGTCAAACATTTAGAAGGACAACGAGTTTTCGCAGAAGTTGGTGGAACAGCTAGAGCTAATGAACAATAATAACAAATGAACTTACATTCACCAGTTTGCTCTTGATGCTCTGTCTCTGTTGGACGTGTAACATTAGCCATAAAGACTCAAGGTTCATTCCTGTGAATTGGCTTTTCTGCCTCCTACTGGTCAAAAATGGCTTAATGCAGCCTTAAAGTTTGTAGTCAGTCTAATCCATGGTTAGTTTTACAAGTGAATTAACTGGTAATGCAGTGTGAGTCATAGCGCAAGTATTTTTATGTAATCTAACCAGTAAGGCTAAATTACATTACCTGATATGAAAAGATAATAAAAAGTACTAAGTAGAGGCTTCACCTTGTGGTGTTCACCAAGTTGGTTGGTGGTTGGGTCTAGGTAGGGATTTGGTGTCCTTAAGATTGGGTTAAGCATTTGGGTCCACTGATACACCCCATAATCCACCCCTATAATCTTATATAATAATCCTATAATAATCTTTTACTGCAAGAACTCCTCTCTCAAATTACATTTTTGTGTATGTAATGTAGCTATGCGCAATGAGGTGTTTCCATAATGACAAGGTGGCAACAAAGAACACATTTCCTTCGCAAACCTTTTTATGACTTGAAATTTTAATGGACACCCACCAGCCAATGGGAAAAAACAGTATTTTCTATGACCGTAGAATAAGTGCTTTTATTTTACCATGAGACACATTATTCACTTTTGATGGAATACATGAGTTTCTCATGACTTGTTTATTGATTTTAAGCTATTTTTATGCCATCTGCCTTAAAATACCAACAAAAGGCAAAATAGAACCATTTATAATTTATGGATTGCTCTCAGCAATGTCTTGAATGCAGACTGCAGACTCACTGTCTTAAAGGAGTAAAATATTTATAAAATGACTGCCTTCACTACCTGTGTTGAATGTCTGCCTCACATCTTTGCATAGTATTGTGCATACATTGCATGTACAGGACGTTTACATTAACAGCAAAGTCTGTAAATGTAAAAACAGAACATAAACCTCTGCCAACGGCATGTAAATGTCAAGCTATACCAGTTCCACGTCATGTTTTACCCAAACATCAATCAGTCATTCCTTGCCCCCATGACCAACCTTCCCACAAGGGTTTGTACAAATCGATCCATATTTTGAGATATCCTGCCAACAGACAGACGGACAGACAGATGGAAAGGGGCACAAACAGATAATAAAGCAAAGTTATGTCACCTGTGAAGCCGAGGGGACATTTGCAGGTGTACTGTGGGGGAGATGATGGCTGACTTGTTGTAATGCATGTGGCTCCATTCAAACAGATGTTTGGTTTTATCAGGCAGGCATCGCCTACATATTGACAGAACTCTCCAATCCATCCTGGGGCACAAACACACTGCAGACAAACAGTACAATATTCGTGGCATCAGGGTACATGAACTTAAAAGCCAATACCAACAAAAAATTATCACACAGAGGAGTATGTATTAGAGCAGCGACATGTTTTTCTACCCCAGCACACTAAATGTCAAACAATGACTATGAGGGTTAAGTTGTTGACTTTCAGTTTTAAGGATGTTTGGTGCATGGTGTTCACCTCCATATTGGGTAAACAGTTTAGGAATCATATTCCTTTTTTACCCTTGGTGAGCGTGAATAAAAATAGCAACAATTTGCACACTGTTCATCTGATGTGGCTGTAAACACCCTCAAATAAAAGGGTCAGTTCACCCACATTACAAAAAACCCTACTTTCTCACCTACCTCAACTGATATCTACCCACACAGATAGTTTAATTTGCTCAGGTTTTGAGATATTCTCTGAGATTTCTGCAACTACCTCAATATGATTATGTTCCAAACACAAAATAAATATTGTAATGGTGGATTTCTACTCTAAATGCACTCATAAATCATTAGCAACAAAAGAAATGTGATTATTAGAATCTGAACACGAGAAACGACCTAATAGTAAAAATGACAATAAATGGTCTTAAGAGACCTTTTTTCAACAAAAACCATGAGTGTATTTATTTTTCATGAATGATTAACTCATATCAATAAATAAAGTGATGCATTAAAACACATTGCATATATATTTTGTATTATTTTAACAAAATTGATTAAAAAAAACAAGGGGTCAGTCCAGAGTGGTTCGTTCAGTTCACTGGTATCATTCCAGTGGATGGATTTTTCTGAAATAATCCTGAGTAAAAGCTATAAATCTTTCATATGATATTTTGACATATAAGTAACATAACATTTCATGTTTACTGTAAACACAGTTTAAACAGAAATTATGTACTTTAACAATATGATTAATAGATTTAAATGTGCCTTGCGCTTCCTCCTTGCCTCATGGTCGGCCATGCTTGCTGAAAAAGGGGGTGTGGCTCTACTGCAGTCCACTTTAGATGATGTGGAACAGTGTGATGCGACTGCATACACATCCAGTCAACTAAGTTTGTGCATTTGGGTGGAGTCAGATGACAGTAATCATAGATCTAGACATCCTAGAAAAGTTATGTTGGAATGGACAGGGGATCTGAAATTCAGCATTATCTTTTTCATTTCCAGGAGTGTCCCTGTTGTTCTAGAGAGGGACTATAGGGACTATTTCTTGTGTAGACAGTGGTTTGAATGGAAACTGTTGACAGTGAGATCTGTGGATTATCCTGAGTAACCAGTCATTGTTTCTGGAAATAAAAGTTGCTACTGATTTTTAAAAAATGAAGGTGAAGGCAAAGTTCTCAGAGACGGATAGTGAGAAACGTTAACATAAATCCAAACCTATCTGCATGGCTACATACCACTATGGGAACTGAAAGTGAGAAAATGTTCAGGTTTTTTCTTTACTTTCGGTGAACCGACCCTTTTAAGCTAGAACAGCACTTTAACCTCTGTCATTTTTTCATTACAAATCCAATATACTGGAGTACAGAGCCAAAGCATAACTGTCAAATTACTGTCCAAAAGGACTGCTCTGTATATTTACAGATAAAATCAGTTTTATGTGACCTCTAGTTTTATTCTGTCTGTTGAGAGCATCTTCATGACAGAGGGAATTAAATGAGCGGGCAACCTTTAATGAACTAACCAATGGTTTTTCGTACTCAAAGGAAAACCACATTAAAAATATAAATAAAAATAAAAACATAAAAAGCAGAAATGGCCCATTTGCAGTGAGCAACAATTTTTGATTATGTCTGACCCCCACCAACACCAAGCATCTAAAAGTGGATTTTAGATTAAGAACACTCTCAGTGGTCTAATGGAACAAGACTGATGGAGAATAATTAGGAGCTATGGGGCATTACAGAGCAGTCTCAGGTGTTGTAAAAAATACAGACGTTTGAGGAGACTGAGCAATAGAGAGGCAAATTAGACCAGAACCTGTCTGCCTGAGCAATGTGTCGACATACTCACAATGATTAATGGGTTAGAATTGGATTACTGCTGTCTGTAGACATATTCTACCACTGACGTTTCTGTTATTCTGTTTTTTTTAATTTCAATTAATGACAGATTTTCTTATGCATAGAACTTTGGAGACCAAAGATGGAAAGCCCTTTTATGCTTTGACATGCAGTAACCCTTTTTTTATGTTAAAAAACAGATTCCGTCAATAGACCATATCTATCCACTTGCACTCTAATGTTTGAAATTGAATGTATTCAAAGACAAATAAGAACATCATGTTGTAGCTGCCAGTCGGAAGCATTCAGTAAAATGTCAGTAAAATCAATCCAATTTATGGATCAATCCATCATAAAAAAATTACATTATTTAGTCTTCTATAATATGTTGAAGTGTAAATAAAATCATAAATCATATAACAAGAATTCTGATTGAAAGTGAAAAAGGTTGCTTTTGTCTATCATATACACAAATTGGCTAATTCTTGCACTGCATACACTCAAATGCAATAGCAAAGAATGGGCTACTGTCCTTATGATGGCTTTATATCTTGAAGCCAAATTATAAAAAGTTAAGCAATTGCAAAAAGTCTCACTACTGAAACAAAAGATTTATTGTATATATATCACTGCTCTGCTTATGAATGTGTTCACTTTCTGTTCGCACTGTAATTAAGGCGCAGCATGAGTCATAATTTGTGGGCTTAGGAGTATTTCATTAAGACAGAAACATTGAATTACTTACCCGATATCCGCCAATTATCTTCAAGCACAATCCCTCATTTAGGCAGTTGATATTGAGCAGCCTGCAGTAGTCAATTATTTCTTCACAATTCTTCCCAGAAAACCCTCTCAGACATCTGTTAAGAGGAGGTCAGTGTCATCAAAATCAATTCACCCTGAGCCTTGAGCACTAACAAGTCATATTTTTTTTTTCTTTTTACAAGATACATGGGATCATAATTTTGTTTTCTACGTGACCTGTTTGTGAAACAGAGGCGGGTGAGATGGTGTGTGCAAATTATTCTTCCAATTTGTATGACCTGGATTGCCAAATGGGTGGAGTTAGTATATCAAGACAAATTAAGGCCCATTATAAATCACAGATTGTACTTTCCTACAACTGTGAAAAAAAAATATGACATATGAAATTTCCACATTTATAATATGGAGTCTTGGAGCCAAGATGAGAATTTATGTGTTGAGCACTTAAGACTAATCAGTCTCGTGAAATAACCGGATTTAAAAGACATCAGATGTAAGGTAGAGTGGAGACCTCAAAAGTAGAGCCTAAAAACATGATTTCCCTTTCTCATCAAAGCAGTAGACCTGAAAGCATCTTCATGTAAATCCCAACAGTGAGTCACCAAAAAACATTTTAATCTTGTCTGTTAAAAAGGCTGTTTGATTAAAAATATATTTAAGATTAAATGGGAAATCTGGTTGCCTTTCACTTTTACTGGTTTAGAGTGGAGCCAATACAGGATGGTCGACAATGCTTTGCTGAAAACCATATTTTTCAACAGAATTTGTTTAAGAGTTGACCAGTGACCTTTTTTTTTTTTTTAAGAACATACAGTTCCCATGTTTACCCAGTAACGAGTCATCCAGTGGGCACATTGTGGCTCATTGATGGTTTTAAGAGTGTTTCTGTTGTTTTTAATAGTTTTTGGACAAAAACGGAGCTCTATGGCACAGAGGATAAGCTACATCAGGCTTTGGATACACAGACAATACTTGTACGTAGGCTCAATTCATTGTTGGTTTTGGTCTTTACATGGGATTTGTTGACAATAAGCCAGCCAACAATGAAGCTTGAGTTCTGCCAGACAGGTATGTATTAGTCCTAGAGCTTTTAAGTGAAATGTAAATCCTAATCACATTAATAGGTGGAAAAAGAATAAAAGACCCATTTTTATTCACTCTCAGTGGGAGACACATTCACAAGACATTCCAATCATCCAGAAAGGGGACTATGAGAGTGGCCTCTATTATATCCCTGCATGTGTTTCACCTGCAGACATAATCATTTCCCCTGGACACACAGGTGGCATTGTTGAGACATGGTGATGGGCTGCACAGGTTCTGCTGCCTCCTGCATGCTGGGACCACATTACCATCTGCACAGACACATTCAGAGGCCTGCATACAGAGGCAAAACAAACCAGGTCACATGTCCGCTTGGGAAAACAGGGTTAGATTACACAAAGATACATAAGACACCTAAATGTATCAATAAAAGAGCGATTCACTGTTGTGATAAAATTGTGCCTTGATTGACTCACATTATTATTTGTTGCTGATGTCTACAATTATGTATAACTGAATATAAGTAGGCAAGTAAATTATAGGTTTTAAATATGTTTTAATAGGAGTCTTAGATATCATCAGAGGCTAATAAATGCTAATGGTCTTGTAATCCAAAGTTAAAGAGATTTTAATTTCACATAAGCTTCTACAAAAATATCTATGTCAAGCTGCAGCAACATCAGGCATTATTTTGATAAATGTCCCTTTTAGTCTGCTCTGCTGTGGTATTCTTAGGTGGGTTGTGAAAATGTGTAGTGCACTTGGCAAACTGTAATGAACAAAACAAAGGTCAGAGAAAGACAATTAGATCATTACTGTATTTTCTCTAGTGTATCCTTGAGAACATTAGAAACACGACTGCTTTTGCAAAATATATGACCACAGTAGCATTTCTGGTGAAAGGTGAAAATTGTAGCAGGCATCCAATTACAAAAAGCTTTTCATGAGAGCCATTTCAAACTGGCACTTAAGTATGCACTGGGTCATTCAATCAAAATGCTAGAGGAAGCAAACACTCTATCCCTTAGCTCATCTTCAGGAGGAAATATTAATTGCTGTTGGAGCCTTCAGAATGAAGCCATTTGATCTTGTTTCAAGACACTATATTAATTTTCATGTGCCATTTCTTGTTTATGTCCCACTGAGATAAAAATAAATAAATAAATAAATAAATAAGGGAAATGAAGTCCTCACATGCTCCCTGCAAATTTGTTCCTCCTGACATGCATATGACATGCAATCGAAGTCAACTCGGGAGTCGCAGTATAGGCCCCCGAATCTTTCTGGACAATGACAAACAAATCCTTCTGTACTCTCCTCGCATACGCCACCGTTTCTGCATGGATTTGGATCACAGAGGGCTTTCCTCTTCTCACAAGGTGGGCCTGCAAATAGACAACATAAAATTACTGCGCTTTTATTCAGACTGTGGGAATTGTATTTACGTCTAGAAACTACCATGTCAATGATATTTCGATGTTTCGAAGTTATCTCATAAAGATGTATAAATGATTTTCATGGAGGATTTTCACCGAACTGTGAACTAAGTAGTCAGTGCTGCAGCTCGGTTCATATGCATTTTCACAGATAAAGTACTTCTGAACTAAGCTGTAGCCAGTAGTTTTCTAAATACTGCAGTACCACAACACTTTCACCACCAGGAGCTTAACCAGAGACAGAGTAATGCTGTAGTGACATTGTGTGCAGTGGATAAAATTAGACTGAATTCACTGGAGGTTCAAGGTGAATAAAATTTGATGTTATTCCCCAGTGAGGGTTTTCATTTTTGTGTTCTTCACAAGGTGCCTACACATTTATCTTTCCAGTGACTCTTTCTTTGCATATTTTCTTTAATCCCCCTGCTGATACAAGTGCTCATGCCCCAGAGGCTCCTCATAGCCTCCTCTGTGGACATCAATCTTACTGTGTACAACTTCAGGGCTTGCTTTTTCCTCAACTCATTTTCCACCAGAAATTGAGTTTTCATAACTGGTCCACTAAAAGTTGCGCCAATACCAACTAATATATTTCTAGGAACACTTCCATCTGTCACATATATTAATGACATTGATAGTGGTTGCAGCGCTCTCTGCACTCAAGAGAGAATCTCCTAATATGTGATCATTTTAGTTTAGGTCATGCATGGTTTAACATTCCTTTTTTATGATCATTTGTATTTGTGCTGGCATTTATGTCACAGATCTGTTTATCTCAAACACCCTTATTATTGAATGTGATTATGAATGCAGCAAGCAATCTAACATACATAACACAACATTGTGTCAGTATCTAATTAAATTGTTCAACAAAAGGTAATGACTGTATATATACAGTCCAAATTAAACTTTAAAATCTTGTTATTACTACCAACAAGATTGTAAAAACAATTAACACCTTATACCAAATGGAAATGGCCCTGTAAAGATGGTAATACCTTGCAACAAATACCCTAGAGGTAGTGCAGGAGAGTCAAATCAAAAGAAAATCTCATTTGAAACGTCCCTTGAGTTTGGCTCATTATTCTGTGCGCATAGACTTTGGCCTATGAGGGCAGCCAGCGCTGGAGCAGCCACTAACTTCCAGTTGATTAATGAGGCAACTGCAGCAGGGAGGTAGAGGAAGCACAAGCTCCACAGAACTCCCAAGAAGCTGATGGGACAGCAGGACACCATGACTATGCGAAAGCACCCAGCGGAGTCCGCTTACTTGAGAGAGCAGCAGCAATTAAAGCAAATTAGATAAAAGCTGCAAAGGCAGAGGGTGCAGGTAACTCACCACTTGGTTTCTGATGTGGATTATAAGAATTATCCATTTAAAATCAGACAAGGACAGACAATTGACAGTGCCACTTGTTTTGTTTGGTTTTACCAAATGTCTTGTTATATCACTTGTTCATTGGACAAGAAAATGGCATTTTCTGTTTCTCAGCTGTATGTTAGGTCATCATTGGCAGCTTCTCTTCTTCAATAAAACAGTTAGCTAATACCGTTATTTGACATTCATGTATGTTTTAGTGGCCATGGAAGAAGAAATCCAAAGGATGAGGGGGTGTAATACTGCAAGGATAAAATGAAAATTTTCAGAAAATTAAAAAATTAAAAGTTCATATGAAATACTACTTTGACATACAATCTGGTAAATCTTGAAAATCACAAACATAAAACTCTTTGCTGAATGTGATACATGTCCTTTATAAACATCCAACATTCAATTCAGCATGCATTCGGCATTCACTACATATACAAGGATGAAGGCAAAGCAATATTGTTATTATCTGGTAATCTCCTCTTTTAAATGTTAAACAAGTTCAGCATTGTTCTCTGAAACATCCAATACTAACTACACTCCATCTACTGTATAGACTTAATCTACTCTTGTAAAAAAAAAAAAAAAAAAAAAAAAAAACGGAAGCCAGACAGTACTGGAAGTAACCTTGAAACCACTTCTCCAAAATAATAAACTGAAAGCGTGGGCTGCACTCGAAAGGCAAAGCTATGACACTTCAAGAATGCTGCCAGGACAAATTGTGCTCCAAACAAAACAATGAATCAATGTGAAGAGCCACCTGGAGTTTTTATTCCAGAAAGTTCATTGCAGGCTGGTTTGTACGGCAGACAGTGATATCCAGGGCAACCGGAGAAGTATCCAGGTCTTGTAACCCATTTGTGTGTGATACCCATTAACCTAACTGTACGTTACTGGAGCAAATGAGACTCATTACCTAAATCATGGGTGAAGCGGTAATGTCTCATAAACAAGCTCACCAGATCACGAGTGCCACCCAATGCTTGTAGATAAGCCTCCACTAATGTGTCTAAATCACATGGATAGAAACACAAATTGGCTGCCAATGAAAAATACATTACAACTGTGTCTGATTCCCTTTTGTAAATGATTCATGGGGAGAGGTATTAGCATACTCTAGCACTAACTTGGCTAAAGTGGGTATTGTAAGCTGAAGAGACCACCAAAACCATGAGCAGAACACACGGTGATTTATAACGAATTTAGAAATATAATGTTGAACACAATACCATAAATGAGATTATTTGGATATGCTCCATCTTCTTAGATCAGAGTACATTAAATAATGAAACATTAAAAAAAAAAAAAAAAAAATATATATATATAGATATATGATTTTTTTGTGTTTTAGCTATGCCATTCTTTTTTTCTAGCAGGCTCGCAGAAGTTGAGCAGTATCAAAGTTCTGATTTAATATGCTCAGCAGAAACACTATACAATAAATTATATTTTAATTGATTGCTGTAAACCTTTGTTTTATCAACTGCGACACGCTCAGTTAGCCAGCAGTTCAGCCCTGGCTTTTTACAACGGCATGTCACCGGTCGTAACATGAGGTATTTGATTTTGAAGAGGCCGCTTCATATATTATGATGACAAATATAACAGCAAGTGGGATGAGGTTTAAAGCCCATAAGGAAATGCTGATCTTTAAAAGATGTATGGCTTTTGTAGTTTTCAGCTTTGACCTTTTCCAAAGATAGTTGCCCCTTCGAGGCAAATGACATGGTTCTGCATATGGAAGTGTGATGCAGCAAAAATCATTCCCACTGCCTTTGGTAAATATTATCATGAAAAACTGATTGGTTGTCTTTGATTCGCCTGCCAGGGATCAAAACTGTACAATTATATTCAAAGATTATGTTTACACTGACAGTGACAGACGATTTATCTATATTATACCAACAACCAGCTGAATAAGAGTTGCTTACCAGAGAATCCTGTGTTACAGATGCATTTGAAGGAGGCCGGCGACACTTGAACGCATGCCCCATATTCACAAATTCTGTCACAGTTTTCTTTCCCAACGACTTCGGAGCAGTTAACCCCTAAAACAAAATGGAAAGTCAGTTGACTACAACACAGAAAGATTTGCCTGGATTAAGTATTAAGAAGCACAGCGCTATTGTTGCTATTTATTTATTTGAAAAAATGAAAATTAAATCAGTACTGTAGAGTGCGTGTTGGCAGCAAAGAGATTAAGAAAGAAGCCATTTGGAATGCAAGATGTTTTAATATTAATTCAGTTTGCATTACATGCAAGTGAGCTGAATAACAATAATTAGTGTCCCATAAATATATGATTTCATGCAGATGTAACTCAGTACATCATATAATATCTGATTAAAAGCAATTTTGTAGGAACATAGCTAAAGAAATCAATGAAGTGTAGTGAATTTTTGGATGTTTTTGATCTAGCTCAAATTCAAGTAAGTTAAGAGAGTTCAACAAATGAGATCAGTGGGTTTTGTCCATACCTGTAAAATGTGGAGGACACAGACATTTATATGTTCTGTGGTTTGGATCTGTGGATCCATTGCTCAAACAGACTCCTTTGTTTTCACAAGGGTTATCCAAACAGGCATCAGACTTTTCACAAAACCTCCCAGAGTAGTGGTGGTGGCATCGACAGTGGTATGCACCTTCCCAGAGGCCTGTTTGACAAATACCGCTCCCAGAACAAAGTCGAAGCAGAGGAGAACCCTGGCAAAGTTGCGTTTTAACAGACACATTGAGCCTTAAGCCAAGCTTGCACAGCTGCGTGTCTCCTTCATGCAGAGCGATGAAGTAATGATGACCTGGAACAAGCCACTTGGCCTCAACTTGCTCACTTTCATTTATATTGTGGGGGAAAAGAAACTGCTCTTTTATATTTCCACTTGTGGAACAGCTTTCAAAGTTGTCTTTTGACACATTGAGGAGTCTGATGCCATATGACTTCAGTGTTTCATCAGCAGACATCAGCAGTTTGTCTCCATGTTGCAGCTGAAGTGGGCATATCTGTGGGAAGTTGAAAGCGTGCCGAGTTGACTCCTCTCCCCTCTGAGAGTCCCAACACTCAGAAACGCTCCTACAGATGTTTCCTATGAGAGACCAATTCATTTGGATTGTGTGTTGTTTAAGGTGCCATTCAAGTGAAGCTTGTCTGTTGCAAACTGTTTGGCAGTGGATCATGTGGACAGCCACAGAGACGGCAATCAAGTGTAACAATGATGCCCCCATGTTTCCCCTCCCTTACTATTTAATACAAATCAATCTGGGACTTTTAAACCCACTTTGTGTCATCTGGAGAATGGAGGAGGCAAATGCGTTGTATCGTACTTCATGAGTTGCTGTTCCATCTACTCCAAAAAGTCCACATGAACCTGAGGAAAACAAAGATTGTTATTAATGATTTGCAAAAGGAAGTTGATGTCTACAAAATACTATAACGTCTTTCTAATATTATCTTATTTTTACAGCTTAAAACCTGATTAAAAACACGACAATAGACACCGAGACCATACTGCTATCATGAAGACTTTGTTTCATTGTAATGCTTAGACTTGTGGTCTCAGCGAGTCTAGCAGAGCTGTCATAATCATATGCAGTGTTGCTGACCACCAAGTGTGTCACATCAGCCTCGGCCTCCCTGAGGTTTCTACAGAGAGTGACAATGTCAGATAAAATATTCTCTCTCCCCTGCCGGTGCCTGATACCTCAGTGTCACGCAGTGAGATGAGTTAAAGCAGACAGCATTGTCTTATTCCCTCAGGCCCTTTTCATATGTGTGCATGAGATAAAACAACAAAGTAGAGAAGCCTCCCTGCAAGAGTAAAACTCTGCTCCTTGATCAGCTCACAAGGGCTGATATGAATAACTGCATGGTGATAAGTAATAAAACGCTGAATATGGAACACCAGTATCAATAGAAGGGGGAGTGATAAAGTGAATGAGATTGCAAGTATTGTCATGAGGGCAGTGCGGGCACCCAGAAGATCTCATTTACATGAGATGAGGTTGACTATTGTGTTTCACTGAACAAATCGGAAAGCTGTCACCCGATTTCTGAAGAAAATAAATTAAATTAGGATACTCATTATTAGCAACAGTGGAAGAATAAATAGCACGAGTAGTTTATCTATTTTTAATTTAACGTAAATCTGCCCTTATCAATATTTTTATATTAACAATGAATCAAATGACTATGTCTAATGTCCCTCGTAGTGATGGACCTATACAGAGAATTATCCCTTTATCCCTGCCCAGCCCCAAAGGGACACAGGGGAGACTCTTGATGGGCCGCTACGATGTGCAAGGCGAGGGGCATGTTAACAACAGAGACCACCAAAGGCATCAGAAGGCTAGTTTTTGGTTTTCCAGTAGCCTTGCTAGTGTTTTTTGCTAGAAGTTAATCAGCGAAGAAGCACATGACACTACATGAAAAATGTGTAAAAGTCTGTACATCAAAGGAAAAAAAGTGTTTTACAACGCAGTAAGAAAAAAAACAATATATTTAGAAACTAATTACGTGGGGTAGGTTAATCTTAAATATTATATTTTAGTAATGTTGTTACTATCTACAAAAGATTTAGTATTTTGGTATGAAAACACACATTTTTAATCTAACCAAGTATCCTGTATCATAAGTACATGTCTGGCATTTGTGACAAATCAAACAGCTTGAAAACCGGTTGAAGATTCAGAGAGTTACGATGATTTTAATTGTGAGCAGACCTCCTGTCGTGATAGACGTATGCATTAGGAGGCGCAGCTTCACTGCACCAATATGGCGACAGATAAAAAATAAATGAAACAATTCTAAAACTATCAAATAAATTAATAAGAACACCACCAGATTCTAATATGCCCAAAAGCAATAACTGCCAGAACAGCTTCTGCAGCTATGGGTAGTACTGTAGTAGCAGTGGTGTTGACTGACGACAGTTGCCTATCACCAGTAATGTGATTTAGGCAGGAGGTCATGACTGGTACTGCAGATTGGACTTTCATAGTAGCTGCCACAATTCAATAACACACTGCATTACAATACATATAATAATACCATGCACTTATTTTCACCTCATCTACCAACCATAACAAGACCTTGGTCACTGCGACAGCAATCTTGTCTCACCAAGATCTGTAATCCAAAGTTGGAACAGAGAGACAGATTGGATATGAAGACCGTCTTATATCACCACGCACGGGACAGCAAACTGGCAACGACAACAAGCAGCATGAGTAATAGATCGATGCTAGAGGAAACACTGTGGCCAGGGAAAAAAACTGCAGGAGGATATACTGCCAATTTGTTTTTTGTTTTTTTCACAATTTCCACAGATATGCAAGGAAGCAGCAAGCATGCAAAGCCTAGTGGTTTATATTTTAGTCAACACATTTGATCCCAAAACTGATATTTTTACAATAACCTCTAATGTAGATAATTTGTTTTAGTACAATCCAAAGTGAGATATTTAGATGCTGTTTCGACCCTACATAGTTTGGATGATGAATGCAATTTAGACCCTAAAGCACATTCATCCTTCTTAATTGTGCAGCGCTTCAAATTCATTTAATCTGAATTACATTCAATACTAATTCATACTATTACAGCAATCTTTGCTGGCCTCCACTTAAATAAACAGACCAAAAGCTTCTCTGGGATATTAAGACGCCTTAAAGGTATTGATCAGTCAAGATTAAACTGCTGGCCACACACAGAAGTGATTCAAGTAATAAGGGCCATGGGGTCAGAAGCGAGGTCATGTCTGTGGGGGTCAACTAATTGTCTGCTACAGCCTCCTGCTTTCACTAAAGCTTAGTTCAACCAACATTTTAGGATGCCAACCACGCAGGTGTGCAGAGGGCAATGGATCAAGGGAGCCGTGTAAATCCTCGCTTAACTTATGACTGAGAGAGACACAGAGAGGACACAACAAATTATCACATCAAACTGGCAGGCCTACATATCACATGTTGTCTGTCATACGACAAAAAATAGGCTACAACTGCCGAAATGCTTAGTCCATTAAACGATTAGGCGATCGACAGAAAAGTAATCTGCAAAATTTTTGATAATCAATTAATTGTTTGTGTCATTTTTTTTTAGCAAAAATGAATTTGTTCAGTGTCTCAAATGTGAATATTTGCTTGTTTTCTTAGTCTTCTTTGATAGTAAACTGAATATATTTGCATTTTGGACTGTTATGTGCACAGAACAAGGGACTGAAATATGTCAGCTTGGGTCCTGGGAAGTTGTGAAGGCTATTATGACATTTTATAAACTAAGCAATTAATAAATTAATCACAAAAAAGATCAGGGCCGATTAATTGATAATTAGAATAATCATTGGTTGCAGCCCTGCAGGCTACATTCCATTAAACATAAGCACTAGCACACAGTACAAAACAAAGCTCACAGAATACAGTTTGATCATAAACTAGGCCACATCTGAAAACATTTGCTAACTTGACATCTAATGAGAAAAATTGCATTTTCCTTTTTCTACACAAGTAGCAAAGTTTGGCTCATTAAGCCGTCAGTGCGATGCACAGACAATGATGAAGATGTTGGCTAGTGAGTGAGGCGCAACTGCTAGTTACAGTGTAATGGCACTTATGCAAGAATGAGGACGCACAGGTGTAAGTTGAGGCAAACATTCTTGAGATAAATAGTACAAGCCTCCTCGTGTATGGTAATTTCTCATTATGATTTCCTTGATTCAGAACTTCTCAGACCCTGACAGCTGCAGTGACTGAATGCTGTTGGGTGTTTGCTATTGTGCTGTATTGTGAGTGCAGTGTACTTTTGTTTGCCTGCTCAGGGAGTGGGGATGACTTCGTGGAAGGTTGTATTTGTATTGCATGTTAAATGAAGTAGAATAAAAAAATATTTTGTAAGTTGTAAGCCTCCTACACTGATTGTCATTACACATTTGTCAAGTCCATCAACAAAGAAAGAGCTCTTTACAAATCTCTTCACCTCAGTTAAGCTGCTGAAATTATTGAATTAGAAGGTGAAAGCAACTCATCTTTGCAGGTATCACTACAGATAAATGAGGTATCAGGTAGATGAACTGCCTCATACCTCAGTCATGGTGTTCATTGAAGGCCGCTAAAGATGCCATTATGGAGTCCATGGTCGTTTTTTATCTCACCAATAATTTGGCAGAGCAGGAGCATCATTTGTCACCAGAATGCCGATTCATTCTAAAACCTCAGTCCTTTCTCTGTGAAAAATAAAACAATCTTTTTGGAAAGTTATTTCACCTGAAAAAAAAAAAGTCTCACTGCAAAGTAAACACGCAGGCTTTAAATCAACTAGCACAGAGCTCATTTCTCTGTCCACTCACTGTTAAACAGTCCGTTTCTGACAACACTGTGGTGATGGATTTGGTAGATGATGTCCCATTTCAGAGTAGGTTAGAGCAGAAAGAGGTCGACTACCATCATTAAGCGTGTGTGGAATACAGACGCGTTTCTGAACACATTTACAAATCAAAACCACTTCAGCTCCAAGATTTGCGATGAAGGACCAGAAACATTATCATTACTTGAACATGTCAGACATAATAACTCTGATATCCTGCAGCTAAACTTCAAACCTATAAAAATCTGTTTACTTTTTCATGTTCTTTCACCAGCAGGACGCCACTGAAACAGCACTGAGCCATTGATGTCACTGCGGAGCCACTGGAGGACTGTTAAGCCAAACACCAGCAGGCTGCTGGTCACAGACGCTTCTGAACTGATCACTTGTGCTCCCTGGGTAGACATCTGGCTCACAACTAATCAGTTATAACACTGATGAGCAGGGCCCCGCAACCCTGAAAACCAACCCCCACATCAATTTTCTTACTCTAAATGCAGTAATTGAGCCAGTGGAAAAAAAACCCAATTTAAACTCAAATTTCAGGACCGTTTTGTTACATTAATTTAGTGGGTAATAGCAAAAAGAAAATTATAACATTTAGAACTATACCTCAGAATGGTTACTACAGCATGGAGAGTTACAGTTAACATGTCTACTTTCACCTATACCAATGTAAACTGAAGTTTTTGTTCTTTCTTTGTTGAACATTTCAAAGAACTGCAGCTGGAGGATGTTTCCAATACCTCAAAGAAGGTGTAACCATGGGTTAAATAAAGCCAGAGCCAGCAGCAGCACAGCCTCGCCAGCATGACTTCACCTCTATGAATTGCTAATTTTTGTTCGAGGCAATACCTTCATCAGTCACTAGCCCCCCTGTTGTAAAGACTACAGTGTTTCCTGTTTATTTGGTGCTCTGGAGAAGAACCTCAATAAAGCAAGGTTGTGCATCTTTGTTTGTTTGTAACACTTGTGCAGGGCTTAGGGGAATTGCGGTATATACTCTTTCAGCCACACAGAGCCTTAAGAGCCCTGCATAAAGGAAATACTGCAGGTCTGTGAGGCAGCATGGTCACAGGTTAGCATGTGGTACATCTGCAGACCAGAAAATTGCTTTCTCACTGTAGTGGGTAGGTCAATGTTTGAATTAAAAGTTTTGTTCAATTCTTTTGGTTTTTTTATGTTCAACAACACTAAACTAGCTGCACCTCGCTGTTAACACGTGTGGTTCAGTTCAGCTCACTTCAATCAAGCAAACACACCTTCACCAAACCCCCTACGCCTTCTCCTGGAAAGCTCTAGGGCACTTACTCGAAAAATAATCAGTCCCTCTTTTGTTATGATTTTTTTTTTTGTACTTCTTTTGCTCTCATATGAACTGAAGTTTAACTCAAATGGAGAAAAGTAAACCAACATGAGGCATACACTTGCTAAATGTAAAATATATATATATACACAAAGTAAGAATAAAGCCATGTAATAATGAAAATACAACAAAATGTAATTTAGATCAACCTCTGAACATATTTCACAGCTTCTAATGGTTAAAAAAACATTTAAAAATGGTTGTACTGTTAAAGGCATAACATTTAGTCTTACCAACAGATACAAAAGTACATAGGCAATCAGCATATAAGGGCTACGGTATGTCACGGATATGGAGTAAAAAATAAAATGTGTCTGGGAGCCCTGAAGTCTCTGGTGATTACATCTGCCAAGGAGGTTAAGCTTCCAGTCCCTTATGTTTGTTCGTTTGTTATTTAGGATATCTCAAAAACCTACTATCAGAGTTTAATCATATTTGGTGGAAGGTTTGGCCATCAACCAAGGAACAAGTGATTAGATTTTGGTGCTGATCCAGATCCACGTGTGGATCCAATCTCTTTTTTTAAAGTATTTAACACTGTGCGGCTGGGCATTTGTGAACTATTTTCATAACTACTGCGTTTACAGTATGTATCCCATGATTGTCTATAACAATCTATGTTTTGATGCAGATTTCAATCACTTTATTCTTTCCACACCTACATTCCATCGATTACAAATGTCTAAAAAAAATAAAAACACCTTTATGGATTGCATTCTTGTTGGAGTTATTTGCTCTGTGTGCTTTTATGTGTCACCTGAGTGAGTATGTGTCATTTTCAAAATATAACATGAATACACTAACTGGGGAAATAAAGAAAATGTTTTTCTTGTAATAAGTAGACCTGTCATGTTTCACTGTTGTGTAATATAAATATACAGTGTTGGATTTTTGATAACCTTTGGCAGTTTAGGAGGAGGCAGCCTCATTCATTCAGGCGCTCAGGCTCTTATAGCCACCACATCATATCTGTATGTCTGTATAGTCACTCGGCAGTGAGTTTATGGTGCTTTTATGCTATTTTTTCTCTGTGTTACTGTACAGTACAGTAGCCTACTAGGCCACTTACAAGACGGTGTCAGTAAAAACTATACAGCAGACTGTATAAATGGTCTGAGCAGGTAAGTCTGTATATCACAGTCTAAGAGGGCTTTAATCAATTATTTCAAAGGAGTCCACCTGCTCTGGCCTGCCTGTCGGAGTGAGGGTGAAATTGACAGAGACTGGCCAGTACACTGCTTCTCACACATTTAAAGCTGAAGCAGGCCTGCAGCCAAAGGGTCTGCATTAAACAACAGCTTAGCATTAAACTCAGCCGACACGTCTCTCTGCCCCCATTCTGCAAACGCAAGGCCCAGGATTTACGATGGACGTGTAATCTGACTAGTAGGCTAGGGCGCACACATGGACCATCTGCCGCTGTACGCAGACCGGTACAACCACGTCTCTGCTGACTGACAACTACACTGTGAGGTTAGGTTACATCGCGTGTGCCGGCAGGATGCATGCTCACCATTAAGTTGAAAAGGTGGTCCGCCCTGGGACGGCGACTTGTAACATCGTTTTGGAGAGTTTCTTAGTCAGAGCCGGGATGTGTGTCTCTCTCTCTCTCTCTCTCTGTCTCTGGGGAACATGACAGCTGGGCCGTCTAAGCACACACAGGAGGAAACACGCTGCAAACGTGCTCAGACGCTGAGGGCTGGAGGCGTGCCTGCTCGCGGAGGAGATGGCCCTCCGGAGCAGGGCAGGGCGGGGACACAGTCTGCCTGATTGATTATTTAATTAGGCTTAACTAAATATTCATTAGCCAAGCCGAGTCGTTATCTTGAGTAAACAACTGAAGCTCTCTGAGTGAATGAAAAAGATTGTATATGGTACCTGTGGGTTGAAAGAAAATTAAAAACAAAACTGACTGGACTGTCTAATAACTATAAATGGACCATAGCAGATCTAGATTAGGAAACACATTTAGTAAAAACTAAGACCCAAAACCTATTTAACCCGTTTTTTCAACGAATTGACGGCTATTCCATGCATTACCTACCAAATAAATACACATGGCAAAGAATTACAGTATCTCAATTGCTGGGGCTAATAATTAGATTGAGATTAATGCAGCCCTTCAGAAACTTGAACACTGTAGGATACCAGCTTTTAATGTTGCACTGAATTAAAGGAAGAGTTTGACATTTTGGGACACAAGTTTATTTGCTTTCTTGATGAGAGTTAGATGATTAGATTGATACCAAGCATGTCTATACTGTAAATATGAAGCTACAGCTAGCAGATGGTTAGTGTAGCTTAGTATACAGATTGGAAACTGGGAAACAGATAGCCTGGCTCTGTCCAAAGGTAACAAAATCCACCTACCAGCGCCTCTAAAGCTCACCAATCAACACATTATATCTCATTTGTTAAATCTGCGCAAAAGCCAAAGTGTACAAACAACAATTCACCATTTTACGTTACGTGCCAGACTATTTCTTTGGTAGGTGCAGTGAATTTACTGGAGTTACAGTTAGGTTGCCAGGCAACCAGAAAACACCCCTCAAAGTCTAGTTTTTGTGCGAACTAAGGAAACAAGATATAACATGATAATTAGTGAGCTTCAGAGGTGCTGGTAGGCAGATTTTGTTACCTTCGGTCAGAGCCAGGCTAGCTGTTTCTCCCTGCATCTAGTCTAAGATAAGCTTCATATCGTAGCCTTGGTGTCAATCTTCTCATCTACTCTTGGCAAGAACGCTAATAAATGTATTTACCCAAATGTAGAACTATTTAAGCTATTTAAATATTGCTTTCTGACCCAAACCGCATTAAGTCTAGTATCATTTCACAGTTCACTTCCTTTTTACATCCTCCTCCTTCCACACACACACACACACACACACACACACATATACAGGCAGCAAGAGAGTGATTCCATAGTTATATTGTAGTTTTTTGTAGTTATTGTAGTCATATTTAATGTTTATTTGCTCTGGGAATGTTTTGACAGCTTGTGTACGATGTTTTTTGCAATGATTCACTGTACGGTAACATTCACACCAGGGAGCTGCACTGCAATCAGTCTTGTACTGTTTGTTGCTGAGCAACAGTGTAAGTAAGGGGTTAAGTGCCTTGCTCCAGGGCAATTCGGTGGTAGTTGCCAAGGGAGAGGAGAGTGTTGGCCATTTACTTTCCCAGCCCAGATTTCTCCAGCTGGTCGGGGATCCAACCTGGAGACTGTCCATTCATAAGCCTGTCACTAGACTGCACTGCCTGTACAGGAAATGTACCAGTGTCCCTAAGAAAGTCAGTGTAGTTATTCAGAGCCATCTTAATTTGCAGTGGCACCAAGGTTTCACCTACATCATCCATGAGGGTGACGGGTCAAAGTTTTATTTTTATGTTTCATGCGGTAGGAAACAGTTATACAGTAGGGAGCTGGATTCATAGTAAAAAAAGTTTAGTATTTTCACTGATAATAGAAAGAATCTGGGTTCAGAAACACATCAGAATTTTGTTTAAAATAGTTTTCCATGTCATTTTAATACAATAAAAATGAAGCACAGATTTTCATAGGCACATGTCCAAAGCACTGACATGATTCTTTGACCCACTTTTAAACCCCACCGGCAGAGAAACGCAGAGTGAGATGACAGATGTTTTCATAAAGGTCACTGGCTTCTGTACTTTACTTTTCTTGATTGTTTGTTCACAGTGGGATTCGAGTTTCCTCTGTGGTTTATGCTTCATACTCATTCTGCCCTCTGTACCTACAGCTTTCACCCTATAGCTAAAGCTCTGCAAATAATTGTCTTGCCAGTAGTCAGTTTCAAGTAATTTCAGGATCAATTTTAAGATGACTGTTCTTATCAAAATACATCAGTATGAAGCACCTGCCTGACCTTAAGATCTGACATATTCTATCTCCTATGCTTATCCTGGTGAAAGACGTTTAAGTTCTCAAATATGGTTTGCTTCCCCACTGTGACTAGATTAATGAGCTGCCCTTTCGCTTGTAGCATTGGCCATATTTCCTGCAGCTTTAGGTATCTTCATTAGATATAGAAATATTGACCTTCAGTGCTTTTTATGAGAATGTACAACAGAGAAAAGCAAGCATTTATCTATATAGCTCTGCAAACTATTCTCATCATTCCATATCTTCCTGTACTGTACCAAGTCTATGGCACTTGGTATTTTGCATTGCAGCTTGAGTTCTTCTGTGAGGAATTTGTTTTACATCTGATTCCTGTTTGTAAATGTGTCAATTTACAACAGTAAAATTAATTTACAACCAGTGTAGTGAATTTGAAACCACAAAACCATAGCATATTTTGTGACTGCATCAGCCACACTGCATTATCTCTGTCTCTTAAAATCACATTATCACAAAACAAGAAGGATAATCAAAACACTTTATCATACTCCAATAAAATGTAATGAATCCGATTATACGAAGACTTGTTTGGTTAGTAGTATTAAAACATAATTGAAATGGAGATCAGCTTTATGTACTATTTGATCCAAACTACAGTATGTCCTTTATTTCAACACACCAAGACATCTTTAGGAACTTAAACAAAGTAAGTGAAATTTTACAAGTAAATCGAACGAGAGTCGACAATCATTGAGCAGCAGTAATTTCTGGTACTTTTTAGCACCTTCCTGTAGGTTAGAAAGTCTGTGGGCTTGAAGCACTTTACTACAGTATGTGCTGACTCAACAACTTGTTAATCAAGCCCACAGTTATGCACACACAGTCAGCTGCATGGAGCCCGCTGAGAAATACTTGGATCCCTCTTGAATATAGATATAATTAGATTGTTGCACAAGATCTTGCCGGCTGAATTATGAACTCAGGCGCACACTGTATGTTCACTAAACAGAACGTAGCGAGTGATGCTGCAGTGTGCAGTCTAAACAAAATCACCGGACTACAAAACCGAAGGTTTTACATTCAGAGGTTGGCACATTTACACCTACGTTGTGGCTTGTTTGTGATGAAAATGGCAGAAAATGTGAAATTCCTTTTTCATTCTTTTTTTTCGGTTTATTAACATGTGTCAAATAATATTCTTTTCTGCAATATTGTCAGCTATTTGCTCTAACAAGCAGTGCAGATGTAAAAACATACCCAAAAAGCAAACTTCCAGCCCAGAATGTCAAATGTGAATATAGGCCCAGAAAAGTGAAAATAATTAATATAGACAGAGATTACTAAAATGTCACAGAAAAACATTCATATATTAATTACTGATTTAGAGGCCAAATGTCATGTTGTAATTGCCTGGAAACTTAAATGTTTAAGGTGATAAAATTAAAATTAAAATTTCATAAATTGAAGAGTTGTAGGGATTAATCAACATTCACATGTAGCAGCGCTTATTATGCCCATGAGTCATGTGACCTTTCCCACTCTCTTAACTGCATACAGCAGAGCTCTGGGGTAAACGCTGCTGTACTGTATGTAGCGTATGCTCATTTAATACAAATGCAATATATTATCCTGCTGCATTTCCCCAAATTGACCCACAAAGAATGTATTCCCATCAGGTTTGGAGGAAGAAAACATGTACAAAATGAGTAATTGTTGCAAATGGAGGGAAATGAATCTGTGTTTACACAGTTAAGAAAATCTTAACAGCCACACAGCAAACACATATAATCACAGACACCATAGAGATGGGCAATGTTGCCTAAAGCGTCACTTGGGTTTGGTAAAAAGGACAAAATGTGTGCATGTATAAGTGGACAATGTCAAATATGAGAACGACCACAAACAAATGGCATCATTATCCTGGCAATTTTGCATGGAAATTGTATCAAAATGTTGACTATGTGTCATAACCTTTACACAATTTTGATTTCCATAAACGTTTAACAGTAATCAGTCATAGTTGTATTGCAAAACATGAATTGTGATCACAGATTGCGCTTTGCTGTTTGATTGATTACGCTGGATTGAGTTGATAGAGTAGGGAGGGCGCTTGAAACAAGGACGCCGCCATCTTTCTCTCTTTGCCTCTGGGATTTAAATATTAAACATGAAGGATGGCAGATTATTATCCCTGTCACCTTGCCCTAAGCAATGATATTCTGTTTTAACAGTGCCATCAAGTACCTGCTGTGTCACATATTAGTGTGATTTCAGGTTCTCTGAAAAGAATGTGCATGTGAAAAGTGAGTTAAGGGACAAAACACATCTCCATAGAGAGTGGTTTCTCCAGGCTCATAATCATTGGTTACATTCTGAAAGAGATAGTGTGAAGTGTGTTTGAATTAATACCATAATAAATAAGTTTTTTTTAGTAAAACAACTCTGAATTCGAATCTATTGTTCATACAGATTACCAAAAGTCTGCAGTAAAAAAGTCTTTGGGCCAGTCATTTAGAGCCAATGTGAAATATATTTGGATGTTTAGAGGTAAAATGGTTCCTTAAGTCCTTGCTTTTTTGTATTGTCTTCAAAGCAACAACATAATAATCTCAATTTAACATGTCTTGCTGCAACAGAAGCTTTATATCAAGAAGCTATTTTAAAGTTCACAACACAACACTGAAACACAACAACAACAAAGAAACAAAGCACACAGCAAACCCTTTCAGTACTGATGCTAATTCTGTTTTACTCAGCTAAAATGCTCATAACATTTAATATGAAAAACACAATTCTATCGTATCTACTTGTAATTTAGGACTACTACTAAGTTTAAAGTCAGTAAAAAGACATTTATCAGCCTTATGTTTATGTTGGTGTGACTGTGATAAAAACAAAGCTTCCATCTAACTATAAGTACATAAGCAAATGCAGCATAATCAACACATTAAGATATGAGCTGTTAAAACACAGAGGAATATGTTTCCAGCAAACCACAGCTACGCCACATAGCTCTAAGAAAGTGACAATAAAATCAATGCTCAGAGGTCAATCTACTTAGAGCCAGTAAAAATTGCTAGTGAGCGCTGGGAATTAAGAGCAAATGTCATATGGTCCTGGTAACCGCACAGTGGAAGGAAGGTTACAGCATTTACACATAGCTGGGTTCTGCATGATTCTGCCAGTTCAGCCTGGCCTGAAACCTGCCAAAGAATGGCCTCATGTAACTGCATTTCATGCATTTTTAAAAACAACATCTTTATTTCCCCAGATTTGTACATTTCACATTGTGCTTTCCAGGCATGCCAACACAGTGCATTTCCACCAGGAAGAGCTCATACTTTCTACTTATTTTCAATAGCCCGTTTCCATGACAACATTATCAAAATTCTGTTGCTGCCATCGTTCTGCATTACAACAGAGATTGACATGACATATCAGGGTTCATTCAATCCACTCAATGTTGAAATTTAATATATTTCTTTATAGTGAATACAGAATTTTTACAGATACACAACAATATTCTCATACTCACAACTACTCTATAGAATAATGAAATGTTTCTTTTGCATTGTGTGTGTGTTTGAGATCAACTCTAAAGAAGCTTTAAGGCTATAGCTATTTAAAAAAAACTTGGGTTATCTTAAATTCCACAATAGGATAGGGGAGATATAATTAGAGCCTTGACTGCTGTGAGCATAAATAGACTAAGATGTGTAATATTCTAAACCACTTCAGCAAAAAAAACAACAACTTGTTTTTATAAACTTTATTCAGCAAGCTGGCTGATGGATTTCACGCTAGTTTAAGGAAAGCTACAGACTCACAGGCATCATATTACATGTTTCAAACTTTGTAGTGTCCTAAGAGAGCTATGTGAAATCCTCAAAGCCGGCAAAACATAAATCATCACAGAAGCACTAGACATATCAGTTACTGAGCTCTGCACTCACATGAAAGTCTCAGTCCATGCTGGGAAAGTCAGTGAAGTAAAAATGTCACTACCTGTCTATACTGGTGCGCTTTCTGGCTGCATCCTCAAAGCCACACCATGGCTTCATCTACCCAATCATTTGGATCCAAGCTTCATGACACACACAGAGGAGATACTGGTTTCCGTGACACAGTGTCTTATCTCATAAGACCCACCCAGAAAGAAGAGTAAACTGCATTAAGTAAGAAAAATCAAATATTTTAATCAAAAAGAGCAATAGTAGCACAGTAATTTGGTATGAATGTGGAGAAAATAGGCCCTTTGCTTTGCTTCACTACCTTCTGTGGTAACTCTAGATATACCATTAGCTTCTCACTTTACAGTTGAATTAAATTTTTATGGGATGTTTTTCCTTTTCAGGGTTTTAATTACACAAAATAATTAAGAAATACATTCCTTACAATTGCTTATTAGCCATTTCTACCTCCATTTCCAATAAACAACCTTTGCCAAACAACTTTTTTTGGCCCCAGCTTAAACTAATTTTTTGTTTTCTTTTGGCATCAGCTTTAGCGTTCAGCAAAAACACTTTCTTTAATGGAATTCAATGCAACAAAAGAAGCATGCCAGCAGTCACCCGTAACCCCAAACCAGCTCTGAGACTGAATTTACATTAGCTCTATGCTGTGGTGCTGTAGGGGCTATTCTCTCTGCCTTGTGCCCTTGCTTTGCCACATTTCCCTCTGCATTGCACTTTAACTCATGCAAGTTATCTTAGAGTTTTCAACTGCCAAAATATTGTAAAATATGTAGTCATTCATGAAAGCCTCCACATTGTTATCATGGGATACAATTTCTGCTGTTGGCTGTGCCAACATTGTTTATTCATCTTTACTGAGTGGTATTTTGCAGTAAGGGGTGCTCTGAGGAGATCATTTATTCAGCTGTGAAGCAGTTCAGATATGCACATTGCACAACCTACCATTCCACTTCTTTTCAAATGAACTTGGATAGGTGGTTGATCTGAATGCAAGAACACATGCTTGTAGTTTTGTGGTGCTGGTCAGACTGCACTGCATTACAGCAGAGGTCCGTTTTGGGAGCTCACTGAAGGGGACCACTGAGAATCAGAAACATGGGACCAAAGTGAGTCTCTATTGGCATGTAGTTAATTATATCAAAATGACAGTGCAGTAAAAAGAATCATTCAAGTCTACACAGAATGTAAACCTTAGCTCCAGCTAAATATTTTTGTATTGACCAATTGAAATGTCACCATAACATGCCCTGAGTCAAGTTTTGTGTTTCAAGTTTCACTCGGAACTGAAACATTTTGGAAATATTAAACTCTTTTTGGGTAAGTCTGTCATTTTTATAGCAAGATGGGGAAAGTTGATGGAAAATGTCAGTAAATTCTGATGATTTGCATAAAGGATGAAATCTTTGCTTCAAACAGACAGTAGGTGGCATTTACATGTTCAACATTTCACCCTGAGATCTTGTCAAAATGTAACTGAATATAGAAAATGTAGCCCATGATACTTAAATAACGCTGGATTTCATTTTAAATTTGTTATCTGCACCTTAATCTGGAAACGTCTGGCAGATCTGTCAACAAATCAAGCTTCTACACATCTCAACTTGTCCAACGTCTCTCCTCAGATGTACAAAACTAAGTGAAGTCCACCTTTGAAGTGTTATATATATTTAATGCCATCCATAAGCAATTATCCCTGACACATTTATCCTGACCTGCACATCCAATACTCCAACTCTAGTTCAGGTTCTCTTATGAATATTAATTCACATAACCCATCAGCAGAGAAAACGGTTTCTGATAGCCTTGAGTTGATGAACACTCTTTTTTTTTCTCTGTTACCGATGAAATAGATTTTCTTTCCAGCCTTTCTATTAAAAGGAGGGAAAAATAATTGAAGCCAAGTTGTAGCCATAGGATCAAGGGAAAAGGATCAAGCACATCCTCCTTTTGACCTACTTATCAATCGACCTGGCCTCCCTCTAACTGAATCATTACATCTGTGGTGTGATCCGAACCAAACGCCACTACTGTCCATTACCCACAGGTGTCTGCATGTCACTTCTGACTCTGCTCAGTCTAGCTGTAATTCCCTTGATATATTATGGGATGGTAATTGGATGGGGAGTAGCCATGACTCAGAGTGGTCAGAACATGAATCAAGTTGGACAGAGCGTATCTTTGTACCCAATGACACCTAAGAGGTCATCGCTCTCGGAGTCCACAAGCGTGGTTTTCTTTCTGATGGGTAATGACAGTACTAAAATTTTACTGTGATGCCATTATGACAGCTATTTTGATTTCCTGCGCTGCATCTTCACACTGCTGCTGGCTGGCTGATACGTTGACGTTGGCAATGTTTATTAACTGATGTGATTTAAAATGGTAGTCATTGTTCTGTTGCACCTGACTCCAAAGATAGTATATTGTGATGGCCCTTTAATAGACAATCCATTGCTGAGCACATAGACGATGATGTTGTGTTTTCGTCAAAGGAATAGTTTGTCATTTTGGGAAATACGCTTATTTGCTTTCTTGCGGGCAGTTACATGAGAAGTTTGTATGGTAATGGCCAAGTAATAGTCCGGCACATAACCCCTGTTAAACCACAACATGTCTTTTTTGTGCTTCAGTTTGGTACAGATCAAACAAACGAGATATATTGTGTTAATTAGTGAGCTGCAGAGGTGCTGGTAGGCGGATTTTATTACCTTTGGACAGAGTCAGGCTAGCTACTGTTTCCTCCTGTGTCCAGTCTTTATTCTCAGCTAAGCTAACTGGCTGCTGGCAGTAGCTTTGTATCAACCCTAATATTGTGTTTGGGGTCCTGGAGAAGCCTGGAAAAAACACACGTTACTTTGTTTTACCACTTTGATACCTCTTGACATTTTCTAACTGTATGAGCTCATTGCTTATAAACATAAACATTTTAAATGGCATACTGTAAGTCGCATTACTTCTGTTTGGGGTCTTAGAGACCACTGCTGTAAAAAAAAAAAAAAAAAATGTATGTTGTATATCTGTCAGGTGTTTTTTTTTATACAGCTCTACCCCTTTGGTGTAATACTATAACAATGCTTTATAGTGCTATATAATATAAATGCACAAGCCACAAGCCCAGTTTGCTGTAACAGGAAGGACTACCACTCCAATACTTATAATAAATATTGGGTTTTAATGAGGTCAGAAAAAAAAAACATTTAAAGGAAAAAAGGTTTTGCAATTATTATTTTTACACATACAGCAGTGAGGTCTCTGGGACCCCAAACAATGAGGAAGGAAGGCCAGTGTCAACAAAATCACCACACGTGTAAAGATCTTAATATGTACGTTTGTATTTGAGAATGCAAATTAATATGAGTATCAGAGTAAAAGCAAAGCAATAATTAATATGATCATGGTAACAATAGCTAAGGGAGTGTGTAATCATATCTATGAAAAGGCTTTGAATCCGAGGTACGTTGCATTGTCCTATCTGCATCCAGTTTCCAGCCTTTGGTTATTCAACCAGGTGCTGGGGCTGGATCAATTGTTCCTTTGTGAGGCATGAGAGGCTGTCCGCCTTAGAGGTTCCCTTAGTCAGCAGGCTGGTTCCTTAGATGTAATATCCTGTTTCTATACTGTGTGCTGCAGGTTATTTGTTATATTTCCCCTGGCGCTTCTTATAATATGTTGTTCAGATGAAGTTGTGTCTGTGCAGTAAAATATCTGTTTGCTTATGTTGAATATATAGCGAAATATTGTATGAAATTAGGGGCTAATGGTTCAGAGATTATTACGCTGCATTGATATTTGTTTGAATAATCAGTATGAAGTTTCCTTCCTAATTTGTCTTAACCCTGTGCAGCACTAGAGGGTCTTTTCTGCAGCACTGTGCTTAGAGTATTTCTGTCTTTCAATTCCCAAAGAGCCATCCAGGGTAAGCTTGAAAAAAAATAAATGCATTTTCCTCTTGGCCTGCAATGTATTTTTCTACTACATTGTGCTATATTTTGTGGAAGGTAGTGTAATTCCCTGCAGACATGTATCATCAAAGGCATGAGTCAACCGTGCAACCGAAAAATGTGAATTATTTAAAGCATGTCATTATTTCCATATGCAGCATATTATCTGTAATGCTATCAATAATAATATCAATAACATGGTTTACATACTTTACATACCCCTTGAGACTTAATACGGTTAATCAACAGTCATGAATCTCAGTGTCAATATTTTACCCCACACAGTAATCATTTCAGAGCTGTGGGGATAGAAAAAAATGATAATTTCGTAATGTTTTGAAATGCCATCATTTTGACCCATTTACCCATCAGACTTTATTTGCACAGACAGCAACATTCTCTGCATCGGTGCTCGGAGGAAGAGATTTACCCCGCTCATTGCATAATCATTTCTTTCTCTTTGCTTGCTATACTTAGCAAGCAGCCTGACATGCCTCACCAACAAGGCCCATAGACACCTCCATCCTCATGTACTGTTTTCCAAGGACTTTTTGCTTTGATGTACGAAGACCTGGCATTGTTAACATCGGCAAGGTGTGCCTAGCATGCAGATACAGCAGATATTTATTATTTGTACAGGAAAAGTGTTTCTCAGGATCTTTTCTCCTTGCTGCCTATGTTGAAGGTTAGTTTCTGAATCTGGCTGTGTTCTGAATGTGTTTATGTTTTCATTTACCACGAAAAAAAAAATTGTGTTTTCCCCAGAATGTGTGCTCCATCAGAAACAGATTGTTTTTTTTCCAATATTTACCATATGCATTCTGCATTATAGCTGTTACTTAGAGCCTGTTCCCTTTAAAAAAAAGTATTGTCTGGAGACATACTGACAGGCTATTTATACAGTACATGAATATAATAATATTTTGTTTAATTTGATGCCAGCCTGTCATACCAACTTCTATGTTTAATACACATGAATTTGAATTAGTATCCATTATCATGTAACTCACTGGAGTTAAGTCAAAAAACCCTAACTGGAGGAGGACAAATGATAACATGTCATTTTAAGCAAAATAAGCATATTAGTAGTGTTTTCTTTCTGTTTCAGATTTGTATCAATATGTACATATTTTAGTAATACAACACTTCTTATTGTTGATTTGCTGTATAAAGACTGAAAGGGTAGAGGATGCAGCTCATCTGATTCACCAAAAAACATTTGATCCCCTGATGAATTGCAGTAACTGCAGGGCTTTATACTAACTTTTTCCCCAAGGAGTACAAGTGCTCCTAAATGAAAAAATCTAGGAGCAAAGAAAGAATTTAAGGAAAATGACGCGTTAACGTGTTAATTTAACATTTTGTTTATTTGAACTTTGTTTCAGAGTTAGACATCTCGCACTCGCCTGTAGGTGGCAGAAACTGACGCGTTGAAGCAGCAGAAAATGACATGTTAACACGTAGAGTTTGGTTGTGTTAACATGCTATATTTTTACATGTTGACACTACCAAAAATGACGCATTAAGAAGTGTTGCCTCAAAGATGTCTAACAACAATGCAAGGGAGGACGACGTGCATAAATTAGTGATGTGGGCGTCTACGCACTCGTTACAGAGAGGTGTGGTTTAGAAGAAGCCAATTTAAACTATCAGTGCAGATGGTGAAGCTTCAGAAGCAGAAGAAATCTGGCTAGCTTTAGTGGAATGAATTCATATGAAAATGAAATGGAATGGGATAAACAGCACATCATCGTGATAAAGTTACTCCAGGCACTCAAGGGGAGCCATAGCTTTACTGACCAACAGCTATAATGATATCATGTAATAATCCCCAAGCTGCAGGTAGAGTTTCCTAACAAACTCATAACTCAGAGGCTGAATAATAATGCACTCTCACACCAAATCAAGGTGTCAAAACAAATCACAGATATACAACAAATAACTAAGAGGAATAAATGCCCTGAGGCTGCATTATTTTTTCACAGGTTATCTGCGGCTATGTTTTTTTTTCAAATCATGATGTAAAAATTTAAGCAAGAAAATACACAAATTAAAGCAAATTAAAGTGAAGCACAGCACCGCAAATCAAAACAAATTGTGGTGCATTTGAACAATCAAAGTCCAAATTGATGATCAGAAAAGCTGAGGCATCACAACAGACATCACTGCAAACAACCAAGCTGAGTGTGAGAATTGTGATGGCTTTTAAAGGCTGTTCTTTTTTTGTATGCTTTGATTTGAAAAATGTTTTTCAAACAGAAGGCCTTAAATGCTGCTGTGATGCCAGCAAATGCACCTTTGCGCCATTAATCCCCCTCACCAGACAAATGCTCTTAAAAAAGCTGCAGATCAATTGATGATTGCTTTATATTACATATAAATGGAGCATGAGCAATTGAGGGAGTACAAGTCTGTGAGGCAGTGTGCTGGCATTGCTCCAACAGGGGACTTTCAAACAGACGGGAACCTGGCTTTGCCAGGTATGGATGCAGCAACAATGCCAACACCTTGATGTGAGTTGGTGATACAAAGCTCAGACTACACAGTTTAAAGTTATGCACATTCTGTCATGGTTGGACTCAGGCAGGTGAGGTGGAGTGGAGGGCTGTCGGATGAGCTAAGTTCCAGATGAAATATACAGTACTTGTGTAAGTAATTGATAGAGTGTCCATGAAACCTGGAGATGGCACCCTTGAACTGTCACATTCTCAGCATTTTTCCTGGCAATAATAGTCACAATAGTAATGGTATAAAAATAATAGTGCTGTTAAAGTCTGACCCTAAATTCTAGCCCCTTTTGGTGAGGCAAGCTCAAATGTTGGAAATTGCAGGGTGGAAAAATGTTCATGGAATTACGTGTTAATATGATTTTTGCTGTTTGCAAAGCAGATAGGACAAGAGGGTCCTCCTCAAAAGATACCATAATAGCTCCCAGAAAAATGCTCCTAGCTAATAGCTCACGGAGCTTCTGAAGCTGTACCCAGCATTCAAAGGTTGAGATGCAGATAGGCTTTCCAACCTATTACCCAACCTCTTCATCCAATCAAACCCCTGCTTTATATTTAAGCTTTTAGAGTTCAACCTGAGTGGCACAGAACGTCTGCTGGCTGTAAAATTGGTGCAGTGATTAAGATGATTGATTGCAGTGAAAATGTAATTGACATTACCTTTAATAATGCTGATTATTTAGTTAAATGCAGTACACTGCACCATATTACTTACAGCAAAAAGGGAAAGTCTCTAGTTTTATTGGGCCCAGTTCTAATGGTTGCTTCACTGCTCTCAGATCGCAGTGATTCAACCATAAGGGTGTGTTTTGAAAGCTTTTTAACCCTCCACAGTAATGACAGAATGAGCACTCAGACCCAGCCACCATCTTATGAAATACACAGACAGCATACTCCCACTCACACTGCTCCCAGAGTCTGTGCTCTGCAGAAAATATCTCCTGCCCCACGCTGCCAGTTTGAACTGCTCCCATTGGGTTTCTGTCTTTGCCATGCCGAGTGGACAACAGATAGACATTGAGCCTCCTTCCTGCCTCAGGCCATCCAGTTACTAAGGTAAACACGACAACAACAAAAACCCATGCATCTAATGTAAAAACAGCTTTGCCTGCCTGCAAGTAGCGGCTGAATAAATGCACTTACAACCCTACCCTACAACCTCTGCTTTTGTGTGATAGTAGTTCAGTTGGTGTGAAGCACTCTGCCCTGAAACAACTACCCAGATAAGATGTAAACATATTGAACTGAATCACACTGAAGTTAACAGACCTGGATTGAAGTGAACTGAAATGAAACCCAGCTACACTTAACTGAACTGAGTTGGTGGTTTAAAATGGGATGAAACTCTATTCCAGAAATGCTAAATCAAGTGTTAACTTAATGATATGTGAACATGAGCAATTAAAAGATTCACCTCACCTTACCTATACTGTTGCTCAATCCAGGTACTGTGTATACTGAATACTGAATGAAGTGTATACTGAAGTGGAAATACAGTCTGTCTGTGGTTACTGCTGCAGAAAAAACCTGCAGCACAAGGATCTTTGACAGTTCGGTGAAGTCCTGTAGCTCTTGGAACAGAGGTAGTTGTACTGTCTTTCTATGTGGTCTGTGGCCAAACAAACAAACATATCTATATATATATACATACATACATACATAATTGCATTTGTATCCACACTAGCGGCATGGCTTTAGGGATGGCAATCTTGGTTGGTCGGACCACTTTGGTCCAATCTGAAATATCTCAACAACTAGTAGATGGATTGCCATGAAATTTGGATGAAGCCCTCTGACTTTGGTGATCCTCTGACAAAAACAATCAAAGTATGAAATCATGCATAAATATAATAGCAGCAGAAGGCACGTAACAAAAAGCAATCAATTGAGAAAATGGGATTCAAACCATGCTATCTAAATCACCATCAACAAACAAATCATCCCAGAGAAGTCCTTATTAACAACCTTGGGGAATCATCAAAGTACTAACAAATATATTAAACAAATTTTAATTACAATGTTAAAAAAACCAAATAGATAAAACAGTCCACTGTGGCAGGAAAAACAAATAGAGAAAATGCTGCTATCAAAACCATCTTACTAAAGGGTTTAATAGTGAAACAGAAAGTATCTTTTGGACTCAGCACCTGGACATGAAAGATGTGTGTGTGTGTGTGTGTGTGTGTGTGTGTGTGTGTGTGTGTGTGTGTGTGTGTGTGTTTTGCACCCTGACTGTTTGAGTGAAATGTCTCAATAACTATTGGATGAATTGTCAGGTCATTCAAGTCCCACTCAGGATGAATTTCAATCACTTTGATGATGCCCTGACTTTTCATCTAGCACCATCATCAGGTCGAAGTTTTAATTTGTCCAATACTTTGGTTTATGACCAAATAATAAAACCTTCAAAGACATTTCCATCAGCCTCAGCTGTACTTTGTGTCAAATGCTAATTAGCAAAGGTTAGCATGCAAACACACTAAACTAAGATGGTGAACATGGTAAACATTATACCTGCTTTACATCAGCTTATTAGCACTGTCATTGTGAGCATGTCTGCATGCTGATGTTAGTATTTAGCTCAAAGCACCGCTGTGCCTAAGTACAGCCTCACAGAGCTGCTATCATGGCTGTAGACTCTTAGTCTTAGTGTTTGATATTGGTATCGGAAAAAAAATATGATTTGATCTGAAAAAGAGATTAACCAAAATTACCTAGCAGCCTGTGGTTGTAGCTGGTTGTAGTCACATACAAAACATTTTGATTGTTGTCGCTTGTAATTAATTGTGTCCAATTAAAGATACAAAATGAGATTGACTTATGACAATCACAGCACTGCATCAGGAACTCAGAACAATAAGACATTTAACCCCTGTTGCCTTACACGTTGCTCACAGTGACACAACACAGTGTGGTGTCACAGCATAAAAAAAAAATTGCCTAGTTTGCACAAAATGCCTAATAATGATTTGGTCTGTTTGCAGGCAGCAGAGAGAGCAAGGGGCATGAAAGGGGCAAGACAGAGTGATTTTATTTTATAAGCTCTCTAATAAAGGTCTTGAACCATAAAATCAAGATGAACACTGATTAGCTACATTAGGAATGTCGACCTGCCCGTGACTACAATTACACCTGATACTGGTTTATATGAAGGTGAGCATGTAGGTCTGTTTGTTCACTATAATCTAATTACGAACGATTGTGAAATAAGTTAGATTACAGAACAGTCTTCGTCATAAAAACTGGCTTAAAGTAAATGCTTCTTTTTTTGATGATTATACATAAGCATGGTATATTTTTATGTTAATGGTCAGAAATTTGATCCAACATCAGATTTGAGGTAGAGCTTCACCTACTGACTAATTATTATGAGGACTGTAACTGTGACTGGTTGATAAATATGTGCAAGAATTGGAACAATGTGACCTTTTGCAAATATGAATGTCTCTCACAAGACAATATAATTGGCTGCACTGAATACCACGGGGAGAACAATTAACGATAACAAGAAAATATCTTTGTCCCTAAACAGTAATGTGATGAGTTAAAAATAAATGATTCAAAGCTGTGTCTCCAGGTTTGTACTGTAACTTAGCATGGCATGCAGAAGATCCCAACAACTCTATACATTTACAGTAAATGTACACAATTTGCTGATTACAAGTCATTCTCTCGAACTAGATTAGACGCGCGGTGTGCTGCAGAGGTTAAGCAGAGTGCTACACATGCAGGAAATGACAGTGTAATTACTGCAGCTGCAGTTATGCAGCTAACAACAAACAAGCTCAGCCCCGAAATATGACTTGTCATGCCTTTGTAGGAGAACCTGCAACACACAGCAGTACATACAAATGGATCATAATCAATCAGATGATTTCACTACATCGTGAAGACGCTGTGAAGAACATGATAACTGATTTTAAACCCGCCTCTGTTTTCAAGATCATTTTTGACAAGAGATAGGACGGCAAGGACGTTTTGAATGTTGTACTAGATGCTCTACATTCATAGTGTGTAACATTTATAAGATTAGAATAAGAACACTATAATGCCAATTCATAAATTAGTTTTATCTGCTTACTTTTGCTCCTGAGGAGTTTGTGGAGCCTGTGTAGCACCGCTGCTGCAGTATAGCTGTGCTTGAGGAGTCTGTTTTTTTGTTGTCAGCAAGATTTTTTTCACTCCTACATAATTCATAACTCTGTCCTTCACTTTCATATAGTTCTACTTGAATGCAAGTCAACCCCCTCCACACAGACACAAAAATAGATTTTAGTTCTGAGCATCCTTTTCCTGCCACGGTAAAGCCCCTAACTCACATGGACTTGAAAACTGAAATCTGACTATGGCAAAGTGTAACGCTGTGTAGATTACAATGGAGCGGAACACAGTGAATAATTGGTTTCAATACATTGTACAGTGTATAACAATGTGACAATCAATTTTTCAAATATGGCATATTGACTATATTTCAGCATGTGGAAGGCTTATTATAAAATCTACTACACACTGAAATGTTGTCATTGAAATGTTTCTGGAACAATCTTTGTTCTAAATAACCAAGACATCTAAAAATCTTTAATTTTTACCAAAATTAGCAAACCTTTGCTCAGACGGTAGCCTTCCGATTAATACCGCTTGCAGCATCAAGCCTCATTTCTCCGTCTTGTTAAAGGAATAGTTTGACATTTTGGGAATTTTGCTTTCTTGCTGAGGGTTAGATGAGAAGATTGACACCACTCTTGTACGGTAAATATGAAGGTACCGCCAGAAGCCGGTTAGCTTAGCTTAGCACAAAGACAAATAGTCTGGCAATAACCCTGTTGTTTTCACACATTGGTTTTTGTACATTTTGAACAAACAAGATATAACATTTTTATTAATGAGTGTTAGAGGTGCTGGTAGGTGGATTTTGTTATCTTTAGACAGACTCGGGCTAGCTGTTTCCAGTCTTTATGCTAAGCTAAGCTAACTGGCTGCTGGGTAGGTCTTCATATTTAACAGACACAAGTGAGAGTGTTAACAATGTTCTCATCTAACTCTCGGCAAGTAAGCAAATAAGCATATTTCCCAAAACTATTTCTTCAAGAAATGTGATATAAAGCAACAATTGTGCAATATAGAGGTTGTGGTGTGCTCATTTGAGGTTGGTTCTGATAAACTCTGCATATGTTTTCTTTCCATCCATGTTTCAAGTGTTGTCTTGTCCTGTAGGTTCAGTCAGATTTCATAAAACCAGACCCCTGCAACAGTTGGCTGGCAGTTCACAGAGGCTGGAAAGAAAAAGTGCATAATTCCAAGTTCCACAAAAATATCTTTGCAAGAGTATTATCTATTGAGTATTAATATAAAAAAAGGATTTTAAAAGCAAGATTATCCCATTTTGCTGGTGAGTGTTGTTGCTTATGGAAACCACAATAAGATCAAAGGTCTTGTCTATCTCAATATGCGGACTTTGTCATTGCATGGGATGTGTTTCCAGAATAGGTCAAATCATGTTGCCATTAATATTTCAAACATGCTAAATGGAAAAAGATGTTCATATGGTCGCAGTGTCCAAATAGCTGTTCCTTTTTCTAATAAGACAATATATATGAGAGACAATTTCCAACATCAGATCAGGGAGATGGCCCTATCTATTTCTTGTTGAGCCATTTATCTTACCAACACTGATGAATTCATTATGGTGACAATTCCTGTCGCTATAATGAAATGCCACCCAAAGATTGGCCCCTGGTAGAAATGGAGAGCAGGGATATCTACCCCAATAATTGTAAAATTTCACTCCTTGGGAGATCCATCTTTCTTCTGTAGGCTCAAATTACTCACCACGCTCTTGTGTCTGCCATTGCTGAAGGTCTCTTTGACATCTAAATGAGTTTAGAACATCCCCCTTCAGCAAACCCTTTTCCTTAATTGTGCCCTTTACAGGTTTAGACAAGAATAGGAAACTTGGATTAAAACTCATTATGGACCAAACCTGTATCATAAGTACCAATTAAGGCTTTTATTACAGTATATTATCACGGTAAAATGGCTGTTAGTCTTAGATACATGATTTTTAGACTTAGGAATGTATTGATGAGAGACAAGCTCATACCCTGATTGATTGATTACAGTATAATAATATTATTAACATTTAATAATGTGAGCTCTTCCTAAAATCAGCAGCTTGAGGAAATATAGAACAGTTATAGTGCCTATAATTTGCTTTTATTTATATTCCAATTAATCTAAGTATAAGTTTGGTTATGAAACCATGCTGAGCACAAGAAAGATAAACTCAATGCCAGCCCTAACAGGGTATGAATACATAATGGCTTCCAAGTAGGCAATTAATGTTCAATAACAATTTCTCCTGCAAAGGCAAGACAGACACAAGATCCATTTGGCAAAACACTTCAATATGATTCAGTTAAAAGGAAAAACTGTAGATGGTCTAAACACACTGTCCCTCACAAGCTGTTGTCACTCTCCAGTGCCCAATGCTGTAAAAGTTTTGATGGGATGTGTGTCACTGGATTATCTCGCATACATTCCCCCCAGGCTTTCATTGTAGGTCTGTGACACGGGCATAGGCATTTAGTGCGACTCCCAAGTGTCACTGGCAGCACAGCAGGACCCTGCAAGGCTCCATGAAACACCATCTATCATTGTCATAAGACCAATCATCCACATCAGCAGGGCCTTTCTCTCAGCAGGAACCATGACACCCATTAAGCGGTCTCGCTGACCCTGTTCTGTTATATATTATTTCCCTTTTATCTTGTTTTTTTCTGTGATTAATATAAACTAAATATCGCGCGGTGTCAAAATCACTACCAACTTTGTTTAGTTTTGTGCTGTTTCTAGAAAATACCTCATTGAAACAATGGTGATCACCTTTTGATGAAACTGCTTATGACCTCAGGGCAGAGTGGTAATTGCGTGCTAGATATCAAATTGGGTTTGGTTACTTTATGGTCCAGATAATAGTTGGGGTCATTCGAAATCGCAATAGTTTGATCATCTCACTTTGTTCCTCACCAGATAAGGAACTGTTTGTATGATAAGAGTATTGAGGGGTCTTCGAGTAATGAACTCTATGTAGCCAGAATCATGACAGGAAATGAAAAAAAGGGAAGTTTATGTCTCTATTGAAGAGAGAGCACTTAGATAATTTAGGGGCAGACAGGAAAATATTTGACATTTATGAACAGTTCAGAACGCAGAAATGATGAAGGTGAGATGGACAAGTGTTAATAAAATTGTTCTCATTGAAGCAAATAAAATCTCAGCTAAATCAGTGCTACATTTGTGAAAATGTTTCCAAACAAATCTGCATTCTTACTCCTATTTGAAATATTATTATTTTACGTTTTTACTTTGCTTTTACTGGGGATTTTTATAATTTTGTTGTATTATATATGTATTTGTGAATCATTTTTTAAATGTGATTTATATATAAATTTACCTTGCTTACTAAAACATACCACATCTTAATTTTGCTGTTCTTAAAATAGATAGTGACATATGGTCTGGAGATGACTTATCTCCATGCATTAAGTGACAGCTGGATGCAAGAAACTGCAGATAATTAGCTCTGTATCGTGTTGTTTTAATCTTAACTTTATGCAGTAAACACTGAACCACTCCTCTGCACCCATCATGTGATTTGACTACACAGACAGGGTGATATTCTAAATAAATAATTACAATTCTGATAGCACTATACATTTTTAAGATGTCTACTTCAGTGCCAGAGTGTGCTCTAGCCTCAGGTGTACACATTTATAAGGAACATGCACATATAGACGGACACATTAAAGCTTTATAACATACTGTATGTTCCCATTATGCAGATGTGTATCATGAGGCTATAATCATAATCGCATCTTAACTATAACATCACTGTATCATGGTGAAACTGAACCTTTGGGCTTGCAGGCTTCTACGTCCTGAGAGGTGTTCAAGTTAAAATTCACTAGCTACAGTGCCTAGTGAGCCAAGAAGTTAATTTCAAGCCATGCTGGCAGTACACAAATGAAATGCAGTTTATTTTGGTCAGTTAAAAAGTTTTCACGAGCCTATATTCCTTGCATGCTTGTATTTCACTTTACACAGCCTGGAGCTCAACCATGAAATCCAACTACAAAATGTAAAATTACTGGTCAATCAAAACTGCACATCCGAAATCTCAATGCACTGACAGTTCTTACAAGACATTCACAGGCCTTATAGTACATGCAGAGCTCGCTGCCCACACTGCTCCCACGCTCCCACAGCTTGTTAATGCAGATTCCAACAAGGAGAACCTTAGGCTTTATTCTCTTGGTGCAGATCATGAAATAGGATGTTAGCTCATTCAGTTTGATGGAGCTTGCTGCTTTGGCTTACCCAGTGAGAGAGTGCCTCGGCCAGTCTCTGTGCAAAGATGAGCTCCTGCTGTACACATCTGGAATAATCCACCTGCACCTCTGGAGAGCGGTTCAATTCAGGGCACGCAGCCATGATTCAGCTGACCCGTGTCAAAACAGCTTACAAGTAGGATCATGCATCATTTTCTTTGCTTGTCCAAGCAGCAAATGGACAATGTCATTATCTGTGTCAGTCAGTTACATCAGTGTCCAGCATTAGAATTTTATTTCAGGAACAGTGATGGCAAACATTTCCAAATCCCAGGATATTAAATGTCATACATTTTTTCCCCACATATTTGCACACATATTTACCATCACATGTTTGTCTTTTATTTTCAAATATATGATTATCATTTAGCTGAATATTTACCTATTGTATACACTGAGTAACATTAACTTGGATGGATTGTGCACATCAATCATAAATGAGCGCATGGCTGTAGAAGACAGCTGTATTGCCCAAAGCTGGAGAATAACTGCTCTCGTGCTGTCCTTTTGGAAGCATTGGCTGTGAGGGGCTGTGCTGAACAGCAGAGCAAGAAAACATCCTCCAGACTAACAGCCATAAACAGGATTGATGTCTGCAACCAAGACGTTTGACTTTATCCAGTCGAGCTTGAGAGGGATCATTCGGCTTCATTGAGCTGTACTGAGGTTTTGATGGAATTGTTTTTCCCCACAATATTTTCTTTACCTGTTGCCAGCCATTATCACTGAATGCCATGTAATGGGAGGATCAAATGAAAGCTAGTATTATTAGCTCAAAAGCTATGAGGTGCCCTCTGGCTTGGGGCAACGGTATTTCTTATTGGAATGGAGTTCAGGTTAAACATGCTGTATGTTTATGTGCACCTTATGAGAGATATGATGAAAACTTGTCTCCCAAGGTAAGGTGTAATAACAACACTTACAAACAATGGAAATTGTGGGGCGGCACGGTGGTGCAGTGGTTAGCACACTGCACCACCGCCTCACAGCGAGAGGGTTCTGGGCCGGCCGGCTGGGGCCCTTCTGTGTGGAGTTTGCATGTTCTCCCCGTGTCCGCGTGGGTTCTGTCTGGGCACTCCGGCTTCCTCCCACCATCCAAAGACATGCAAGTTAGGTTAATTGGTGATTCTAAATTGTCCGTAGGTGTGACTGTGAGTGTGAATGTTTGTCTGTCTCTATGTGTCAGCCCTGTGATTGACTGGCGACCAGTCCTGGGTGTACCCGGCCTCTCGCCCAATGTCAGCTGGGATTGGCTCCAGCCCCCTGCGACCCTCTAAGAGGATAAGCGGTATAGAAAATGGATGGAATGGACAAACAATGGAAATTGTGTTAAAATATGGATATGGATGGCTACCCAAAACATGGCTTTAGTTTAAAAATCTTAAATGGGTCTTTCTAGTGGAACTATGACATCCCAAAAAAATACTGAGCTCTGAAACAAGTGGTTTAAAATTATATATTTATTCAAATTAGACTTAATTTCTAACATACAGTAATAACACATAGAACACAATTCCAGTATTCATAGTCCACTTTATCTAACATGACTGTTTTTCATGTTGAGAATTCCAAAATAATGGAAATACCCAACAATGTATGAATCTCAAGTATCTAAGAAGAACTACGACCCTTTGCTTTCTCTGCAGGTTCAGTTGTAAAACTGTGTGTCTTGGGATATTAGACAAATCCTAAAGACTGAATGTCTCCATATCTTTTGGGTCAGGAATAAATCTGCTTCACACTCCGCACTCACATAAAAGTTAAACGATGCTCACATTATTTGAGGCTTTAAAAGGTATTTTACTTCATCCTAATGTTCATGAATCCACTGTTGTATTTGTTTAGCAGTGTGCTGGGAGGTATTAGCATCCTGCAATATTGGAACATAATGAGGGAACACTGTTTGCACCATAGGGTGCATCTGGTTCTGTAAAATAGCCTCATATTCCTTGGTAGCTACTCATAATGCATTGCAATCATGGGACCTATTGTCTCTCATGAGCTGGCTGTCCATACTATTATAGGACCACCACCACCACCATCATGTTAAACAGTCTGCAACAGTCATTGCATTTTGAATGTAATCTTTTATTTTCTCCAGATTGAAGCCCATCTGGATTTAGAAAAATGGCCGAAAGAAACTCAAAATACTTCTTTTCTGTTTTGCAGGGATACAGGTTTTGTGCTTTTTACACTAACTTATTTTTGGACATTGGCTTTGTATACAAGTGGTTTCTGCTTAACTTTGTGAAGAGGCAACCAACATAACAACATGGTAATTTTCAATGCGGCACTTGCTATCCATACTGTTAAGTGTCTCTGTCTATCTCTGCATGTCAATTTCAAAAGACACATTTACTTTTGCTGATGTATTTTGTTTGTGTTCTATAAATGTTGCAATAAATTTTTGATGTTTGACAAGAAAAATACTGAATGAACTGAATGACCTGTTTTTGTCATTAATTGTCTGAGATAGCTGTAAAATTGTTATTATGAGTGGTTTCAATAAAGAGATTGATAAGCTGAAAAATAATAACTAATTATGTCTAACTGTTTATACCCAAAATGACACTTTTTGGCTGATGTCGATCATGTATACACTATGTAAGTAATAAAATCTATTAGTTTGTTATGGCCCTCGTAAATTATGCAATTTAACAGAAAAAAATAAAACGATTAACGTATTAAAAGCACAAAATGTGTTTAAGGAAATAATACAGTAATACAGATTGTAAATACTCAATACCTGAAAGGTGAATACATGTTCACACAGTGAACAAAGACACTTGTTTTTATTTTTCAGAAAAGTGAGATGCTTAGATCTCCTTGGTGTTGCTGGTTGTTAATGTGTCACTTTAAAGATCTTATAGGTGCCAGTGCACAACAACAAACTGAAATGAAAAGTGCTATTATCTAATAGTCACCTCTGCCAACTGAAATGTGTTTGGTGTTTGAGGTAAGGCAGGTGCAAAGGTTTGGCCAGAGTCCCAATTGATTTTCATCTTTGTAAGCGACATTTATGCAGTGCGTGTTATAATGTGCAGCCTCAGTCTGGCTCAGTTTTCTCACCGTGGGAAAATTGTGCTACTGGAGTGTGCATGGAAATGAGCTTGTGCTATAATCCGTGGCAGTATCAGCACACATCCTACACTCAGACATCTCCCAGTCTCTGCTTATCCAAAGAGGTTGGTTAAGTGCTACCTGCCACACTTATTCAGCACCCATTCAGGACATCGAAAAAAAGAAACTGGGATGAACTATTTATCCTAAAACCTTCTCTCAAAATGAACAAATGGATTTTAAATACATAATTAACCTACATTCTGTTGTATTGCTTCATCACATTATTTTCAGAAACTGGATGTAACAGAGAAGTATTAATAATAACTCTTTTTTTCTACTTTAGTTACTGTGCTACAAGAGCGTGAATTTGTTGAATTGCAAATATTATAATGGTTCTATTCAAATTTGATTCCAGATGAAGCATTACTGGCACATTTTCTAGGAGGTTGAGGGTACAAAAACTTCACTACTTGAAGCAGAAAGTGAAGTAAAATAAGAGAGAGCAAATTAATTTGCAAGAGTCAGTTTCCCAGAACTCTCACAGCACCATTTGCATAATATAAAGTCTACTGGATAAAGCACCTTTAATGTTGCCAATGTTTACCAAAACCTTTGCACTTCACATGTTTAACACATCCAATGATGTTTTGAACCTACAGTCTCACCAACTGTCTTTCTCGCCATATCTCTGTCTCATTACCTCATTCTAATCTCACATAGGACCTCACAAACAAAACACAACATGTTTTTCTGTCACTTAAGTGCCATTAGTGCACTGGATAAATAGATCCTGGAGGACGCAAGGCTGAAAAGCTACTGTATATAATTAAGTAAATGTTATCAATTTCTGTAGTAGCTATTTAACATTGCTGATTCCATGTCCTGGGTGAATACTTGATTGTAATCAAAACACCCTTATCTAATCACTGCATTACAGATTAGACCAAATTATGCCAAATTAGGCTTCGAGAGGGAAGGTTTGAATCAGTCTGCCCTGTGCCCAGCAGTGAGTATCGTGTTAAGTGTAACAAAACACAATCGATTTGAGACTGTGACAAGCAGATTTGAAAAAATGATCAATGGAAATCCTTGGTACTAATGAGGTAAATGTTGGTTTCAGGGTGGTTTTCGGAGAGATTTTTCTGCGATAAACTTTTCACTTCAAACTATTTATGCTTATAAATAATGAGAAATTAATGGGATGAGTCCTGAGGAATGCAGAAATGGCCATTTTTACAGTAAACACAAAATCCACCGCTGCCGTGCTTTGTGTTCTGCACGTTTAGTGAATGATGGTAGCAAGTAGATTAACAGATCATGCAGAAGCAATCATACCTCTAACCCACAGTGACATGTTTACTCTGAACCTTGGAAGATACACGAGCACCAGTGTGCTGTAGCAGCAGCCCCGATCACTAATGCACCATGTGATGAAAAGGAAATCCTGTTTGGAAAAAATAGCCTAAACGGTTACACTTAGACTAATTTCAAGCTTGGCGGCTATGTTTGTAATTCACCTCAAATTACTGAGTATATTTGTAATTACTTAATACTTTAACATAATAAAGCCCCAAATAGATAAAGAGAAAAACAAAAAATTGAGTAAGCATTTTCCGTTGCGCATCAATTGCTGAAAGGGTGATGAATAATTAACAAGAGCTCCATTTAATGCTAGAAGAATGCTGATGAAATGCCTACCCACACACCTAAAGAAATTTATACCCTACATTAATATATATTGGAAATGGAGTAGAACACATTAATATAGATTGCTATTTTCTATATGGGTCAGTTTAACTGGTCAAATGTCATTAATGTAACCCGGGTTTATGAACATCGCTGTCTAGCTTCTAGACAGCTCCCTGAGTTTTAGCTAGATCATAGCCTATTTACAAGAGAACTACACAGAATGATCCTGTTGTGGATCAGTGATCCGGATCACTGACAATAGTGAGAAGTAGCTTTATGTACAGAATGATTAACAATTACTGTACATACTGTAATTACACATAGCATCATCACCTCAGGAGTGCCACATTGTATTAAACCAGTCTTTTTTGTGTCATGACAGTTGCCAGGGCCTTAACATGGACTGTAGATGCACTGAGGTTCAGAATACATGGTTCCCAAAATACCGTACATGTCCGTACATTTTTTTCTTCACAAAATTCTACCCCTAATTTATTTGTTTTCAATTGTATCTGTAAATATTATTCTTCATCATGGTGTAAATATTGTTTCACAACACTGCCAGGTATGCAATTCTAGAGAAGAATCCTAAATCCCTATAATTGTAAAATTATTATAGTTTTGCATAAAAGCTGACATTGTTAGACATTATAGACCAACAAATATCAGCCTTAAAAAATCAATAACAAAAAAACAACAACATATGTAATGTGTGTAATCGTAAACACCTTTTGATGCCATCACCCCTTTAATTCCCAGAAATATTACTGAGGACATCACCTCTGTGAGGTAACACGTTCTTCCTCTTACAGATGATACGCTGAATTCATAAGAAATAAAATGCAAACTTGTTCAATTCAATATCGAACATGATCAATATGGTAAGGGTTTTTTCTGCTATACAGCCTTACTTATTTATTTATTATTATAATAATATCAATATTCATATGTAATTGCAATCAATTATTTAATTATTATATACATTTATATAATTTATATAATGATTTATTTTATTTGTAAGGGACCATTGGTCTGGTTGGTATTACCAGTAGCTTATGGTGGCTAATGTTAGCTTTCTTTATAACTGACATTATTAAGTCAGCTATCTGACTTTACTCTTTCCTGCTTGTGCTACTGTTACACTTCGTATTAGTATGTCACAGATAAACATTTAAATGGTTTTTATCACAAAGGATAAAGAAGAAGTAAACATTCTGTCCTTCACCAGGAGACATGTTTTCCTGCTTGTGGTCCCATTCTTCTCAGTCAGATTGCGTAATGATAACGACGTCTTTAAAGCAACTGGCTCAAGAGAATCTTCGGAAATGAAGGAAAATTGACTGAGCCTTTATCCTGTAAGTGTGACTTGTGGCCGCTGTTCAACAGAACTGGCGAGGTTTCTAAGAAGCTCTTCTGTGAGATCCTCTACTTCATTATGAATGTATGAGGACAGAGAGCGAGAGCGAGAGAGAGCGATAGCACTATGGAAATGTGTCTATCACATGAAGTTACTTTAAAGAGCAGTCTCTGTCACCACTGTGGGCTTTTTGGCTGCTTAAGAGGAGGAGACAGCTTCCGTTGAAACTCATATTGTTTTTTGACAAATATGTGCTTTCAAATTCTGCTCGGCACACTACAGAAAAAGCTCTGAGCAGGTACACCCGGCCTGTGTAATCACCACAGCAGGCATTCAAATCATTAGTAGAGCAAAAGGAACAAAGAATGCTGCTTAACAGACTTTGCAGTTGCATTGAAGCTTTGAAATGAAAGTAAGTGGAGGATTTAAACATAGTACTTTTACATTATGTCACACTTGTTGTTGCACTTGATGTTGGTGAAATAACACATATTTGCCATGTATTCAGCTGGTATGTTGATGATGAATTATGTTTCTATATCTGGGAATGCCACACATAAACACATATTAAATTATTAAAGTATTAAGCATTGAAGACTGTTCCACTCTTCCCAATGAAAAAAGAGCATGTGAACCACAGTATTAGCCCCATTCTGGCTTTATGCTTTTTATCCTCCTTCAACAGGTATTATCTGTTTACTGCTCTCACTCCTGGGACCCAGTAAATATTGTTACTTTAGCACTCTGCAGCCTCTGAGCTGTTCAACAAGCTTCAGTTTTCATTGGATAAGAGCTAAATGTGTTTGTCTCCTCGCCACCGCTGGAACTCTAGGAATGAATTATAAACAAGGAATACAAACCAACCAGCTATACCACAACGTTTACACAACTGCATGGAGAGTGAAGTACACCGCTCATCACCTTCTGCCCACAACTAGAGATGGGTTAGTTTACATTAAAAATTAATGTCCCATTATACCCCCAGGGCCATTGTTGCGAGCCTTGGTCCAGATACAAGCTGCAGTGTGACCTCGGGGAAGGACCCGCGCCACCTGGAGTTACTTGGCTGACCTAGATCCTGGGCAGCAGTGGTAGCACCTGCTGTGACTCACCTTCTGTCTTTTGGTCTCAGCTTATAGCAGGGAGACTACCTGCTATTGTGTATGCTCTTTGAATCATGTTGTGCAGCCTATTGTAGCTATAGCATCAAGTAATGAGATGTATGGTGACCTAGATTTATGTTTTATCTTCAGAAAAGCCTGTTTTCACTGACGTGTATAGAGGGTGCAGGGTGCTATGAAATCTCTCCACAAATAATGCTGATGAAAGGCTTTTTGAAGTGGCTGCCCTTACAGAAAGTGAATAGTGTGTTCCTCAAAGAATAAGGAACATATAGCAAACAATGCTGTGATAAAGTTTCAAACAGATGACCAGTGTAATTGGCACACAAAAGTATTTAAATGAACAAACAAAAAATATCTACAATGAACTGTAAAGAAAATACAGAATATGTGTTGTATTATATGAAGTTAAAGTTAAAGTTATTCATGCATATGGATCTATATATCAATAAGCATCAAATGCATGTTATTCAATTTGATATTGCTGAAATAATGGGATAATAATGTAGAATGATTTGCATGTTATATGAATGCATGGATGACCTAACTCTAAAATGGACTTAAATCAACAGAATTTAAAAGAAGAAAGTATCTCATCTTAACAATATTTATTTGAACTATTTTACTCCAACTTATTGGCTTCTTTCAGTTTTAAATATTTTATTATTGGATTATTATTACTGATGCATTAAAGTGTAAGCAGCTTTTTCCTGTTGTAGCTGGCTGAGGTGGAGCTAATTTGAAATACTTCAAATACTGTTATTTTTATAATAATAATTAAACATGTAGCAAAGCATTGTATTTTATAAGATAGTCATATGTTTTGTTTGTAAAAGTGTAATCTGCAAAATTAATAGTAACTATAGGTGTTAAATAAAATAAGAGGAGTTCAAAGTACATTATTGCCCTCTGAAATGCAGGGGAGTAGAAGTATAAAGTAGTATTAAATGGACATAACTAAAGTACAAGTACCTCAAAATTGTACTTAGGTGCAGTACTTGAGTAAATGTACTTAATTCACATTCTACTGCAGCATTTAGGATGGTGAATGTCGTCTGGATTATAAAAAAGAAAATGTGAAATATGTCAGTGGGTACATTACCAGAATTAAACAGGACCTATAATTAACCCTTAAGGTTTTCCACACTTACAGTAACTTGTGCTACAGATTACGAGGAGGTCCCTAAGCCCAGAGAAAACTGCCTTGAATGGTAAACATCCACAGAGCTATTTCAGCAATAATTACACATTTTTTTCAGCTTTGATCAGCATTGATCAGCAGCTGAGATAAATTACAAGAAGCACTCAGTTGGCTGCTAAATGGAGGTAATTAATGACTAGGGTGACACAGTCTTTTTCCTGGAATACCTGGAACACTTTTGATAAATTGTCAATGTTAATGAACACTATTTACTGTTTGTATTAATTTCTATCTGCATTGTTTGATATAAATGGGTATTTGCAAATAGGTCTGTATCTTGTTAGTAATGAACGATTAACCCAGGCTTTTATTTTTTAAGAGCCTGGACAACTGCGCATAAAAAATAAATTAAAAAAGGCACGGTGACCAGAGGGTATATTGAAGTTGTGCTGAGAGCTGTCAGCCACCTTTGCACAACATGACAAAGAGCTGAAAATGTGTCTAATCTGTGATATTGTAATACAATTACATTTCTCGCAGAAAAATGCAACGTTCACATATGTTGCACAGACGACACATCATCTGTGTTTCAGGATTGGGCTCGTGTCATGAACCTTTATGACACAAAGATGAATTAACAATTTAAAAAATGATATATTACTCGATACAGCTGGCTTATTTATCCTCACAACATCATTCCTTTGATCTCTCTCATGGTGGCCAACGACGACTGAATGAATCTGCTTCTCTCTGCAAACACTGCCAGCTGTGACTCTGAGGAAACATACAGTGTTCTCCCATCTGCCAGACCACTAACCACAGCAGACAATGTTCACGATTTATCACCATCAAAAGTTCAAATGTATTCTAAAAAACTTCCCCTCACTACAGTATGTGTCATATCTATTAATGTTAATCTTTACCATCCGGATACTGAATGGGAATAATCACACTCAGTTGATTTGAAAATGGGAAAGATGGGGAGGGGGAAAACTTGTTTTAAAGTACTTGTTAAAGATAATGTAAAATATTTTCCCATTTCCTGTACTTCTTCATTGAGGAGAGCATTGAAGTGGATAATTAAATGTAAACTGCCCAGTGTAATTTGTCATGTCATGTGAAGGACCCAAGGCATTTTCACAGCGAGCAGATGCTACTCAGCACTTCTCTAGCAAAATCTTTCATATGGGTCACGGTTTCCTTTGCTGTTGTTCGTGCCAGATGGCTAAGTTAGAGGGGTTTGCCTTTCAAAACCACCTTTTAATAGTTTCTAAGTGTAACATTAACGAGAGCCTGGAATATACAGTTGTTGCCCAGGTGCCTTTGAGCAAAGCGTTGACCTCCAGCTGATCAATGATCTGCAGTGAGGCTGTGGAAGACAGTACAACTAAACTCTCCCTGGATAAATTAAATGAAAAAAAGACAAATATTGAAAGAACAGTGTGGGAGTGTAGCGTACCCTTTATTTCCATATTAACCATCAGAGGAAACGAAACAGCACATTTAAACTCAACTGTATGATTTTCTTGGCTCTGAATTCTGACATAATGTACAAAAGGCTACAACACAACAACCTATTATGAAGCCAAAAGTGGTCGTTTAGCTTGTCCATCTAATCATAAGTCGACATTAAATCTGTTATCACACTTCAGCTGCTTTGACATGGTATGTGTCACTCCAGTCACAGAGAGTGAAAGTGCAGATCATGTTGTTGTTGTTTTCCAATGCAAAAAGAGTGTTATGTCCTTGGTGCACCAACAATAGCTTACAGTTTAGTCAGTTTGAGTCTTATGGTTTATACATTGTTTTGTATAATAACAACTATTACAACCACTTCAGACACTTGGATATGTGCAGATGCTGTGGACAAAAATGAAATGAATTTCAAGAAGAGGGAAAGAGTTTTATTGGTCACAAGTGAAAACGGGCCCATCGTACTGTGTACCGCAAGTGGGCTGCACTCTTCTGGTCACCAAACCAACAAAAATCAATAGCCAAATCTGAGCTATCAAACCACCTGGACTGAGTTTTGCAATGATTCACACAAATAAAGCCCTTAATTAGACTATATTTAATAGACTGCAAAGAGTTAACGAGGTGAAATGTCTGGCTATCTTATTTGCATTTCTTATAAATGGGATAAGATGTTTAAATGCTCCTCATATCATCAAAAGCAGACATTACTGGACTTTTTATTAGTAATTTACAATAAGCAGAAGCATGTACTCATTCACAATTTTTCACTGTCCTGTGAAATGACTATTTTAGTCCAACTAAATTCAATGTGATTACGAATTGTGAAGCTTCGTGTAGATATGCTATCTACATTTGCAAGATGTGTGTAGCTTAAATTATGAAATGGTTTTAAATTATATTATTACACAATACATTGGCAGAAATCACAAAATTTTAGACTGGGTTTTTGAGTATGAAAGCAGTTACTGAAAGTGCACTTTTATTTAAAGTTGTTTTTTAAAGCCAAAACCTTTATAGCTCTTAACTATAAAGGCTGTCTTTGGTGTAGCCCACGGCATGACTGACACACATTGTAGTATATTTCTTTTAAATGTTCTTTTGATTTAGCTAGAATGGGATACTGAGAGCAAAAGATGTTGCCTGCTGTGAAACCTTTGTAACTGTGTGCGTCAGTTACCGCATTTTGGGAACTGACGTGGGATCACATTTTGATGGCTTTTACCTTTACAATTCTGCAGGAAATGCACAAACTAAAAATAATCTGAATCTTGTGTAAACACTCTCTGGCGAGCTCTCTGACTGTGATTGTTCAGTCATTTTCATACAGACAGTACCCAGCCACATGTAGCTTTAACCCCGCCACCACCACCACCACCACCACCACCACCACAGTGTTATTCAGTTCTAATTTCTGACACTTCAGTCGAATAGTCCTACTGTTACTTACTTCTTATTTCTACTATTAGGCTACTTACTGTTGAGTCAAAAATAGAAATCTCAGAGAAAGATTTATCAAAATGTTAGCAGCTAAAAGGAAAACTATCTGCATACATATACACCACTAGGTGTAAGTGAGAAAATATGTTTTTTGCAATTTGGGCGAATGACCGTTTAAAATATAAACAGTACCAGTATGAGGAATGTGCATATTTGGGAAAGTGCAGGACAAGTTTAGGTTTAAGAAACAATAATAAGCTTGTAAAATTCACAAAACTTTCCTAACACTTCCCCTTAAAACATAAACCACTTTTTTTTTCTGTACTGAGCTTGGATTTTTTTGGTAAAGATATCTGTTAGGATTTTTTAGCATTCTTTGTGAATAATGACTGTTTGACTGATTTTTTAGTTACAGATTAGATTATTTTCATTCATTTAATTTTTGTTAAGTCTAATTTTGCCTCTCATTGTCTAAGCACAACATATTCAAAATACTACTACTACTATATAGTATGATAGTTACTGTAACTGTTTGACATTCACGTCATCTTCATATGAGTTTTTGCAGTCAAGAAAACTGTCCAGTAGCTGAGCTGCATTTTGGTCTGCTCTTCACTGTCGCTGGTGAAATTATTATCTCTGCCCAGCCGCTCATCGATTTCAATCTGTATGATTGTTGTAAAATGGCCGCTGTAGAAGGGAGCCATTGGAATTGTGAGAACCTGACATTGATGATTTCAATCAATGAAAGACTTCTACATTGGACCAAATATGCAGGAATTTAAACCACCATACAATTTTAGCTTTTTAAAATGTTGAGAATTTTACAGTGAATAATAAGTGTTCTAATTATAGATTAAGTCAGCTTGTTGTCATCTTTTATCCTGTTATCTTTTAGTCATTAAGCCCTGCAGACCTAATTTGTCAATCGTGCCATAGTAAGCCCCCTTCTTAAAGATTGGTGGTTGTGTGCAGGCAAAACATCAGCAGTTATTGATCCACCAGACTCTAATGCCCTTCTGATCCATATCACTGTAAGGCCTTATCAGTGACATACAGGGATTTTCTGTGATGCTTATAGTCTCCACTGAAGTTTCATGCATGAATGCCTGACAGGGGCAGTGAACAACAACATATTACGTAAAAATGATGTAAAGGCAAGTGTTTGATACAACATCAGACGGTTTCTATACATTAAATTGCTCTCAGTGGACTTGGTTTATAGTCCAGCTCTTTGTAGATTTCTGTACTTTGCACGCATGCATTTCAAAACATTTCTAAAGAAATTTTGTTGATTTGTGCTTATAGGGGGATTATGATATGCACGGTGAAGGCAGTGTGGAGCTCGGCTTGAGGATAATAAAGTGTGTGCTTATACACTTATCAGTCAGTATGGTACAAGTCACCTAAGCAGGAGACAACTCTCGGTGCACATCACGTTGACTTGTCATGAAAGAATGAACAGTAGCTTTCTTATGTATGACTGCTGGTGGCGTTGTCTTGTGATAGAGGTGAGCAGCAATAAGTCAATATATACATTCTGTGTTTTCAAATTAAAAGCTTCATCCTCAATCCTCATCCCCTGAAACCCCTTAGCAAGAACTACCTCTTGTTAAACTTCTTTTCCTCCAAAACAACCTATCTAAGCTGTTAACTTTCTTATCTAATACTGATCTCACTCCCAACATTCTTTTGCAGGCAGAGTTGGATCAGGACTCTATTACAATATTATAAAATCTCTGTGGTCAGATGCCCTGCTCCTTTCCACAGTGGCTCACTCCTTTGATGCACAAGATGCAGCCGTTCCCATGGCAATGTCAACTCTCATTTTTTTTTCTTTATGTTCCTGCTTTTAGGCCCCTTCTTCATTCTCTTTCCATCTCTTGTCTCCTGTCAGAGCAGACATCTTTCCATTGATTAGCCCGAGAAATTCATTACGGCTTTATTGCAGAAACCTGAAGCCACCTCATAAGATACAGAGAAAGATTACAGAAACCATCAAACATCTCTCCAACCTAATGACCCCTTTAAAATTAAGTTTATGTGGCAAAAGAGGCTTCCGAGCAAATTCACGACACATACATAAATACTCCAAAGAATCATTAGAAAAAAAATTCAAAGTATAATTTACTACTGGTGTCCTTTTGGAAAATGCAACACTAGATTTATGTGGCGATGCTAATCTTTTAATTTGTGCTCATATTTTTTAATTTATTTAAATAGTTTTTCCCATAATTCCAATGTTTTATCCTGATTACATTGTTCCCCATGACCAGAAGGATCACAGCAGTTACAGAAGTACATCCTTTTTATGATTGGTTCGGTGCAAACACCTATAGCAAGTTGAATCTAAGTCAATCTAACTTGGGTGTATTGAGGACACGGTCACAGTTGCAGTAGTATTTGTGTTGTGACCCTACTGGAAATATATCTATAAAAGCTGCGTCTCTGCAAAGAGGTGAAGGAATGTCACGTTTTCACAAACCAGAAATACTTGAGTAAGATTACCAACATCATAGAAAGAAGACTTAAAAGCATCTGCTGTAATTCTTCACAAAACACAAAAAATACACTTTGTATAATTTGGGGGGAAACTATTTTACCTTTATTAAAACAAAAAGGGTATAACAATGAATACAGCCAAGGTTGAAAGAATTATTTTACTCACTAATCTGCCATTTGTTATGATTTTTTAAGTTTTTATGCATCAAACAGTTAGCAGTTTCATAATAACGGATGTTTAGATATGTGATTGTGTAAAAGAAATTGAATATGTACATAAGAACAAGAATACCATTAGTAAGCTACACACAACCTTTACATTTTTGAAGATCAATGCTATTATGGGATTTTAGAGACAACTGCGCAAGCTAATTTCCATCATAAATATTGATATATTATTTTTTTATACATTTTGCTTAACATAGAAGTACTTTATATGCACTTTGAAGTTAGGCACATACTGTAAGCTGTTCCATATAGCTTTTTTTTCTTACCACATTTTCCCATGATTTCCATAAAATCATCAAAGTTTGGATTTAACATTTGCAGGTGATTTAGCCCAAATGAGTAAACATCTGCTTGTTTAAGGTTGGGGAAACATCGTGGTCACGGTTGACAGAAACCAATGTTGGCTGTTGGTGAGAGACAGGATATAAACCACGGCCTCCAGTGTCAAAGACAAATGCTTGGAGACCCAACCATCTATGGTGGCTGTTAAATACATCAGAGAAAGGACAGTCAGTATTCACACAGGACTGCTCCCAGTAGAGCAATTTGGGGCACCTTGCATGGGAGCTCCATTGCCATCAATTGTAAACCGCTTTGTCCGTAAATGTATAACACTACTATTTAAGTGCAGTCCATATATGAGAGACTGTTGGTCTGGAAAACTAATATAGATTTACAAAAATAACCTATGGGGCCATTTTTGTGGTGAGGACAGCTTCTAGCATCTAACCTTAAGGCACTTTGGCAATGGCATCAAGTTTTGGCCATGGTTGTGGTCACATGGCTTGTTGCCTTCTGTTGGAATCCAGGCTAAGCATAAGGTATGCCTTCCATCACAATGAAGCTCTTGTCATTGGTTGAGTTTTTTTTTCTTTTTTTAATCTCTGTGGCACTATTGGTCAGGCTCAGATCCCATCACTTCACAGTTTAACACTGAATTTAAGATAGCAAGAAAAATGTAGGAACAACACAAAAGTACCTACAGCTGCATTAAATCATACACATTATATATTATTTATCTTTGTCTCTATAAATAGACACTGGTGACACCTGCACCAGTGAGTCATAAAAACAAACTTAATTGAAATTAATTTCATCACTGTCCTGAGTTGAAAGACTGACGTTGTAGGCCTACATAATCGTCACCTATTATAATGTTCCCTTTTTGTAAGGCAAAATGACTCATTGGCATCATAGTCTATAGTTTCATATAAAATATTAATATGTCTCTGCGAGTCTTTTAAGTCTAGCCAAGTTAACACTTGCAGCACACCTAAACCCCATATCAAACAGCAGCAGCTGCAGAGAAGCCCCAAGCCACCTCAGCTTAATCCAATTTGACTGGCCATCACTGTGGGCGATGTTGGATGGAACATTATGTGAGGTGGATAGAGCTTTTTACTCTGCATTAGTGGAAAGGGATTTATCAGTCCACTTTTGACTTTGCTGTGAAAAAATAAATCGGTCAAATGCTAATATTTATGCTGTTATATGTCCCACAACATGGCCATTTGAGTGATAAAATTAATAATCTGGCAATCATCAATATTAGTGACATTCAAAGAAGAGCCTGGGTGAAAAATCCTGGGTCTCTCTATGTTGACTGGTGTTTTTATATTTTCACACAACTATTCATAATTAGCAAAAAGAGATTGTTTGATAATTGAGAAATATCTCATACTATTGCAAATTATTAGCATTTCCCCTCTTTGACCTTGAAATGTAATTGGCTGACTCTTTTTTTTTTCTTTAAGGGTAGATGCACAAGTTGGACAACCTCCATTTCTGTTGCTTGGGCGCCTCACAGCCTGCACATAATTTGGTAACTGGTGAATTGTCTGAGGAGTCTGAGCTCTAGTGACAGAGAAGGTGCAGAAATAAGCTTTTAGCTAATCTATGCCAAACATATCAGACATCTGTCACTCGCAGTGCTGGCCAGACCTCTGCTTCGCGAGCTCATTTGGCATCTTTAGATTATGCTGCTATATATCTGTCTCCGTACTTTCATGGTGCATGCACTCTATTCTTGCTGCCAACATAACATATCAGGGGCTCCCTGTGGTTTAAATGTCAGAAAGATGCTCATTCCAACCGACAGAATTAATTTACAGTCAGCTCAGAAGCACGCGGAGGGGGGGGTGGGGGGGGGATGCACCATCAGGAGATAATGTTACTCACCTGAGCTGCAGCACCGAGAAAACAAATAAGATGTGAACAGATGCAGAAACACTGTGGCATTGTGATGACCTCGAAACAAGCAATTAGAATCATGGGATTTTCATGTGAGCGAAAATATGGCATGATCTTGCTCTATCTTTTGCATGAGCAGGTATTGTTCATTTGTTTTCACACAATCAAAGCACGTTTTATATTCTTTCAAATCCCCTTGCTCTCTCGGCTTCTCTTTCTCTAATAACAGATGGTGAGTGTGATTCACTCATGGGTCAGATGTGCACACAGAACAGGTATCATGGACAGCAGTAACTCAATACACTTCACTGTAGTGTCATGGGGGACACAGCAGCTTAATTTGAAGAATAAAAGTTTGCTTAATGGGATAGCCTGTAATCTTAACAGTACTTGACACGGTGGTGCGTTAGCACGGTAACTGTTGCTTCCTAAGTGAGCTCTAATTATCCGAAATAGATGCTGTGTGATAATGGCTGCATTACAGGTGCAGCTGTATGTGTAACCCTGGGCTTCTCTCATTGAAATATCGCTGTGACATTAGCTGGGATGCCAAAGACAGAAAGAAGGAAAGAAAGAGAGAATATGAGACAGACAGCAGCGCAGTAAATCTAATTATCTGTATCATGTTTCCATTTCATCCAGATTGGACATCTCAGATCCTGAAGAACAAAGAAAAATCCCATGAAGTTGACAAAATACTGGAAAATCAGCTTTAAAAGCACCTGGGAGTGAAACTAGTGGAATATGCTGATAGAGAGCTGTAGCTCACAGGGATTATGTGATGTTGTGTTGATGGTTCATTTGACAACGATGTGTTAAGGAGGCCCCAGTAGGTTTTTTGCCTTTACATTAAGTCCCCAACATTAAGTTAGTTCAATTGGTTCGACTGAGCAAATTGCATTTCTTTAAATCAAGGACTAGAAACATAATCTTGTGCCTAAATTAGGAGGTTTAAAGGCAGTGAGATTCAGTGTGCCTAGGAAATGTAAAACTGAAAAGCTTTGGCACCCTCTGCTGTTAAAGAGATTTCCAGATGGCAGCTCTGTACAGAGACCTGCTGTAGTGATGCAGACATGGCAGAGGGCAGGAGGAATGCCGAGCAGCCTGACAGAAAGGAAGATGAAGAAATCTTGTGAGACTTTAAGACACTATTGTGCTCCAATTAACCCTTTCATTGAGGTGCTTTTGTTATTTTTGTTTTTAGGGGAACTTGTCTCATCTTGATTAATATTTGACTCGTTCGAAGGGTTTATCTCTTATTCATCACAGGAACCTGCAATTCTCTACATAAAACCAATGTTGGAAAAAGAGTAAAAATGTTTCTCTAGTTTTGTTTTTTTGTTCAAAGTTCTTTTTCCCAGGTGATGATTCCCAAAGGAGCGGCAGACTAATTGTTGCTGTTGGTTGTTTCATATTCAACTAATACCTTGCAGCTTTTCCCATGCTCCCAGGAGTACGGCACATTTGCTCGGCTGTTATTTGTCGGGGCAGTGCTTTGCCCGCATGGTGTATAGTGTGCTGTGGTTATCCGGGGTGAACTAAGACAAACATTAATTGGTGGCACTGGATCCTCTGCTCTGTACCTGCTGTGAGCCCACACCACGCTTCGGTGTGGCAACCCCATCATCCCTCCCATCCGAAATCTCCTCTGACAGGGCCAGCAGCACCGAGCTCCTGGTTATCATTTATCATCCCAGCAGATTGGCTCATGTAGCACACGGCAGACTGATGGGTCATCCTCATGCTGGGGACCTGGCTGGAGTAAAGCCGTGGCGAGTTGTCTGCATGATTGGAGAGCTGAGAAATGGAGAGGAGGACTTGTCATTAAAGAGAGAGACACTTCTAATTCATCTCACTAGTCATCGCTCTGCAGTATAAGTGCTTCAGACAGCTCCGATATCGTATTAGCACACCTGCGCAGGCCCCAAGAGGAAAGAATAGGACTTCTTAGTGGTGTTCCTCACCAGCTCCCTCAGAGATGTACACCAGAGATTACCCCATTAATATATCCCACTACTCACTGGGGGGTGGGGTAGCTCCCCTCCAGTGCACATCTGTAGGATACCACAGGTGGCCTCCCCTCCGCACAGGGAGGTACCCTGATTGTTTTTTCAGGGCTCATCAGCTCAGTTGAGAATGTTTGGTGGGCTTTGTTGGCTGGGTTGACACCTGCAGAGTTACATACTTTTTACAAGCCATCAAATCACTTTTCCCATTTTTGAGTGCAAAGTCGTGCAATGTTCATCCAATTTTATTTTTGACTTAAAACAACACTTTTCATCTTCACTCCAGTTCATTTATATATGAATGCCTCGAGTTGATCAAAGGATGGTGGTTGACAGGTCATCATTAAGTCATACTCTGCTCAAATCTCCTTTGTTATTCTTAAGATCTTGGGCAAAGCAATAACTACATACTTATGAGCATGGACTATTGTTTTGAGAAGGTCAAACCCAACACGCTAATCAGTGATATCATGAAGAGGCGCAAGCTGCTCCATCATGCGGGAGGTGACTTTGTGGGCTCGTGGGGATGTTTCCTGTAGCCTCTACACATTAATGAGCTTAATTTAATAGCAATGCTCAACTAGGGAATATCTCTCTCCCCCCTGAATGTCACCATGGATACAGACTCTTATGCAGTGTTAATGGGGCAGACATGGACAGTTTTGCTTTGATGACAAATTGAAGTATTGGCTGGCTTTCATCTGTTTTAGAAGAAATATGGTCTTAGACACAAGGCTGGATTTCACTTTCCACGTTTATTGAGGTAATATAAACTATGTTTTAAAGTGGATTTTACTTTAATGGAAATTACTTTTGCATTTCACTTTTTGGCATCCAGCAGCTCAGCTGTCTCCCTGTTACTCATCTCCTGGGATGGAAAGACTCTGACAGGTCCTACTCAATATTGCAAGGTGAGTGAATTGTGCCAGATATTATTATGGGTTTAATAAACTAAGCTGGTGCACAAACAATAATTTGAACAGGTGTAGGCTTGTAAAAATATAATACTGAGGGCTCCATTATTAAAATTCACATTAGAAAAGACATGTTAATACATACTGAATCTAATTATTTTCTGAGCGGTACATCTGTCAAAACTCACCCGCCCACTCTGATACAGTATGTACACATTCAACTAGTTATAATAGAACTGAAATGCTGGAGAAGGAAATTCTCTGAGAAGTTGTGTGGTGCAATTTAAATGGACTGTCTGGTTGTGATGACAGAGGCACAGTTTACCATGACCATTCATGCTGTTGAAAGCAGCTCTCTGGGCAGATGTGATCAGCAGAGGCAGTGTCTCCCTCCAGCCCAGATTGACAAGCCAGACCAGACTCAGGAGATGGATATCACAAGGGACAGCTGAGCTGCAGGAAACCAGCGGTGCAGGCAGTTTTCAGCCAGCCTCATTACAGTGGACAGGTTGATCCAGGCAATTGCTCCTCAGACAAGGTTGACTCCAAAGCACTAATTGTGTAATGCAGTATAGGATGACGATTATGATCCACTTCCCTGGTGTAAAAAAATGACTGTAAACAATTAGGATGTTGGTTTTTACTTGAGCAAAATAAAGCAACGTGTGAGCTGTATTATAAGCAGCATGCTGTGGCAGTATTAAACAATGAAGTGTGAGGAGATATATTGTTCGATGCACTTGCAAACCAAATTCTGTAATGTATAATTTCAGACAGGCCACATTAGTCAGAAGAAAAAGTGTGAAACAGTGAATGGGCAATTTATTCGAACTGTGTACACTACTATTGTAATCATAATTACTGTAATGAAAGAAACATCTTTTGCTCATTCACCTCATCTTGTAACAGTGCATTGTTTAATGCTTGTCTACTTCTTAACATAAAAGCATCAGATCAGTTATTGCCTTTGCACGGTCTGTCTGCATTTCAGTATTCTCTCATGTGTCTCACTCACCATGGCAAGAGCATAATCTCTTAGCATTAATCTTTATTATTCAGCAGAGCCACTGCAGAATTCAAATCACCAACCATATACTCAAGGTCACGTTAAAAAAAAGAAAGAAAAAAAAGAAATATTTTACACAGATTAATAAATCAAAGTGTATGCCCCCAATCAAAATGTAAGTGGAACACTTATTGATTGAGGTGTCCTTATATTGCTCAGTAAAACCATTCTGAATACATATTTCATAACACATCCAAAGACACAAAAAGGGATTCAGCTGAAAAATGTTTGCTTTGAACACTTCCTAGTTTTTCTATGACTCTGGCGATTGAGCATTCTGAGGCTGTAGGTTTTATCTACTGTGCTCTGGGAATGCAAACTGCCTAAGACAAGCAGTAGTCCCCCAAACCTGCTGTGGTTTGGGGGGTTTGGACAGTCATCGTATGTGCACTGAGCAGCAGCCAATACTGACCATATACAGTACACACAACGAATTTCTCAAAAAATGTCAAAGAATGTCTCAATTTGCCTAAGTGCATTCACACTGACGATTATGGCTAATTGCAGTGCACTATGAGTACCCAGATGGTGTACTCATAACCGTCAAAAAGTTGAGTGAGGAACGCTGGACACCAATCACCCTCAATGGTCGCCATCTTTGCTATGTAGTGGAAGGGGAGGGACCACCAACCTACGAAAATGGTGATTGCTATGGTGAACACCGCACTAAAAGTAAGAGCGTGTTCATTTTTATTCATTCAGGTGAGCAAACAAGCCAGCAGATATTTTGGTGGGCGACAATCGCGGTCAAATGTTGGCGATAATGCTCCACCCGTTTGCAATTTGCCATTAAAAAGAACAAGAAGAAGAAGAAACGGTCAAATGTTGCTATCGTCTTTTCCGGTAAGTGCACAACGGGCGTGTTCGATTTGAGACAACACTACCCTGTCAAAATTCACGCACTACGCAAGTAAGTACATAGTGTACACAATGTACTACATGGAAGTGTGCTAACAGAAGTATTCGAATTAAGACACAGCATACTTCCATATCTTCTAAATGGATTATTGACTGGGACATGTAGCTTTAGCCTCAGTCTTTTAGCATGTTGTCAGCAGCCATCAATTATATTTAAGACCCCTTTCACAGGATTTCATAATACGAGTCAGATGGAAACACTGAAAAGTCAGCCAACTCGTGGAGCTACTGTTAGCTTAGTTAGCTACCTAGCTAGAGCTGATGAAATCTGCTAGTGACAGATGTCATATCAAGGACCCATTGTTTATGTGCCGTACGAGAACAGAAAGCATCACAGACGTAGCAACAGTAACTAAGGGGTTTGGTTCGTGCTGCTTTTCCCCGTTTAGAAAAGTAAAACCAGCCACTTTAACTTTATGTAACTTGTATTGTACTCCCTTTTAAACATTGACCCGCTTTCATAAAATGCAACTCTTACCCCAATGATTTGATCCACTACTGCATATCTACCAACTGGGATGTGGACATTCATCCAGGTAAAGAACCTTGCACTTTTTTTTTTTGCCTTTTTATTTTTTAAGCATATCTGCAAGTGAAAATTAGTAACTGAGTTGTGGCTGTCTTGTCGACAGCAAATTGTTAGATGCTTGAAAAGTTTCTTATCAGTTCATTTGAGTGATTACGAAAGAATTTCACTCTCCATTGTCTGCCGGGGAGGCTAATTATTTTATCATAGAAATTTTAATTAGCTGTATCTCAGAATTGTCCACCGAGCTACAAAAGCTACAATAGATAGAGCAAATAGTGTATGTGGGGCTTTTCATAGGAAGAACTGTGCTTCACATAGAATAGTACAAAGAAAATATGGACTGTGCAGGATGTACTGTCCATATTTTCCATAAGAAAGTCTCTGCATGACATTCTGCAATGCATTCAGTACGGCTTAAGGGGATGTCGGTATTACTGTTGAGCCCATCTCACAAGGCAGTCGGTGGTTGCATGAATGTTTGAGTTGTAAAAGACTCACCAGAATCTGATTTCTACATATAGTAACATCAGTGAAAAGATGAATGTGATGAAAGGATTGTGCAAACACATTAAGATCATCAATAAATCCAGCGCCGCCTCGTTCCGATCAGGTTGCATAACGCTTGAGATTGGAATTTTACAGGCGTGGAGCAGATATCAGGGGTTAAAAGAGAAGGTGACAGATTGATTAGTGGCTCATGATTGATTAGTGAGACTGCAGCTTACAGAAGACAATGGAGCATGCTAACGGCAATGACAAAATTATGGGGTTAACTCATATTCGTCTCTATTATCAATGACTAAGCAGCTCTTTTCCAGGCATCTTCAAGAATGTCAGTTTTTTTTTTTCTATCCCACCCCCTCACTTCCTCATCGCAGGGTAAAATAAATTATAGACAGGAAAATGAAATTGTGGCAGGTGATTTGTCGGAAAGATAGTTTGTTATTGTGTGCATTCAGAATTGATAATTGCCAAGGTGACCTATGATCTCCTTGATTAACAAGGACACAGCTCTCTATCCCGACTGCTGCAGGGCTATTTCCAGAGCCCTTTGTCAGCATGATTTCTCTGCCTTTTTGTACTGAATAAATCACACCGATACACTATCAGTCATCCATATTTTGTTCCCTATATTGTAAAAATAAACCTGTGAAATTATAATGATTTCTTTCTTAATTTACTTGTTGGAAGTTCAACACCTATAACAAGGGAGGTCGTGGGTTGTTCCACATTAATTGACACGAGCCATGACTGCAAAGAGTGAGTTTTTTTTTTTTTATATATATATAAAAAGGTGTGCCGATTTGTAAAGTAAAGTATGGGTACTTTAGTTTTAAGTCTGTAATCCAACCAGCTGTTAAAGATGAAGTTTTCAAGCCAGGAATGCTTGTCAATCCACAGTATGGGGGCAGCGGCTCATGGAATATTTACACAGCCAGAGAGGAGGGTTTGTGGGAGTCTAAGGCCTGGTGTTTGGAACCACATTCAAAGGAAACGGATAAAGGCCCTGAGGATTCATGCAGTGCAGCATTGTCTCAGGAAAGAAAAAAAATACAGGAACAATGCTGGAGAAAATACCTTGATTTAAAATTCAGTTCTAAACCCAGGCATGGAAAAGGCAAATAGGAGTGTGAGTGGAATGTAAAGCAGAGCCGTATTCACCAGACTGGCATAGTTTAGGTCACACACGCGTGACAGGCCCTACATATTTTTTTTCCTGAATGATAAATTCCAGTTAAAGAAATTGTGCCTGTTGAAGCTTAGTGGTATCTTGTCCCAATAAGGCTGCCCAGCAAGCATTTGCAAAGCTCGCTAACAGGTTTCCACGCATTTGATTTCTACTCATATATTCATCTTCCCAAGAATCATCCGAATTATGCCCGGGTTCTTACACATAATATTAAAAATGAAAGTGAATTTATTAATATTTATACTGAGCCATATGGTAAACAAGTAACTCTGTGGCTGGGAGATTTGGTCCGGTTTGGCGGATGTCAGAATCATCTCTCTAAAAGGAGAAATCTAAAAAGCTAATTCCTTTGAGTAGACACCAGACTGGTATATTTAACATCAAAAAGACCTGTGAGGGAAAGTAATTTAAGATGGTGAGAGAAACCACACTTGTCATCATGGGGATTATTCAGTTCTGTTGATGTCTGATTGCCTTTACTGTTTTATTTTTGTTTGAGATGATGCTACAAAAGATTGCTCTAAAGTGCTAAAATGGGAAAAAGCTTTTTTAGTTTGTTCACAATTATCCATATTATGATGTACATTTTTCATCAATAAATGCCAAATATATGATCAAAACGGCCCAAATACCATTTCTTCCAGCCCTCTCATCATACAAAAGATGCAAAATTGCAATTTTCAAAGTGGCAATGTAGTATGTTGGTGCATTTCTTAGTTTGCACCTGTAAACCAGGTTTTCATTATTGTGTCCTGGTGGCTGGAGTGAATTTATTTTTGAAGAAACAGGATTTGTGATTATTTCCATCCGAACATCCTGCTTCTTCCAGAAATATGTCAAACTGCTGATGCAAGACAACATCAGTTTCCCAGTGACTGTGAGCACTACATCCAAGCTTTAGAGGCTTTGCTAATTCAAATAGTGAACACTGTGTGTGGGTGACTGCTTGCTCAACGGTGTACTTAAAGTTATTCTACAATGATTAATTAAAGACAGCATCCACGTTGTTGGAGCACCCAGACTAAATTTAAGCCTCATCATCTTTACTCTCCTCACTCCGTTGTTGGTAGAGTTATCGATAAACACAATGTTTGTGACTGTCAAGTATTAATCAGACAACACACAGTTAGATCTAGATAACCACCCTCAAATAAAGCCGTACTCAGATAAGTACAGTGTTTATTTTATGCCTGTTCAGTAGCTCTATCACTTTGTTTTTCATTTCCTTAATAGATTCATCTGTGTTGTCAATGTCACACTTTTTTAGTCAAGTTCAAGGTTCATCAGTGCTTTTAGCTCTTCTGCCTGACAACAAGCAGCAGCAAGGGTTAAAAGCAGCGCAGTCACTGCTGTTAAAAGATGAGATCATATCACCCCTATAAAGCATTTTTACACCGTTGACTAACTGACTTTTAGATTTCCCTGATTACTGCGAAGACGCTTGCAGGGTCAGAGGCACAGTTACATATAGACTGGAAACACCATATGAGACAGACCTTGGCCTAATGTCTCTGAGCAGAGACGTTCCAAGACTCTGTTCGTACTGTGGAGGGTATGAGAGTGCAGTATGTCAGTACACCATACATTTCACCTCATTAATCAAGCAAGGTTATTCTAAGTTTAAATTTAAAGTGGGGTTTAAGTTGAAAGAGCATGTCAACACATGAGGTAGTACAGAGTCTATGAAAATATCTGAAATACATTTTCACTTGAATTTTAATGTTTTAGGGCCGTTAAATGTTTCATCCACATTAAAATCCTGATAAAGGTAGACCTCTGAAACCTTGATTTATTGATTTATTACAAGTGAATAAGTTATGCAGTTGTACATGTTTGAAAGATCATCTCAGAGCGACGAGTTAATAAAGAACACTCTTTATGGCACTTTGCTTTCCCGAGGGGCTCAGAGAGAGAATTTCTCACTCGATATGACAATAAATGCAAATATGCATGGTGTTATTTACACTGTTGCTGATGGTTGTAAGGAAAAATCAAAGGAATAACAGTATTAATGTCTTTCCTTAGCATTGTATTTGAGTGAACACTAGTTTCTTTCATTATATTAAAATTCAAATTGGGTTGCTAGCAAAAATAAATGTGGTTAATAATGCATTGGTATTGACTAGCAAGGATCATGTGGGCTCAGGAGTCAAAAGGCTCATATCCCACACATGGGAAGTCAGTTTGATACATCGATTGCATGTGCAATATATCTTCAAAGAGCCTCAACTATGCATCTTTTTGACAGACATTGATTATTTCATAGAGTTAACATACATTTCCCTTTGCACTCACTTGAAGTGTTTATGATTGCCACACAAGAAGAAGTACAAGAACTGCCCTCAGCACTTAACCTCATCACAACTACGGCACTCTGCAATTTCTGCAACACGTTTTAATTAAATATCAAGAAAAATGGGAAAACAGCCCTTGAAAGAATGCAAGGAAAGTGCCCACACTTCATTAGTGTAATGATTGCATCGAACCATACAGTAAGACACAAGCCTGTATACACTGATAGTGACATCCAATAGACATGACGCATGAAGAGCATTACTGTAAGAATGAATCCATAATGTAAATAGTTAGTGAGCGTGTGGAAGGAGTCAGACTCGAAGTGTTTGTGGATACCCACACTCTCACAGTAGGTCTAGACAATTTCACAGGTTTCTTTGGCATTGACATGTTTGTGAAAGTGATTATGCACTTCCATTCATGTCCCTGGGTAGGTTACTGCTTCCTTATTTAATCATGTTGCTCTAAATAGTATGAGATCTGGGAGTTCTTCCTGTGAGATTATTGTTTTTTGAAACTGCAAGAAAAAGAGACCCTTTACAAAGGATCACAGGAAATACTTAACAAAACTAAGAGTTAGCTATGCTAGCTGCTCTGTGAGGCTGTACTAAGGCACAGTGGTTAAATGGTAGTTAAATGCTAATGTCAGCATGGTAACTTGTTCACAGTGACTAGGCTAACATGCTGTTGTTTAGCAGGTATAAACTTCACCATGTTCACTATCTTAGCATGCTAACATTTGCTAATTACTAATAAACACAAGTCTGAGGCTGATGGGGATGTCATTAGTTTTGCAGGTATTTGGTCATAAACCAAAGTACTGAACAAATTTAAATTCTGACCTGATGATGGTGCTACACAAAAGGTCAGAGGATCATTAAAGTGATTACAATTCATCCTGAAGGCAACGTGAATGTGTGTACCAAATTTCATGGTAATCCATCCAATAGTTGTTGAGACATTTCACTCAAAACCACAAATGTGAACCTCATGGTGGCGCTAGAGGAAAAGTCAGGGGCTCACCAAAACTGTTGACTCATGGTGGTGCTAGAGGAAAAGTAGAATTCATCCGCCTGGGACCATGAATTGAACATGAACATTTCGTGGCAATCCATCCCATAGTCGCTGGGAGTGGTGGACCGACTGACAGCCTTTGGATCTACATTGCCATCCCTTGAGCCATGCTGTTTTTGTGGCTAAAAACAGAAGGGTGATTATACGTATACATTTCCTATATATGATACTACATAAAGTAGCAGGGAAAGACAGATGCACCACTTCTGCATGGCAATTTCCTGGAGAAAAAGTAGCAGTGCAGTTGTAAAGAGACAAGGAAATACTCCCAGATCTGACCATTAAAAAAATATATAACTTTTGTAATGACAAATGGAGTAACAACTTATTCCACAACAGCACAGGAGGATACACAAAATAATTCAGCGCTTCAAGACAAACTTCTCTCCGACGTGCTCATTTGGGTTTTACCAATAAGTCATCCAGCAGAGATTCCTACTGGGAGGAGCCCATTATCACTGTGCTCAGACAAATGTAACATATGGACTACCTGGTGGTGACGGAGTTGAGCTGAAAGTCTGAATACATTTTACTGGTGTCTGGAGAATTTACCCTATGTGCCTGTGTATGTGTGTGTGGGAGTCTGCCTGTGTGCACTGGTAGGTAGAAAGAAAACTCATCATTTTTCTATGAGAGTGATGGTTCATATATTGTTAAAGCAGTCACGCTATAATGATCCATAATGGTTGGTTTACGTCAATAGACTGATGTTTATCACATGATCAATAGACTGGTGTTTATTGCGTGAGATTTTGTAATGGACACGATTGCTGTACAATAGCCATTATATCAAACATACGTACTATCCGGCACTTACACACACATGCATGAGTGCAGGCTCAGTCACACAAACACACACAAACAGGAGCAGGTGATAATAGGGCTATTCTTTATGCGAGGTCATGAATAATTCAAAATCCATGTGCTCAAACAGATTCTTGAGTTGACAGAATAATATGACAGATTCTGCAGCTGCTATTAGATGAGAAATATAACAAATGTTTTGGAGATTCTAGCAGGCGACAAACTGATTGGCTGTGAGCGCTACTATTAAGCTCTAACCGATATCAAGATATTTCAGACAATCCTAAAGGCTTATATAGTTCCTGCCCCAGCTATTCAATCTGTTGTACACATAGCCATGTGACATTCCCTTGACTTGAACGTGAGGCAAATTACCTCTCTCTTGAACATAGTTTTGAACCACAACACGGACCACATGATGTTATTTATGTTGTTTATTTATTCATGTTTAACTTTCAAACCATTGCAAAGAATACATCTTTTATAGGAGAAATAACATTGTCATTGTAATTGCGCAGTGATGCACACCATTTTACTCTAGATCTAACTTCCTGGTCGTGTGATTATTTCTCATTCAGCTTTTACTAGCACAGTTTCATCTTTTCTCCTGGTTGCAAAATGACCAAACATGCAGGGTGCCATTTGGACTCTGGAAACGTCCTTGCAGGAGAGAGTGATGGCAGCATTCCTGAAGCTTGACAATTGGCCTCCCCATGAGTCAGTGGAGAGATACTTATTGTGTTTTCATTGTTCAATAAGGCTTTGCATGAATTTCTTCCACCTCTTAGCTTCCTCAGCCAAAAGCTCCCTAAACGCCAAAGTCTTCATTATGGCCATGGAAAGTGTGCTGGCTCGAGGTCACCCCTGTTCCACTGGCTGCCTGGGGAAGACTGGAATTAGAAAGCTACCGCAGTCACAGGCCACGGCAACCAACTGCGCTGAATGACTCCAGTCTCCTTTCTAAGTTTGGCAACAGATTAACAATGTTGTAAACGTTGCTTGGTATAGGATGTTGAGGATATAAACAAGTTCTTTCAGATTCTCACTCTGCTGTGGCTGATACTCTGTGCAGTTGTGATTCTTTGTAAAGGCTGGCTTACAAACACTGAAAGTTCCTGGAAATAAATAAACAAATAGACTCTTCATACAGCATCTGCTCAGATGGAACGCATTCAGTCAAGGCCTGAAAGAGACGGCCAGGCTAATGAGAGTTAACTGTGCACAGCAAAATGATTAGAGCAGCTGACCCAACCCTCCAAAAAAAAAAAAAAGAAAAGTGGAAAAAACATAGTAAAATTGTACTGGGGAACAATTGCTTCTGTCTGCGCTGCCCAATCTAATGTCTATAATTCAAATAATTCTGAATATGCAAATTAACTGAGCTCCAACATGTGTGAAGGTCATGTACATTCATTTCTCATTCATTAACTTTTTTTTTAATGAATACAAAGATTGTGGGCCTAAAATTATGAATCTGATGCTTTATTTGCACCTGATTAAAAAGACCCACCTATGTGAACAAAACCCTCCATCTTCAGTGAGCAGGCGATGTGATCAGCAGGCGATTCAGGTGACTGTGTAACTCCCCATCCCCATGTCCATCGTACTCTCATTCTTCCCATGAATTCAGCCAATAGGGCAATGAAAGCTATTGCAGAGCCATTGATGCCGCATTGTCAGTGACCAACTGCTGAAGCCTGGAGCTTATAGTGCATTTAATAGACTGTTGATTGTTAAATGAATGCCTCTCTCATATGTCAAGGCAAAACATTTGAAAGGGGGGAAAAAAAAGCATTAAAGACGAAGCCGGCCTAAGAGCTCCTTTATTTGTCAAGTAGCTGCATAAATACATTATATTCTTACCTTGAATATACTGTAGGTTACACACATAAGCATTCCCCTGAGAGCACACATGTCTAAGAAGACGGTGAAGGGAAAAAAACCAGCAGGTTTGAGATGCACCTGTAAGGTGCGAGACTACCCAGAACAACTTTCCAAAGAGAGCACAAGTTGCCCCATAAGCATTTGTTCTTCCAGCAGTGAACAGGAGGACGTGCAGCGTGCTGTACACCGCCAACCAGTGAAGAAATCAAAACAACAGCGGCTGTCACCCATCAGGAGAGAAGGGAAAAAATTACCCAAACACACCAGCGAGCTTTCAGGTCCCACTGACAGAGCGCGCAGGTTGTATTTATGATCATGTTATTCTCATACGCCCCCCCCACCTTTCCCCTCAAAAAAAAAAAAAAGAAAAGAAAAAAAAGTCCATGAAATATTCCTGTTTTGGAGAACGCTGCGGCAGCACAGCGCTGCGTTGTCTGAGCACAGCTGAGAGGGTCCAGTTCAGGGGGGAAACCCTTTTGACTCGAATTAAGGGGAGGCATACATGAGAAGGAAAAAAAAAAAACAGAAAAAAAGGGAAGGAGGAGGGCAGGGAAGAAAGTATTGGTGGTGCCAGACGCAGCGGCAGTAAGTAGCGTACGTACGTGCTTTATCTTAGCGGCTGAGTGTGTGACGTGATATTGCAGCCTGCTCCTGGAGCTCTGCAAGCACCAAGGAAAGCGCGTCTATTTCTCTCTCTGTTGTAACTCACTAGCCCCCAACATCTCACATCCACCCACTACGGATCTTTTTTTTTTTCTCCCCCTTTTTTTCCAGAGGGGAGGTGCGCGACTTACTGGAGAAAACATATCAGTGGGAATAGAGACGTGGAGTCTGCCGAATTAATTTATGGTAATACTGTAAGAATTGCTCGCTTCTTTTCATCACTCCAAGAATTTCTCTCTCTGTGTCTCTCTCGGTCTTTCTCCCCCTATCTCCCTCTCTCTCTCTCTCTTTCTCGGTGGCTGGCGTGTGTTGTTGCGCTCCGTTTTGATGGGAAAAACCCAGAAGAAGAAGAAGACGGGGGGGATATGAGCGGGCAGACCGGAGTGTAACGCATTTTATTTTCATCCATTGAACCATCTTGTTGCGCCGGACTTCTATTGCCGGGAATGGGGAGTATTGATTCACTGGAGGGCTGCAGAATTTATTTATAAAGGATGTGGTCAAGTATGTTGGAAAAATAGCCATAGCTTCCGCAGTGTAAGGTAAGATTATTATTAATCATATCGTAATTATTGTTATTATTGCATGGAGCAACTGAAGCAGCTGAAAATCTCATTTTCATATGTCATCTGTCAGTTAAAGTTAAGCCTCCCCCTGTTAAATATTTGTCCTGTCTATTCAACGTGATGGCTTTGGAGCTTTCATCCGCTCATATTAGTCCAGGGCGCTTAACAGATGATTTTTAAGAGCTGATCTCTCTCTTAAGAGGCAAAAATCACTTTAAAGCGCCTGAGCGTCGAACTGACACTGCATGAGATGCAGCCCGTGTCTCTCTATATTCAGATGTCCTCTCGAGACGAAATTGCTCTTAGAAGCCCCGGCAATAAAATCAGCGTCTCTTGACGACCGATTTCTCGTCTCCAGAATACTGATTCTAGTCTTGGCCATGAATCTTGCGGAATGATGTTGAATCATACGGATTTACAGCGACTAAAAGCTGATTTCACTCAACTCTGCTTCCACAGATCCTTATGTAACACATACATTATCCTAATGTAGTGTGACGGGCAGGTTTTATCATTCAAAAAAAGAAGAAGTTAGAGACACAAGTGCAAATGTATCTCTGGACTCTGGTAGCCTATCCATTGCCTGATTTCAACGCCTACACACACACAGACACACACAGACACACATGCACACACAGTTTCAGACACACACGCACGTTCTGCTGTGACACTGCTCACAGCTGCATTGCCTGTAGGATTAAAGCAATCAGGACATCGCGTTGCATTCTCTCTCTCTCTCTCTCTCTCTGTATCTCTCTGTCTCTCTCTCGCGCACAAACACACTTAGGCGCACGCACGCAAGCTCAAACACACACACACACACACAGACACACACACACACACACACAGACACACGCTCACACACTGGCTCTTTATCAAATTGCATTGTCAAATATGTCAAGCCCTGAATTTCGGAGACATGCAGGTTGTGTAGTGGACCGAGAGCGCGCAGAAGGGGAGAAGCCATGGTGACCAGGCGGAGGCAGAAAGACATTTTCAGCCTGTGAATTTGTCTTCCTCATTTTATCTAACTGTCGTGTGAGGAAACAGACTAAATCACGAAGAAAACAGCTTGATTTGAAAAAAGATCCTGGTTACTGCGTAAAATGAGCAGTTGGATCCCGTAGCTCCTGAGCACTGCACTGACTTGGATACCTCTTTGACTGTTCGTCTTTTGATGTAAGATATCCTAAACATCTTGCTATATCTGAATATCTCCAGGGATTGTGCCATACCAAATACGACCCAATTATAAATGTCTAAATGACTCACATTATTGCACCCACCTCCCCTCAAATAACTAAAGATAATAATGGCTGAAGCAACCACAAGGTGGCAATGTTTGCACAAAGTAAAGTAATGAAGGAGGCAGGATGGGGATGCAAAAGACATGTTGCAGAGGTTAATGTGTCATTTTCATGGTAGGACGTGATAAGAACTGTGCAGCACATCAATCAGACTTGATAGAGATCATCTTTCTTGTTTCCTGTGTCCTCTGCTTTAAAATCCCTTTGTGTAATTCTCTCCATCTCTCCTTGCAGGCCAAATGACATAGGATGAAGGCTGTTCGAAACCTGTTGATTTATATATTTTCCACCTATCTTCTGGTTATGTTTGGATTAACTGGTGCCCAAGATTATTGGTGTTCCACTCTGGTCAAGGGGGTCATTTATGGATCATATTCGGTGACTGAAATGTTTCCTAAGAACTATACAAACTGTACATGGACGCTGGAGAACCCAGACCCTACCAAATACAGCATCTACCTGAAGCTATACAAGCGAGACTTGAGCTGCTCTGAATATTCTTTGCTTGCTTATCAGTTTGATCATTACTCACACGAAAAGATCAATGAATTGCTGAAAGTCAACGAGTCTATAGTGTACCTGTGCGATTCAAAGAATATTTATGTATTTTTGCTGTATGACAAGAATTTCGTTCAACTACGGAGAGTTTTCCCTTATGATTATAACGGATTGACGCCACAGAAGCTGGATGAGGAGGAGAAGTCCAATGTGGAGTTTTTGGTGTTGAATAAGGCGAGCCCCAGCCAGTTTGGGTGTCAAGTGCTTTGTACGTGGCTGGAAAACTGCCTGAAATTAGAGAAAGGGACGGTGGAGACATGTGGGATCGTGTACACAAAATGCACATGCCCTCAGCATTTAGGCGATGGAGAATCAGAGAGTATGCTCATGCTCAACAACGTGGTTTTACCTTTAAATCCACAAACGGAGGGTTGCTTGTCACCCCAACTACAAGCTGGGCAGATCTGCAACCTGAGTGCAGAAGTGAAACGGCCTCCTAAAGAAGGTGAGTATCCTGTCATCTTCCTCCCTTATGCTGAAACAGATGTAGACTTAATGGACTACTGTATGCATAGATAAAATAGTAATCATGTCAGTCAAATGTGCACGTCAATCACTCCCTTCTCTGCCCTTATTGCATGTTTGAAGTGTGATGGCCCATGAAACAAAGAGCACACATAGATATATAGGCTGCAGTTGGCTCAGAAACGTGTCAACTTCAAGAACAAAGCTGCCAGAGGAGTTGGGTGTAGTAAAGACCACAGCAGCACAAACCAAACCACCTAAAGGGGGTCTTTCATTTGGTTGGACTGAATTCAAAATGCACTATCATTGCTGTGAATTTAAAATGGCTGTTTTTTTCTACACATCAGCACAGGATTAAAATGGCTGCAAATCAAAAGCTAACTTTTGGGTGTTATACATTTATGTCAGTGTCATCCTTACAAAGACCAACAGTGGCCATTGTGGACACATCCTTCGGTTTTTATTGGCATCTGTGTCACATGGAACGATTGGGATCATGGATGCAGATTGGATCACATTGCTCATGCAATGCAACATTTAAAACTTGTGCATAAGATTTAAGAGTGTAGTGCTTATTTAAATCTGCAGCAACTAATAATTGACCATATTTTGATTAAGATTATTGAATAAAAGAGTATTAGTATTTTCAAAGCTGCTCTATTATATAGGGGTGCTACTTGTCCAGTGTTGCCATAGAGCAATGCAACGTGTTTTCACTGTATGTTGGAATTGAGCAACAATTAACATATAGCCAAGAGCTTGCAGAAGAAAACGGCGTCATCAGTAGACATGCTTGCAGTTGTATTTCACGCATGTGTATTAGTGCATACATGAAACACCTATACATCCACACACATTCACAGGTAGAAAGCTGAATAAACATTCAATAGTAAATGCTTCTGATAAAGTCATAATGATTCTGTTCATTAGTGTCGCCGGGTAGCAGGGGGAGTTTTTGTAGTTAACACATTTGTGTAGCTCTTTGAATTACAAAGGGAGCCCTTCTTGACTCATAGCTGCTTGCATTTTAACAGATAGCAGAGAAAAAAAAAACCCCAGAGGAATACGTTGCATACTTCAGAGGTGAGGTGCGTTTACCGTGAGACACAAAGGAGGGGCATTCATCATGGCACACTGAACCAAAAATAATGAGTCAACCTTTAGATTTTGGGGGGGAAAATAATGATAGCAGGAATGTTATGGAGCTATCTCCCCTGTGGCACTTACCAAAATAACAGTTGCTATAACAGCACCCTGGAGAACAGGTGGCAGTTTGCTAATCAAGAAGAACAGGTGAACATCGATTGCAGTAGTTCAGCTGTTTGGTTGACTCCTGCTGCTACACGCAACATCACAGTTTTAGGCATGTTTTTGAAACACACCAATACAGGATTTTCTCTGGAAATATTATACCTAGATACTACTATGCCTAAGGTATTTTTAATGCTTTTGCAAGAGATGCTTTTGCTTCAGATTTTCACGTTTTATTAAGTGGCTAGCCTCCATCAAGCTGGATGATAAACTCACTTTGAGTATCATTCACCTACCCCTTTCACTAGAGCCCTTAAGCAATAATGCATACAGTTTCTGGTGCAAATTACCATTACAACTCCCCCTGCAGCCAAGTAGCATGTGCAGTAACATCAGAAAGTATGACTCAGCTTTGTTTTTTTGTGAGATAATTTCCCATGCATCCCATGTTCAAATCACAAATATTACTTGGAAGCATTATGCTTATTTTCACAGAAAATGCTCTGCTCCAAAATAACATTTGACATTTTTCTATCAGCATGTTAATAACAGCTTAAGAGCACAGCTTATTTTTTTTTCTCTCTCTCTCTCAGAAGATTTTCCACAAGCTTCTATTTATAGGGTCGGTTGATGGGAGGTTTGAATAAATCCGTTTTCATCTGGATAACGGGGAGATCACCACTGGGTTTAAAAGAGCACTGTGTCTCCTGTGGCATCATGGTGACAGAGTGGGTGTTCCTGATGAAGAATAAAGCATTACAAACAGTCGACAAGGGCTCCATTTGATAAAATCGCTTGTCTTTGATCTTCTCAGTTCCTGGTAGAGGATGGCTTCAGAGCACATCAAAGAAAAGCAGGGCTGGAGGTTGTATACTTCAGCCATGCCACTGAAATGCCCAACCAGTGCTTCACACAGACCAAGGATAACAACATTTTAAAGGTTAAAGCTCTTAACTATTTAAGGTGATTATGCAGACAAAAGGACAGACCTCATTCCTTCGTATTGTGGTATTTTCAGAACCACAGTGACACAATGAAATCCTAAACAGATGTACTACTCGGATGACTCATTTATGCAGTTTTATTTTCATCACATTCTCCCATTTCATGAATAAAAGTTGTAAAAGGAGGCAGCACAGTGGCGCAGTGGCACTCGCAGCAAGACGGATTTCATTCTTGGCCTTTTTTGCCTTTGTGTTCGGTGTTCGTGTGGGTTTCCTCCCACATCCCACACATGCAAGTCAAGTAGGCTGATGACTCCGAGCTGCCCATAGGTGAATGAGTCTGTGTTAGCTCTGTGCTGTCCTGATGACGTGTCCTGGGTGTTTTCTTGCTTTCAATGCAATGAATGCTTGCATGGGCTCCGGCTAGTGTGAATCAGACTTTTGGAGGAGATAAATAAAGACAGCTATAAGTAAAAGCTTGGTAGAAAATGTTTTACAGATCCTCTATACTGCCACAAATTTAAATTTCCCCTGTGCATTCATTTTGAAAAGATGAATCAAGTGCATAAAGAGGCATTCAGTCACCAGATAGCAACTACAACCAGAGATTTAAGAGTATGTTCTCACCCAGATATCTGCCCTTTCCCCGTCCAATCCTGTCCAAATTCTGGCGTTTACATGCGTGCAAGCTTAAAATCCTCCAATTCACAATGTATCGTTCAAATCATCCACAAATTGCACTTGGCTCCAGGAAATAAACAACATCATGTGGCATTGTCTTGTTTTGTGGCTCAGTCTACTAGTCTGCCCTTGGCTAAGGAAAAGTGTCTCAGTCTTTGTCTCGTTTGGCTGGAACTTGCCAGTTTTCAAGGATCAGGGTCAAGGAGTCTCATTGTTTGAGGGGAATGTGCTTTGTTTCATGTCCTCCAAGGATTTCACTGTTAATGAAGCCTCTAACAGCAGCGTTTATGTCTATATTCCTCAGTTATATGACAACTGCCAGGTACAAAGAATTGTGACAATCACCTTTCTGTTCCCTGCAATATTGTCAATGAAAAGCTTATTTATAAAGTAATTCTTTTAAAATGAAAAGGGCAATCTGAGTTTTTTCCACCCACACATTATTTTGATTCAGTAAGATAGTTCAGTTCATGTAACTGCGCCCACCTCTGCCCCCACTCTCTATTCCTGTGTTGCCATTGACTGGTAGGTAATAGTGGAAAAAGATGACAAACCTGACAGTGACAGTAAGATGCTTTCTGGAGATAAAGGTTGATAATTTGAACTGAAGCTCATATGTATGTAAAATATTCAAATACATTTTTTATGAGTCCACAAAGTGGGCCTCTAAATTCATTGTTAGTACAAGAAGTAGGTTAGAAATGACTATGATCTCACAGAATTGAGTCCTGATCCGCTGTTTTCTACTTGAGAGAAAAGTGTTGACACGTCCTGTATGAGCATTAATTTGACTCTAACATGCAATATGTATAAAATATATCAATTCTTTATTTGGGTTTTCTAGCTTTGATTAACACGGGTGATTTAAGTAAACTGCCACTAAAGATTTCTTTACTGCAAATACCAAAGGTTTTCATATTATCTAAGCAACATAGGCTCTTAAGACTAAATGCAGATGCTTATTTGTGCAGCTGCAAATGCCCATTTGATCATTCCGGTTTATGACGACACAGACCATGTGCCATGTGGAAAATGGCAATAGGATTTTATTGGCAAATGAAACGTGTGTGAAGCGTTCTAATGCACTGTCACCCGCCAAAGTCCTGAGCACTGCAGCAGCTCAGCCTCGCTGCCTCACATAGTGAGGCCCTTTATTCACTTTGGATCTCAGTCAAGTCACTCAGTAGTCACACTGCATTATGCTCACCCCCATTGTTCAGTACACTTGGAGGCCATTTTAGTTCCAATTCAGTGAAGGAGAGAGTTCAGCTCAACAGCACAGAATCTGTTTGTTTCATCTTAGACATGTATTATTTGTCTTTAACTGTAGTAAATATCTTGAATATCCCATGTCCCAATTCCCCCTAAAATCCTGAGCTAAATTACTCCACATTTTAGCCTACTGTAAATATTGTTCCCATTTTCAGCTCTTGGATTTTTAGATACAGTATTCTCTCCCTGGTTTTGTAGCTGTCTTCTGTGTTCATTCTTCTGTATTCAGCCTCTTGAGGCAGATGTGTTGAAATGGAAGTGCTAAAGAAAGTTGCAAGGAAATGACAAGGTCAACGCAAAAAGCGTGATAGATTGTAGGACCCTGAAGAATCAGCGTGGAAGCACCAGGCATCGTCTTTGTTCAGTAACTGCATATTTAATATTGCCTACTCAAGAAAAGGATGATGCAGAGTGTGGAGTGATTAGGTTTTATGCTGTAATCAATTACACAGTTTTGGGTCATTTCCAGTCAGTTTTGAGAAACATATGCAGAAAATTGATAAAATGAGGTCAAACATTACTCCAAAAATGACTTTAGGATCCGCAAGACTGTGATTCTTAGGAAAAGATTATGGAGTCTGGAAGTGAATGAGCAGTTCTTTCCTGTACGTGGCTCAAAAATATACATATATGAACTGTATATTCTTCAAATGGCCCAGGTCGCTGTTTCTGGATATAAAAATTCATGAGGCTATGAGGTGACTCCTAAGTTCTTTTACACAGCGATATAAAACCACAAAAACTGTTGCCATGTTTAAAGTTCTGCTTAAACCACTCACACTGTCACACATGGATGCAAATGGGCTCTCTGGAACCACAAAAGTCTCCGTTTTCCAACCATTACAAATTTATGATACAATAAAATATAGGGTCCACCACATGAGGCTTGGTATGGTTTTTATTTTGCACGGCAAGTTAAAGGATTAAAAAGATAAAACTTGTACTTGTACAGTGGTGCATAATACCAAATGGCACCCTCTGATAATTGCTTTATTAAAGGCCCTGAAAACCTATTTTCCCAATTAGCTTCTTACAAAAGGAGATGGAATCCAACATGAACGATAGAAACTTTCTGCCAAAGTTCAGTTAGTTTTGGTTATTTCACAGGGCTCAGTTAGAAAAAGGCGAAGTCACATTTTTATGTGCACCAATAAGCAAAATCTGAATCAGTATAGCAATGGACAAATGACTAAAACTGAAAAGAATTCTGGTATTTTTAGATTTGGTTAATTATTGTTGATCATCAATCCTAACTATTTTTGATATTTTCTTTATTTCTAACTAGAGCTCCTGCCGTTCACTGTAAGATCAGCCTTGATGCTAACGATGATAACCTGTCAGTGGGGCTGCATGCAGATCAGCTGTGAATACTGTGGTTCATTTGACATGGATTTGTGATCTCAGTCTTGGGGCTCTGTTTCAGCAGCATGTCAATTGGAAGTCAGAGTGATAACTCTCCGCAGTACCCAGACTGTGTACTGCAAACTGCCTCAGAGTAAATTAAAGCCTTGTGTTGTCACAGCTGAACTGCAGACAGGATGCAATGAAATGCAGTAAGCCTGGAAGAAAACCTGAAATACAATTTAGAAAGTGTGGACATGATTTATGGTTTTCAAACATCTAGAAAGCATTACACAATAAGAATCGGTGACTACATGCCAAAAATGACTGCAATCAATTTAAAGTTAAAATGTCCCTCAAATGCAAAAACGTGATGTTGTGGCTCCAACTACCTCCAAATTAAACAGATTCATCTGAGTCTGAAAAAGTATGTAAGTATTATTAGCTAAATTTACTTAAAGTATCATAAGTAAAAATACTCATAATGCAGAAATATTGCCCGTGTGAGTGTTATACTATTATACATTATATTACTAGTTTATCATAATGATGCATAAATGCGTAAGTAACATTTTACTGTTGTAGTTGGTTGAGGTGGAGCCAATTTTGACTACTGTTGGGTAGTTTAATCTATATCAATGCATCATATTTTATAAGCTTATTGTATATTTTGTAAAATAATAATCTAAAAAGCAACTGGTAACTATAGTTAGTAGTTATACTTATTTAGTATGTATAATAAATGTAGTAGAGTAAAAAAGTACAATATTTCTCTCTGAACTATAGTGAAGTATAAAGTAACATGACGTGAAAATACTCAAGCAAAGTACAAGTACTTCAGATTTATACTTAAGTACAGTACTTGAGTAAATGTACTTAGTTACAGTCCACCACTGACAATTACATATCAGAGCAAAGTACCTGTAAATCGCCCAGAAAGGCTGAAACCTGCATTTCTTAGATTAGTGTATCAACATGTCACTTTCGCAGTGTCATGGTGGTGACAAGTCCGCCTTTTTAACTTTACAGCCTACAATAAATACAATTGTAATAAAATTTGTGAGTAATAGTTGTTGCCTATAATAATGTCATATTACAGCAGGAATCGTAATCAGAGTAATGGGTTGCGTAATGTAGTGTCAAATTATCTGATGTGAGGCAGCCACACCTCTTGTCCTCGAGAAACTGTAGCGTTTCACCAGTAATATCCTGCATAAGCAATGAGGAAATGTGCACGTCTGATTTATTTGCGTGCGTATCCCACCTGTATGCATGTCGCTTATTATAAATTCCAAACAGTGGTAGATTTGTGTGCCTATATATCCAAGCCGCACCAGCTCCCACAACTACTCATAAATTCTTGTTGAAATGCCACAGATTCACCTGCATTCAAGCTCATTCAACTCTTTGAGCTTTGCCCATTAAATAAAAATAACAGGAAGCAACAAATCTAAACAACCAGTGTTGTAGATGGGGAAAATGTTGAACTGAGGCTGGTTTGATACGCTGTGTGAAGGTTTGACATTACAAATGAAGAAAAGTAAAATAATAAGACGTGAGAAGTAGCAGGTTTTTTGTTTTTTTTTAACCTGTCAGTATATTATCTGCTTAATTTATTACAGTTATGCTTCTATCAATTTGCATAATTACCATAAATTAAAAAAAAAAAAAATCTAATATGTATTTAATTATTTCTAAATGTAGAAAACGTTTGAGCAGTGAAAAGAATTAAAGCTTATGAAATGTGAGATTATGTCAAAGCAAAAGACTGTTTTGCAATCATTTGCAATGAATAAATCTTAGGTACAGCACTTCATGTTAAAGACCTTTTTGTTTTTCCACTGCAGATAACTTATTGTACATCATCATGTAGCACACTGGTGCATGGCTGAAGCCGATGCTGTTCTGTGTCAAAGGCTCCATGCAGTATGCTACTGTGCTGTTTCATCACCCCAACAGCAACGCATACTTGTCATGAAACACTTTCATTTGTAATTGCATGTCTTGCTTTGACATCACAGCATCCAGTATCTATTTTGCAATTTATGAGTTAGAGATAAGTGAACCTTATAAATCAAAGGAATAACAACCGTTGTGCTCTTGTTTCCTTTGACTTCAAAAAGGTTGCTATATGAATGCAAACATAACAAGTAATGAGTCTCTATAGATGAGGAGGACTCTCTCATCTTCTTATTATACAAATTCTATTTTTTTTTCACTGCCATCATACGCATCATTCAGTACTAACCACCATTTCTAATTTCCTGCCATAAAAAAAAAAGAAAAAACTATTCCTGCAGTCTCATTCAGGACAAAAGAGAGAACACCATGAACTTGTTTACATTATATCCATCTCCTGCAGAACTATGAAATGAAGGTTTGGTGTCTTTGCTTCACAGCAGAAAGGAGCAATTCAGCTCACTGTAAAAGCAAAATCGGAAAACAACAATTGTGATTCTCATATGACAAACTCATTTAGAATGCAAAGTCCTCAACAACCGCGCTATTCATCTTTCTAAGAAAACATGAACAACGTTCACACGAGTCTGTTACAGCTTTGCCCCACAGTTCTGAAGCGAGGGCGAGTCTTTGAAGCTCTTAGTGTGGATAAACACTGTCAGATGTCTTGAACGTTTCTTGTCATTTTTTAAACAGGCTAAAAAGAAAAAAAAAAAAAAAAAAAATCATATTCTAACTTTTGTGTGGGCTGGCTTAATGTGGTAAATTTAATCAAGCCCTTGTTGTGCAGTGCCAGAGATGTTAATGTAAATTATGCACTGCTTTCAGCCTCTCAGTTGCATGTTCCTGCATTTCAACCCAGTTAGTTTTGGCCTGTCACTGGATGGCTATTTCAGCCCACAGAGGAGAGGCATTTGCATAAACATCCACCCACAAAACCTGGCAAATGAGTCTGTCACTCAAAGACACTGTCTATGTGGTAAAGTGGAGGCAAAATCCAATTTTTTTTCTCTAGGGGCTTCTGTAACTGCTCTCACTGGCAGTCCCTCGGCAGAGAATGGCAAGTGTCCTCTTGTAGCTGTAATGGATGCTGCCTTTAAACTAACATAGTATACTATGATCTAGGGCAGCACATACACTTAACATAATAAATGTCGCTTAACAATGTCATGAAGTCTAGTCTAGTAAGAATTTAGAAATTTAGAATACTGTATTTTTCATCACAATATTAATCAAGAACTGATACCAAAGCAGCTGACTTTTAAATATGATATAAAGTCTATTAGACCTTAAGTGCTGACAACTGCTATTTGAAGCATTTACTCTAGAATGCAGTTTTATAGTCATCACACACAGCAGCTGACAGCATACAACATAGTTATTGCTGATAAATAAATAAAAAACATTGATGTTATTTTTGCAGTGATCAGTGATTTGTGCAGGATCAATGCACTACCATATCACAGTGATGTGAAAATCAAAGTTTCTTTTAATCATCTCATTTGTCTTATTGGCCCAGTTTGTATAGTTATGAGGTGTTATTTTGGGTTTCTGCAAGTCTAAACAAACAATTACAAATGCCTCTATTGCACCGCATTTATAGGAACTGCTGGTGAAATAGAGACTTTGTTCAAATCAAGTGCAGAACTGCTTTGGCACTCTTGTATGTTGAATGTTTTTTAGTTAAGGTATACAATTATTAATTGTAAATTCACAATTTTGTCTGTCTTTCAAACAGCAGCACTAATGTATTATAGATGCATGATGGGATACTTCAGTAATGGCCATCACTAACAAAGACAGCTGACATTGGCTCGCGCTGCCTGTGTAATTCCACGGAGCACTGTGGTTATTCAGCTCTTCTCGCTGAAAGGAGAAGTGTTACATAACGTAGAATGAGATTCAGAAATTATAACTCTGCAACACCCTTGTGCCAGATTGTTAGCTTGTCTTCAGCTCTCTGTCCTTCATAGCACAGACAGAAATGACTCTAGAGTGACTCTCTTCTGATAGACATCACAACTGGTAATAATAATTAGAACAATAATAGTACTAATATCATGTCAGGCAAGTCAAATGATCAATTGTAAAATACTGTGATGACCGATATAATACATTTTTCATGTGTTATGATGACATTTTAATATTTGGTGAAACAGTGGAATCATAGTTATATGGCACTAAAATGTCTAAACCCATGTAACTTCCATTTGTTTTGTGCTGTTATTAACTTCATCAAAGAAACTGGGGTCCATATTTTGATTTCTGGGGTAAAATACCAAGTGCCCAAGTATAAGCCAATGATGGCTATGCTTTGGAAACATTTTGATATTTATCCAGATAGGAATCAAGACCATTTCGAGTCTCAAGTCTGGCCATATGGGAACTTAATTTACAAATCAGATTTAAACCACGTTCCTGGCAGTGTTGAAATCAGATTTGAGTACAATTTCTGGATACTGTGTGTGTCACAGTCAGCCTCTTTAAATCAAACTGTCCTTTACACACCTGGCAACCAACACGCAACACTGATGTCACATTTAGAGCATGGTTAGCCTGCCAACATCGCTGCACATCTTAAACTCATCTGTCACCGACGCTGTCTGGTGCGGTGGCAGCGTTCTGCACCACAACTAGATATCGCTATGGCATGAAGAGACAGACTGTTTATCGTGACTCCTCAACTGGCCTGCAGCATGCTTGTCGGACTCTGGTCACATGCAGGCAGATGGGTTTAACAATGCCTGAACATAAAATTCCTAATCAATCACTTACAAGAGCAGTGTGGACAGTTAGTGCTGAAATTGGATTGGAGACACAAATGTGATTTTCTAGCCTGGTCTGGATATTGTCTTTCTGCAAGATAGCCTGTATCCACTGTCTTTGCTATTGCCATAAATGCACACTACTTTATTTGTGGAGGGCCTACCAATACCATGACACATATGAGCATTTCAAGAATAAATCATACAAGCATTTTTTTTAAGCCGCCATCCCATTTGTTAAGGTTTGACCATGTTTAGGTAAATAAAAGTCCTTGATTAAGATTAAGGGAAGATTGTGCTCATGGTGGTCATGGGAGTCTACAGCCTTCCTAGGGGCTCTTGTGAGGCTGTGCTCAGACTTTGCGATAAATGCTAACATCAGTACCAATGGCAATGGTAACATGCTGATATTTAGCAGGTAGTATTTACTAGATCACTTAACACAAGTATTGGGTAAATTGACATTTTCATCTGATGATGGTGCAAGATAAAAAGTCAGAGGATCACTGAAGTTATTACAATTCATCCTCTAGGGGCCGTGAACATCTGGAGCAAATTTCACGGCAATCCATCCGATAGTTTTCCAGATATTTCACTCTGAATCACAATTGTCAACCTCATGGTGGCGCTAGAGGATAAGACTGATAAAGTCAGTTGGATTCATCCTCTTGGGACCACAAATGTCTGTACCAAATTTCATGGCAATCCATCCAATAGTTGTAGAGACATTTCATTCAGGACAAAAGTGGTGGACCAATCGTTCGACAGACTTTGACGTTGCCATCCACAGAGCCACACGGCTAGCATGGCTAAAAATAACAGTCTAAGTATGGATACATTTTGGCAACAAAAACTATTTGGTTAAGGTTGGGAAAAAACTGCTGTTATGGTTGAGGGAAACCAACAGTGACTGTTAGGAGGAGATAGGACACAAACCCATGGCCTCTGGTATTAAAGTCATGTGCATTGGTCTGTTATAAGAAAGTCACATTTCTTCTGTTTTTGGACATGAACATAAACATAGCTAATTTTCACCTGCTCGAACAAATGATCCATGCTGTTATTTCCCCCAAGAGGACAGTCTCTTTGTTTTCCAGCATTAATTTAGCAGCCGCCTACAGAATACTCAAATGAAGAACCACTATTTCTGCCACTCTATATCGTAGAGAATGTAATTGCTCTACTTGAGAATTTAATATCCTAAACATGCTCCTTCCTTAAATAATCCTTAATTGTTAATTTACTCACAATCTCCTTCACGTCTCAATGGCAGCATCAGTGTGAGATCTCTAAACACAGTAAAATGAGAAAATTGCATTCCACCAATTAGTGAAAGTCTGCTGCAGGGAGTCCTATCTATTCAGCCAATACAGAAGACACATCAGATGGTTAGATGCTCTCTGTAGTATTGTATTAAAGGGAAAGAGCTTGAAAGCACAGGAGTCATAATGAAATGTGACAGATAAATCAGAAGCACTTGGGAGATGGGTTCAGATTACTGAATCAATACTGTACCACCACAGCTAGTCCAGACTTCCCAAACCTGCACTGTTTTAGCAGACTCCAGTAAAAGCCCTCAGTTGGGTTTTTTTAATGCCCATAAATAAAGTCCCATAACAAATCAGACTACATTATATTTGAAAAAATAAAAGCAAATATGCACGTCATCTGAGATCACTTAATTGCTAATCGCAAGCTTTCAAATATGAATCACAGACAATTTCTAAATGCTACATTTTAATTCTTAAACGGTAACTTAAAATCAGCTGGAAATCTCTCTTCTTGCTGACTGGTTAAAGTTATCACTTTGCTGCTTGGTGGGAAATTATACCATAACCATGTGGAAGAGCTGACTATTATGTCAATACAATCAGTAGAATGTACAATATTGAAGACGAGGGATGGATTTATAAAAGTGTATTCCTAGTATGAAAGATGCAAGTAAAAACTTAAATAAATGACTTTGGAAACCTGAATCTAGTAGTGATGATCTTGCCCTGTAACACGCGATTGAAGCTCCAGTGGCTGACAGAGTTCACCTGTTATATATATGTTATAGTGAGTCAGTATCAGCGTTCCTCCCTCTGATGATGGAGACATCTAGTTTGGTGTGAGGACTGTCTGGTTATTTGAATTTCATGTATGACTTCTCGCAAAGCTAACATAAAAGGATTTTTTTCTCCTCTGATTTTTAGCAGCAGTAACAGCAAATGTTCTGCAAATCTCATTCATATTATGTACACTTTTTTAAAAGGGGTTTATGGTGTTAAACAATGTTTTCCTTAGTCAAATCCTAGTTTAATTCAAAATTCTGATCCATTAAGTTGACTATAAACAATATTAGAAACATTATACTTATACTGTTTTATCTCACAGACTCATTATTGCATCTCCTTAAATCGTTTATCTTGGCAGTCACTACTAGCTATCGCATTATCATTAGGTTTTTCATTAGGTTAGCTACAACTAGTCATAACTATTCTGCTACAACAGACCTACTGCAGTTAGTATCAATTTGAGATAGTAAGGGATATTTGCATATTATGTGGATTTAACTCTTTATCTCTTGTTTTGATCTCGAATTTGTTAATGGCTAATTTGGCCTCCATTTGATCATCTCTTGACAAAATCAAAGCATCATTTTGGTTGGATTTTACATTTTTCTTCAAAGACTAGGAAGATTAACTTCTATTTCCACTGGTTTTGCCGTCTTCTGCCACTCTGAGTCTGATGTAAATCAAATATGGCTGCCATGCAAATTCTGGGTTCACTTCTGTAATCTGTTTAGTCTTTGATTTGGTTCATTCAAAGACACCTTTGTTTCCAAAGGAAACATTAATAGACCATTTCTATGTGTGAAGCAGTCTTACAAGCCTTTGATTTTGTCTCTTTGATACATACATCTATGAAAAGAGGTCATGTACACAGCTGCTGTGTGTGTGTGTGTGTGTGTGTGTGTGTGTGTGTGTGTGTGTGTGTGTGTGTGTGTGTGTTTATTATATCAAGCTAATGAATATAGAGCAAATGGCACTGAAGTGATAATGTAGAAAATAATCGCCTTGTGATTCTTACCCCGCCTCTGAGCTGCACTTGGTTTCTGTCACTATTAATAAACATTTCTTGGGCTTCTATTTCGTGATGACTCAGTGCATTACAAAATTGTCTTTTCTTGTGCTATGCATTTGTACCAGCTTTAAAATTTAAATCCAAACACAGAGCATATAGAATATTGAAACATACAGTATATGTGGCGTGTAATGTGTGCCAGCATCTCTGGAATAATCGTGCAACAGTGACAGACTTTTAAATACATAAAATTAATAATTAATTGCTTCATTTGTTTTAAATTAGAATTTAAAAAAAAGGTTATTTTGTCAGTGGCTCTCAAATCCTTATATTCCTTATTTTTATGCGTTAGTGTTGATGTGTTCATGCTTATCTATCATAGCACATATCTAATCCTTTATCAATGGTATAATTTCTTCTGTTTCCTATTATCAAGGGTGTGATTTAAATCCAGGTGGATGTCTAACCATCATAGTTGTTGAGCTTATTTTGAATTCTGAAGGATTCAACAACGTCAGTGTTCTTTGTTCAAAGGCTGTCTCCCTGCTTTTAATGCGGGGGTGACGGCTGGAGGCCTGGAGGTGGTCATCCTTTTTATGTCAGCTGGTCATGTGGTCAGTCCCTCACACGCAAAACCCCTCTTTTTGCACTGTGCCAAGTAATACAATCTGCCTAGATTGTTTAGTTAGATAGTTTTAGGATCTATGCAATAAATGTAAAAAATAAAATCTTTAATGTAGTTGATAAAATAAATAAATGAATGCATCACGGTTTGGTTTATGGGCAAAATATTATGTTTCATAGGCTTATAAATGTATTTATTCAAGCATCTATATTTGATGCTGTCTTATTTGAGATGCTGGCACACAAGGGATGCCATAGTGAAGGGGTAATAATAAAGTTAAATCATAATGGTTTATTGATTCCTTCCTTCCAAACCTTGTTTTTGATAGACAGACTGTTATTACAACGACAGAGATGAGTATTGCAGTAAATTGAGGTTGATTTGTAGTAATTTAACCTCAAATTAAATATTTCATCTAAAAATTACAATTACTGGAATGTATGAAAAGAATCCTTTTCATGACAGAAAGATAAAGGTTTATTTGACACAAGTTTTATTTGTACCGCACATTTAAGTGCAAAATTTCAATCTTACAAATGCATGGCACCCTCACTTGAAATAGCATTTTTGTGTGTGCAAATGTCTCTAAGAACACTGGTATCCATGGAAACCAATGCTGCAAATGGATCATGTATTCAGAGACAGTGGTGCCATAATGTACAGTCTCTTTAATCATCATGCTATACATACACCAGCACTCTCTTAATAAAGCAAACGCTGTCTCTATAATGAATAGTAAAGGTGACCCTGCAGATATGTCAAAACCTATTGAAATGAAACCTAAATTGACTTTGCAGCAGGCTTTTTTTTTTTTGAAAAGAACACACTTACAAAGGAAAATGTAAATGTTTAAGGTTAATGTGACGATGGACATGTTAACCTTATTTTTGCCCATGTTGGGCCATAACATGTCATATACATCAAACTATACTGCGTGTTGTAGTTTTGCTTTGGCTGTGTAATCTTCTTCAGGGCAAAACTCCAACACTTCAGTAAAAAACAAAAAAAACAAAAAAAACAATCCCCTGCCAAAATAAGCTTTTGTTTATATGCTTTGGGTCATACTGTGAACTAATTCTCAGTTTTTGTTTTCTGTGATATTTCTACATGTCATGAAGAAAATGTGATTGAGGCAAAGATTGAGGGGTTGTTTGTACTTGCTGGTGCACATGCATGTGGTAGTGTTAATAACAAGGCTGGACCTTTCTCCTTTGACCTGATTAAGATATACAGTAAAACTCTCCAACGTCTTTATTTGCATCCAACCAAACAGATTGGTCCCATAATTTATCGGATGCAGGCTACTTTGGGAACTATTAGCAATAGCAACTTATTTACCAAAGCTGATTAAATGTATGCTGTTAACACAAACTAAAGTAAAAATGTTCTGCTTGTGAAAATTTAGGATACATCAGGATAAAACACTTTTCAGCATAATTAAGCTATTGCTAGGGACAGATTAATTAATGAATTCATTTACATTAATTTAGCAATTTTCTCATTGATGTCTCACATGGCAGAAGTCACATATATTCCCGTTTAAACAAGAATACAATTAAATTTAAGTGTAATTTTACAGTTGGAAGCTGTCATAACAAAAAAAGTGACAATTTTTACAACAAAGTGCCCATTCACTTTTAAAGTGTGTATGACCATAAGCCTGAAAAATGTATGACATTATAGTTACTGCTGCTGCAGGGCTACTAAGCAGTGATGGAGGCATTTCAGGTTTCTTTAGGCACCAACACCTGGAACTGCTCTGTGGGTTTACCGCTCTATGGGCACATTTATATGAAAATGTCTATACCCTCCAGTACTCTCACGCGGTGATCTAGAGCTATCATTTAGCAGGTGCTTTGGAGCTTTGAGATCCTCCAGCTTAAGAGTTCTGCTCCTCAGACCATCTTGCCTAACCACCAGCTCAGCGGTGTCCAAAGCTCGACTGTTGTGATGTTGTCTCAACAGTTACTAAAGTGCAATAATTGCAGCTTTCTTCTCTGATTTGAGGCGACAATTAGAGGAAGGGGGTGAAAGAAGAGGATTAGCAAGGAGAGTGAGAGAACACTTCGCCATTTGGCAGAGTGAACGTACACATACTGAATTGCTGGATAAATCAAAGGATTTTGTAAACATTGTTCTTTGTGGGTGTCAAGAGATGCAGAGTTGACATTTTTTCCGAGTGGCTCCAGATAAGTGATAAGGTCTGAATATATTTTCATACTAACGAAGAGGTTTATTGTGTTGCCTTTTGTCTTCCACTTTCACTTTGGAAATTATAGAGTTCACCTTAGCTTTGCGACTGTAAAGTGTAATCAACAGCTTTAAAGGTCAGCGTTGCCTCGTATCTTTGACCCAAGAGACAAATGAAAAATAGTGGCTGATTTTGTTATCTGTGTCCTGAGCAGACTGAGGCATTACAATAAGCCTCAGAGGTCAGGGTCAGTGGGCGGATGCAGAGATTGCTCATACTAGTGTCAACGCTTATCACAGCAACTTGCTCCAAAGTGTCCGTGTCCACGTGACCCTATTATAGTAAGTCCATCCATGAGGCCTTACTGTTTAGTCCATAAGGTGAATTTCACCCTCCATTTGCCATTACAGTCTCTACCCTCCAGTTTGCTGTGCACTTCTCATAATTTGCACAGCTTACAGATTGCTGAGTGGAAGTGTCTTTCTTGGAGCTGTATTAGCTGTGACATATGTTGCTGGCACAGCAGTAAAGAGTGGACAAGGGATGTTAATGAGTTACAGATTATTGGTGGATGCATCCGCACAGCACCACTGCTGGTTAAAGGAACAAACAGAAATCCAGGACAGAATTGAATCAATCGAATGTTTAAAGGCCCTAAAAAAAACCCTATTTTCTCAATCAGCTTCTCACTATGAGAGATGGGTTCCGACGTAGACATGAGATTTTCTGCCAAAGTTGCAACAGTTTTGGTCATTTTACATGAAAACTTTATGTCTATACTGCTTTGTCTGAGCTCTTTTCACTAGTTTGAAGTGGGCGGGGCTCCTTAGGGAAGAGGTATTATCACATACTTCTGTGCACCAATCAGAATTTAGCAATATTTGAATCAATAAAGTATTGTATTGTATAGTATAGTATAGTATAATGTATATCTAGCTCTGTAATCAGTAGTCAATTAATTGATCAGTTAATCCACATAATATTCATTGACAACAATTTTGATGGCTGATTAATCATTGAAGTCATTTGTCAAGCAAAATTTCCAAACACCTTGTTTCAGATACTCATATGTGAGGATTTACTGCTTTTCCCTCTTTTATATCACTGCAAATTTAATATCTTTGGGTTTTGGATTGTTGCTCTGACAAAACAAGCTAATAGAAGATGTCACTGTGTGCTCTGTGAAATTTGGATTTGCCATTTTTGACTACTTTCTCATATTTTATAGACTTAACAAGTAATAAAAAAAGATAATTGACAGACTAATGAATAAAAACTGTTCGTTGCAGCCTTATACACATCATAGATGAAGAAGGTGGTCCCAGTGCAGTGCATTATTCATACACAGGTGTATGCATGCATACATGGCCACAAATTGTCATAAACTAAATATTGTGGAGATCAGACCAAAGACCCAACCAACAGCTAAGATAACACCAGGGGCATAGAACTATAATGAAGACAAAGGCCTTAGTCACATGTCACATAGGTGCAAAGTATGAATTAAGTCTTTCATTTAGGTTTAATGTACATGTGGCATTGCATGTGCCTTCAAGGCCCAACCAAACACCGCCACAGTAGACTTTAGAGATGGGACCATTCATTCAGATACTTATAGCTATGGTAAAATCAGCTCATGTATTACATATAATAAATATTTTTACATTAAGTTTAAACAAATGCAATAAGCAAATAGCTGGATATAAGCCACTATAGCCTCCATGGGTTGGATTTTCCCCACACTTGCCTCTCTATTGCTTGCACTTGCTGAGGTAATACTGTGATTAAATCACATCAGAAATTTTCCTTAGGGTCTCGCTGAGCTCAGCGAACCACTCTCAAATGTATTTGACAATCCAGATATTGAACCAGGAGTTATTTTGACAAAGCGGGCAAGTAGAAGTGTGGATGTTACTGGGTGGATCATTATCAAAGTGGTGATACCTTTGAACACACAAACACATGAACATCATGTCAAGAGAGGTGTAGACACTGCAGTCAGCTGCTGCAGGTACTAGAGCACCAGGGTTTTGGTTTGAAATGTACTACACCACGGTATATATACAACAATATTGCATCATAACCATTTTGGCTGTACTGGGAATGGAAGCAACTGATTTTAAGTAATTTAACTGACTGGTTGATTAAATGATATGAGTGATTAATTTCTTGAATTGATTTAGTGCGACGGCCAAAAGTATAATTATATAATCATGCAGGAATATGTATAATCACAGATTTGTTTCATAATTAGTATATAGAAGAACACTGACAAAAATCTGGTGTTCCTCAAATATCTTCTCATATTTGCTTTTGACTGTCCTCAAAATGATATCGATCACTTGTATTTTTCTTTGCATTTAATGATCTCACTCACAGAAATCGTAACTTTCTCTGAGCGACGATTGACTTTTCTGTTTCTGTCTCACCACATAGGAAAGTGTTTTTCTCTTTGTTCTTTTTGGTCAATTTGCAATTTTCTAACCATGTCATGGAACTGCTAAGAGGGCTCTCATGTGCTACTTTGTACGAGCACAAAACACACTGAGCAAATGTCTGTGTATACTTTCCGCCCTAAGGCCATACTTGTTCACAGAGAAAATCATGGAACAATATTTTATGTCCTTGAGGGGAGGACATATTTGGATGTTTGGCCAGTACTTTATTTGTGCCTGTCCTACAAATGCCCTCCATCAATTTCTTGCGTTTGTCTGAGAAAGCATTGATTTATTGGCCTCACAGCGTTTTTGGACATTAACAGTGAAAAAACAAATTTCATCTCAGAGGGAGTGTTGGTTTGTGTCCATTCTTGCAGCATGTCAGGTGCGTAACTCCAAGCCTGACTGAATTCCCAGATGGACTGAAGCCATCAGCGCTGGCCAGACAGATGAATCTAAAGCAAGCAATGAGATTTCTGCTGGAGTCTGCCTTTCAGGACAGAACGGCATTGGTGAACTTAGTGTGAAAGAGGTATTTGGTCTAGACAGTGTCTCCCTGCTCTTAATGCACAAAGCCGAGGCTTTGTTTAGAAGGCCCCTCACGTTCTGGGGTAGGGCAAAGCCTGTCAAACAGGGACTGTCAGAATGCCTCCTGTCTTTAACAAAAAGAGGAGCACGCCGATCCCATTTAATTATTCAAGACCTCGGACTGGCAAGAAAAAATAAACGCCACCCATCAGATAATGTCAGTGTTGGCTTCGACAGAGTAAACACCCACACAAATCTGTCACTACCTTGGTATGTTAGTACTCTGTTTTCTCATGAGATTTTAAAATGTAAATTGAATGTCTATGGAGAGGTGCTACATGTATTTAATGTTTAAACTGTGAAAATCTGGTGTCAGGTAGAAACTGTTTGCATGAAGCACAGTAGAGAAACTAATACAACCTTTTTTTCTGATTTCTGGCCAAAATCACAAGCATGTATGTTCACACAGGGACCATCAGCGGACCACGGGCTTCACTGAAAACACAGTACTAATTTGTGCTGTAATTTAATAAAAAAGAAGCCATAGCATTGTTGCACACAATCAATGAAAACACAGCACCTGTTGTACATTGTTTGTCAAACCAATCCAATACAAATCCAATACAGTTTCAGTCTGTTTTTATGCTGCTATGCATTAAAAATGGCACCAGGTTGCTTTAGAATAAGATTAACTGTGTGACTCTGTCGTCTCATACTTCAAGGTCCCCATAATTACCTTAAGAAATGTTAACAAAAGGTCTTATTCAGCACGGTCTGAAGTTAGACAGTTTAGCGTGTCAAATTTATCTTAAATATTTTCACTGCAATAAATTACAGTATGCCCAGAAACTGTAACTCAGCCATCACTGAAATATTTTTGCATTTAAAGGTTGACAAAGGCACCAGCGCCAGGTTTTCATGGAAGGTTTTAAATGGCAAAATTAAAGTAGATTGGCTTGTGGGCATTGGTGCATTACATTATGTCCCCATTTGAGTTTAGCATACCCCCATCGGAGCTGGATTTCGGTGTCTGTTATGCCAGCGTTGTACTAGTTCTGATCATCCCTAGGCTCGCTCTGTTAGAAATTGCTAGAATCAGCTCTGATAGACAAGAGCAGAGGAAAGTTCGCCCTTTAAAGTCTGCACAGCAACACTGCAGGAGTGGGAGAGAGAAAACGAGATCAAAGATCTAAATTATGAAGCCACATATTTTAACATCAGTTCCCAAAAGCAGATTAAAGATGAAAAATAACAAGCGTGAAGGCTCTTGTTAAAAAATGTACCTAAGATTTGTTACAGTTCTCTTCTTTAAAGATATATTATGTTTCTAAAATATCCAGAATGTGACAATACAACCATTCAGACACAGTGCAGCTGATGCTTCATCAGATGCAATTTCCTTTCCCATCCATTTCTGAATTCATTGGATTACAGTTTGCTGGCTCATGTAGATGTTGTCTGAGTTAATTAATTGACCTATAATTGTGGAAACAAACACGTGTGAAGCCTGCATGCTGTACTGCATTGTACTGTAGCCTACTGTAGACATTAAAATGTGTTTTAGCAGTACAAGACAACATACTGTATTTATTGTTTTTTTTTTTACTGTTCACATAATTACTTGAATGAATTACTTGATAAGAAAGGCTACGATCATGCCTGATTTAAAATGTTAGAGCTGGATTTCAGCCTCCATGGAAACAGGTAATAGTAACCTGAAACATCTGTTGCCATCTTAGTCCAGTTTATTATATGCAGTTCTCAATAAAACCTACAATGTAAACCTACATTAACTTGCTTAACAAGCATCTCTAGGTATGTTGAACATATATGAACATTATCCGATATTAATTTATATGTATGGCTTGTTTGGTTCAGATATCACAGAAGTGACAGGAAAGAGGCGAGGAGAGGGTTTAAGAAAAAAAGGGTTGTGAGCCAGATTGAAAATCACAGTACACTGCATGTCCCCTGCTTGCTGAGCAACCAGGACACCCCATGGCATGTTATATTTTGATATTTTCATAAACATGTCCTATTATTAGCTTGTCCTCCAGCACTTGTGACATCAGTCTTACTGCAGCAGTCTCCCTGCATGTCTTGGCTTTGCCTATTACACTTCATCTGACTCACCAGTGGACTGTGCCTCCCAGCTGGCCATAGGCTGACACTCTCTTCCACCTCATTACCAGGAAGGCCAGTGAATGAAGTGGATGTGCCCCCTAGTCTAGTTATAGGTTGGCACCTGGGGCTGTACAATACCTAATGTCATTTACCTTGGAAGACAACTGAGAAAACAGATATAATGAAACAGTTAGGCAAGTATCGTGCAGCTGTGATATTTCTTTTGAAATGTTATAGTTGCTTGCATTCGATGAAAATACTGCATGCATTTCCATTTTTTCAATATGCCTCTTGCAGAACAGTGATGTTGTCAGATGCTGGCAAGAGCAGGAATATTTATCCCCACAATGCTGGAAGAATTCTTCTCTCACCGAAAGGCGTCAGACCCAATTCATATTCTCATATCTTTAATGTCCCCTTTGAGCAACAACATATACTGACTTTTCCTCTACGGATTTTGCTCAAAAACAAATTTAAAATGTATTTCAAGCAGATATGATTGTCAGAAAATATTCATGCACCCTCTCCAAATACTGTATTGGATGTAGATCTGTACCTCTTGCAACATTAAACCAGTAATTTGCCGACAAAATGATCTGGGCATGATAATGCATGCTGCTGTTTGTCTGTTCTGTGTACAGTAAGTGTAGTCATAGCTCATTTAATACTTAATAGAAAAAGACAATATATTATCTTTTTTCCTCTTATGTATTAGAACATTAATTGTGTTTTGATATGATAGTGTTATTCTGTGTTAATGAGCTATGCAGGAAGAATTGCTTGTTGCACAAGTAAATGTTGACCGTTTATTCAGGTTTAAATATGTATGTGGCTCACACCTACTTTATCGGCATCTTCTGCACTCTGCTATATTTCACCCGTCAAGTCTTTTTAAAGGGCAATCTCCGTTATTAGTAGGTTGTTTAGAGCAAAAGCATAAGGTCACCTTTGTTGCTTTCAGGGGCCACGTCCAGCTCTGCAATTTGAAATTTTGCCATTTTGCTAAAGAGACTTAATTATGGATGTGCCAAAGCGAGCATTTATCATATTTCACACCCAATATTATGACATATTTGTCAGAGCATTAATTTAGATTAATGGCATGGGCAGGGTTATGGGTGATCTGCAAAGCCCTTGACAGCTCATCCCTTTAGAGTCAGATGGTTTTAATGAAGGTGGTCTGTACAGTAGGCACATGTATAATAAACCTTAAGGTAGTAAAATGTGTTTTAGGTGCTGTGTATCCATATTCTGTTCAAAAGACATTGGCAACGTGGCAAAATTCAATATGCAGTAATTGCCCCAACCTCCATCCACCCACTAGGTATGTGTGCAGAATTCAGAGGAGGCAGGTGCTCAGTCCAAAAATAAATAAATGAAACAGTGAGGGGGGACAAGGGGGGAAACTGTTCTTTAGATAAGAATAGACAAAAAGAAAAGAAAAAATAGGTTAGTTAACAAGGGAACAGTAACCTCAGCGAGCTTCAGTGACCTCGGTGTTCATCCTAATTTTGAATAATCTCACGTTTAAAATCAGCACTTTCCATTTGTTCCATTGTAGACGCTTGCAAGGCCTCTAAAAATGTGATTAAAAAAAAGTAGCTCCCATTAAAAGCCTATTTTATTGAGGGGTAGTGAGGCAGGTGTTCGAGCACTAGTTGGACTCTATCTGTCCACGTGCCTCTCGACCATCACCTCAGCTTCAGCATCGCAGAGAATGCCTGCATTATTCAAATGCATTTTGTGTCTCAGTTATCTGTCATGCAGAGGGCTGTCAAGCGCCATAAAAAGGTGGGTGGTACTGTCGTATGCTTCCCGCCCGCTGCTGAACTGAAATGAACTTGACACATAGGCAGAAGCACATAAACATAGGATGGATATTTGTTGTGAGTGTCGATGGCTGGGTAGGGGCGGATGCATTCTGGACGTTTACATCCTCTCCTGCCCACTTTCATACACATAATGGGACAGCTGTGTACTTTAAAACACTGTGCTTATAATACTGCATGAGTCAGGGTTTTCAGGATCTGCAGTCCAGTAGTGATGAGCTGTATTGTGTCACGCAAAATTAATTTTAATTATCTGTTGTAGAGTTTCAAAAATTATAGATGAAGAGAATACAGATGCTTTGTGCAGCTATTTCTTCTGGTTCCCAAAATCTTTAGACAGCTTGTTGTTTACATATTGCTTGACTTAGCACCAATTTCATGAGGGAATAGTCAATATTTTTTAACCAAGGATCTCATCTGTCTTTCTATATGTAAATATTGAGAATGTTTTCAGATCTCAGTGATTCCTTGATTCGTATTCCTGATTTAAGAAAAAAAGACATAATGAAACTCAGCCGAAAAATGTTAATCCTTTCTGCTATTTCTTGTGTCTTATCCTCTTATTGGGGCTTTGTCCTAACTACAGACAAAGGAATAGCCAACAACACCCAAATCTCTCCCCCTGTTAGCCTCTCACTCCCTTCCTCTTTTCACTTGTTTTGAAACCCTGCAGTGAATTTATTGCCCTAACCATCACCACTGGCCAACTGCTTTGGATTCAAGTCACATCAGCTTGGGAGTCTCAATAATGCCTCTAAATGAGCCAGGTTCTCATTAAAGGAATTTCAAACACCCTACTTAGACTTGATCTGTTGTCCACATTTCTATTGCTTTGTCCTTTAGTGTGGTATATCCAAAAAGAGAGCTTGAAAACTGACAGGGAGCCCAATTCCCCTCACCCTTCCTTTAATATGGACAGAGTGGTATGCACATTGGTTGAATTGGTTGCTTGGTAACAAGAAGCTAGGCATGTGATTCCCTTCTTTGCCTTTTTAGATTTAATTATGAAGTCGTTTTACAAGTGATACCCGGCTTAGCTCATTTTGGACCTGTACCGATCTGATACATTTGAGACAATGTGAACTGACCCAGCTCAATATCACATAAACAAACCAGAGATCTGCCTCCTCCCTGACCCAGAGGATTGAAATGACTGCAGTGTGGAAGGGCAGGAAGACGATCACTTGGCAGTGTTTTTAATCCTTGATGCAATTTACTCACTTAGATGTCAAGTGGAAGTGAAAGTGGAAACAGTATTGCTGGTTCGATAGCTGACATTAATAAACATAGTCATTTTCAGGCACAGAAGCTAAATCTAACTGACATCAGGGCACTGATTCCCACTGAGTTAGCAAGCAAAAGTCTTCTTGTTCTAACTCCAGAAGCCGCACTTTGTGCTGCTTGTGGCATTGCGGTCTCCTTTGCCCTCCCCTTGCTCGCTCGGAGATGCTGCTGAATAGATAGAAGGCGTGACTCTAGCGGGGTTAGAGGCAGGAGGGGGTGGATAAAAAAGCATCATGTAAATGCAGAAAGGTCTGAGAATTGTGGGAAACAACTCTCTAGATTGATAGTTTTTTAGTATTTATTAGCTGATTTTTGATTGATTGTTTGTATGAATATACTTGCTATACATCATTATCAGCTGAATCAAATTAAAGCAAGCACAGGCATTTATTAACAAGACTAAGACTCTACAGCCATGCTAGCAGGTCTGTAAGGCTGTACTTAGGCACATCAGCACTTTGAGTTGAATGCTAATGTCAGCATGCTAACATGCTCTCAACGACAATGTTAACATGCTGATGTTTAACAGGTATAATGTTTACCATGTTCACTATCTTAGTTTAGTGTGTAAGCATGCTAATTACTACTACACACAACACAAACCACAGCTGAGGCTGATGGGAATGTCTATGCAGGTATTTGGTCATAAACCAAAGTATTGGACAAATAAAGAATTTGACTTGATCATGCGGCTGGATAAAGAAAAAAAGTCAGGGGATCACCAAAGTGATAACAATTCATCCTGAAGGGGACCATGAATGTCTGAACCAAATTGCATGGCAATCCATCCAATAGTTGTCGAGACATTTCACTCAAAAGCACACATTTCAACCTCATGGTGGCCATAGGGGAAAAATCAGGATACATAATTTGGGCACCATGAATGTATTTGTGCAAATGTGCAAAAGTTCATGGCAATCCATCCAATACTACTAAAGTGGTGGACCAACAGACTGACGTTGCCATCCCTAGAGCTGCTAACATGGCTAAATAAGCATTTATGCACCTAGTCATTACTCCGTTCTTATGGGCAATGTTATATAAAGTAGTTGTTGTATTTTGATAAGGGATGGTAATGATTACGCGTCTATTTCTTGATGATAATCCTAATTTTATTTGGTGGGTTTGGTCTTTCAAATATATGTAAGCAGAGAATGGATTGATTTGCTTCTTTCAGCTCAGGTTTCAAGCAGAATTTCACTTGGTTTCTTTTCTATTCTCCCCTCTAAATGCCCAAAATACTTGCATATATAGCCAATCAATGAAATGCTTTAATATAGTAGTAAATACTACCTGCAATATCTACAAACTATTTTGTTGGTTAATTAATTATTTTCCTAAGTAGTCACATAAGAGACTGTTGCATTGTGTTATCAATGTCATATTCAGTAAATTCTATAATTACTTGTTTATTGTGGTGTGTTCCAGGATCTACTCATCTACCATGTCATCATATTGTACATGCTAATTACAATTACAATTATAAAAATATGTTGTACTGTAATGACAGTGAGGGTAATATTTTGTAATTTTCATTTGACTTAAAATGAACGATGCTTTAATGGTTCAAAGAAGTGAACTCTGTGAGCATTAAATACTGCACATAAAGCTCACTCAGTTGTATCAATATAATTGGGTGTAAGTGTATTGACCCTCAATAGATGAACTTTATAGATGTAGGGATGCATACTGCTTTTTGAAATTAGCGGTGCTTTGACTGAGCTTCAGAGATTCTCTGGAAGGTTTATCCACAGTACCTTACGATGAAAAGTTAACTGTACTTTTTTAAGAGAGGGGGTGGGGATGTCATTAATTGTCCAGACCTCCAAAGCAACAGAAAGAGCAGTCAGAAAATGAGTAAAAAGGGAAAGTGAGGGATGAAGTTGCAGCCACGAATAACTGTGCAGCCCGGGAAGAAAAGATAATGAGAGAGAAGCTCCAACTGATTTGTGCTCTTGTGAAATTCCCCTTGGAAGTCACTTCGGCTGCATGTGTCACATGCTTAAGATGTGAAAGAAATTAAGTGTCTCTGATGTGTGGTAAGAACGCGGTTTTCACAAATCGAGGGGTCTCAGCTAATCATAAGTTGATCATGGAAGGGGTCACTAAATGCAAGCTGCCAAGCCACAGTTGACCGAGACATTAAAACAAGGAGAAACAGGAAGGGCTCATTTGTAATGAATTATTAAGAATGTCATATAATGAATCCTGTCTCCTGTCTCTGTAGGGTGCCTAGAGACACCAGAATTGCTGATTGCTCTAACTTCAAATGAATGTATTGCATTTTGCATTATCTCATAAATATAGTCATGGAGAAAGTGTCTGGGCTCATTAGTTTTATCCATTTACATGTCAGTGTGTATTAGATATAAAGCTCCATATATACTGTATAATAACAAATGATCATCCTCACTGCAGAAAGGGACAGTATTAACCACAGAAATGCAATTAATTGCTTTGAATATTTGTATTTTTATAAGTGTTACACTTGGCGATGAATCTGTAATCACAACATAAATTGTTTGTTGTCAGTTTCAGTGGAAAGAAAAAATATTTTTATTAGATGTCATTGGGTTCCTTAGTTTTTGAGACAGTTCCTCAGTTATGTATTATGGGAAACTAACCTTCACTTTGTATTACCCCTGCTGGGTATCCTGCCAGTTATAGTAATGTTCATTTTATGCCCGGCTGCTGCTGATGAAAAGTATCTCTCTTAAAAGGAAAGGGCCTTCTTTCATTTTTAAAGACTGATTTCTATGTCCAAATAATTGATTTTTGTCTTCAAACTTTTAGACATCAGTATTATCGCGTCTACCGATGGTGAAAAGCTTATCAGCAGATAGATCTGTGTGCCTAAATGTCACTTTGCCTCAGGAATGCCACTGGAAATTAACAGCAGGGAATGCTAATTGTAGCCATGAAAAATGGCTATGTAGAATGAAAATATGTTGCTTTTTAATGGGAGAAACCACAAAAAGCAAGGAAATGTGGCCTTGTGGGACTTGGCAAATCAATAATGTTATGTAAGCAGTCCTATTATGAATTTTAATTGCTCTTTTATGTGTAATCTACACATTCTGGTATAAGTGATTGTGTTTTAGTACAGATACTTTAGGAGGGGAAACACAAATCTGTAATAGCATTTTGTACCTGGGTACACAATACCAAAGTTAGGCTATTCTTTAATGTACATATATCTCCAATATACAGTAGTTACTGTTCAGAAATATCATTTACAAGACACTGAGTTATAGTGAAACTGTTATACAGTATGTGTGTCTGGGAAGGTTAGACATGCATATACATAGCTAAAAGGAGATGCGTACATCTGTCGGTTATATCAAATGCCAAACAAGGGAACATCTTGTATGACTGAGCCCATGTGCCTTGTGGTGGGAGGCTGGCCAGCTAGGAAGGTGGGACTTATGATTTGGTCTGGAAATAAAGACTGTTTGGAGAACAGGAGCTGTGTGGGAGCTGCTGGACTACTTCTACTAAGCATCGGATAAAAAAGCCAATGACATAGCCTAGCATAGCATTTCTCTATTTTGGAGCAAGCTATAGCCCTCAGTAGCCTGTGTATGGTTTGTACATTTTTACATTCATATTACAATCAGTATTTTGTCAGCATCAAATAATTACAGCTCCCATGAGCCTTAGCCATATGGCTTGCAGTCAAAACCTTGTTGGAAGTGTTAAATGCTAACAAAATAATCATGACGTCTTGGTACAAATGACAAGGTGCTTTGATTATACTCTTCAGTATCAATAGTAGACACTAATTTGGTTTAGAATAAGGAAATCCTACTATCACGTCAATACATTGCCTAGCTGAGATTATAGTGTAGCAGAAGCTACTTTAAAAAGACGGCAGGACTCTGGCTCTCCATTATTGAGGCAAAGGCAGGGCCAGTGATCTTCCCTCTTCTGAAAGGTGATTGCCTGCCCTTGATGCCGCCCCATGTTATTTGGATCAGAGTTCTGTCAATCTGGCTCTTTGATTTCAAGACCATCAGTACAGCAACTTGACTGCAAGAAAATATCCTGTGTTGCCACCAACCAATAACTGTGAGGTATGAGCACATTGATCAGTTGGACAGCCAGTCAATCAGTCCATGTCTGTCTGTAATCTGACACTTTACCCATAACCTCAAATGGCACTCGCTCACATTGTATTGAGTGACGCTTGCTTGCCCATATTGCAGTATTGCTAGTGTGTCTGAGATTGATTTTTAAAGTGTTTTACTTAGTCCCGTTTGGGATTGTTTCCTCCACCGCGTGGAATACAGTCCCAGAAGGTCCCATAGAAAAGCTCCCAGAAGCAGCTGCGCGCTGCTCTTTAGCGGAGGTGGGGCAGTTAACCTTAAACCTTAAAGTTTTTTCTTTTGCAAAACCGAAAAATATTGTTTGAAAACACTACCTTGTCGAAGTTGCCCCTTGTGGCCGTTTAGATTGTTTATTTGAACGTTTGGCATTTTGCTTGATAAATGACTTAAAAAATGTGCCAATTTATTTCTATGTCGATCAACTAATCAGTAAATTGACCAATTGTTTCAGTTCTGTACAGAAGCACAGCGATATAGCAGGGTACATGCAGATCTAGTCTTCTTGACAATGGGAGACTGATGTGTTTATCCTAATTATTCCAGGAAGGCAGTAACTTCCACTACAGCGGTAGTTGATGTTGTTAATACTAAATATGGTATTTAATGAAAAAACAACTTATAGATATAAAAAAAGAAAGATTACTCCAAAATATGTTTTTTTTTTTTTTTTTTATTACTACCACTTTAGTGTAAGTTACACACATGTCAATCAAATGTTCAGGAACTGGTCCTTTAGAGCAAAGAAAAGGGAAAGACTCCAAGCTCCAAGCATGTGTGACTGCATAATCTAAGTGTCTGGAAACAGGAGACTGGACAAAATAAACAATGGTTTTAGTGCCAGGACTTGCACTAGAGTGCATATGTTTTTATGTATTCAGTTCTGATTTTGTATCCTCATTTACAAGTTTACAGATTTGTGTTTTCGTACTGACACTCTTGGTTGTCTGTGTCCTGTCATACAATGATTTGTATGTAGAGAGCATTCTCCTGATGCTGGATCACAGAACATTTTTAAATTGTTCTCTGCTTTGACATTTTAACACTGACATTTTTTAAAGAAAAAAATAAAGTTGTGCAGCAACAGGAGAGGGAAGTAGTAGTGCCAAATCCCAGATACACTTTATGAAAATATAATTTGTCTCATATTTTATGTATTTGAGCTGCTGTAAATTTATAATGCACTGCTCCTATTTATGCAGCACGTTGTTAGACAATTCACAAAACTTGTATCCAGGAGGCTGCTGTTGAACTTCTGGTTGTCCCACTGGAAAAAGCAAAAATAGATCAGATATACATACAGTAATGTACCCACCAAACCCTGTAGATTTAATGTGAATCATGTATATTTATGTGCCTCTGCAGCTGCAAAACACAATCCATATTTGTTTTTTGACACACACAACTGAGGTATACCTGCAAAATCAGTTAACAGAACTCACATGACACATCACTTTTTTCCACTTAACGTATTTTATGTTGGGTTAACATCCAATAATGATGGAAGATCAACCTTGTGAGATTGTGAGAATGTTGAATCTATGACAGCCTGAAATTTTTTTTTACCACATGCAGTCATCTGTACACTAGCTTTCCTTTCTATATATTATGCATGTCATTTTAGAGATAGTCTGTACATGTAAATGCAGAGGTTTTATATTCATTTACTGTAGCATTTCATATGTAGTAAGTGTTCCTGCTGTTCTATTTCTTGTCTGCATAGTATTCCGTAAATACAAGAGTAGTGATTTGTGCCCGCTGACTACCCTCTATTTTTATATCATCTCATGTCCGTGGAGATTCAATTACTGGCTGAATATAGTTGATTCATGTGACCATTCAATGCCGCCTGTTTCAAAATCAGGAGGAAATATAGAAAAAATGCATTCATCAGTGCCTCTAAATGCCATAATGAGATGAAAGGATAGTCAGGACTAAAATGGTTCCTTCGCCCATTTGGTGTACTATCCTTCTCTACTGTCTAAGTAGCTAAATCTGTGTGTGGAAGAAAATGTAGCTATTGATGTCCTTGAACTTTTGCCTAGTTTAATAAATTCTAATTAGATTAGAGCAAGAGAGTGCATGAAAAGACAGGTTTTTGTCCTTTGCTGATTAGAGTGGAAAAAAATATATGCATGGGGCTAATTTTTTTTTTTACATTGAAAAGCTCATTAAGGCTGCTCTCACAGAAGTGCAAGGGAAGTGGAAGGAAATGGTTTTGTCATTCAGGCTCACAAACAGATCGCACTTGGTTTGTTGTGCGAGAAACAGAATGAACAAGTGGTTGCCTTCATATGAGGAAATTTTGGATGCTATAGTCAGACAGCGGTGACTAATAAATATGTATTGATTATTTAATGCATGTACACAGCTGCATTTATTCATCACGAGAAATTAGAAGTTATTCCAAGCACTGATAAATTTAAACACTGTAAGTCATTTTGTCATATTCATCCAGGCAAGTGGGAGACATTACAGTATCTAGAATACTTGCCATAGCTATGACAGATTATTCTCTGTAAATTAACCACTTCACCTGGTACCATCAGTGAATTGAAGAAAGGGATATGTTTTAAATCACCTCTTTTTTTTTTAAAGCCTTACACCACTTTTGCTTAAGAGGCAGAAGACCTGAGAGCTTTGACTGCATATCAGACAGGTACATCGACACAAACGTGAACTCGCTGACAATAGGCCAGACAGGCTATTCAGCCAAAGCTATTGGGGGCCTTGGGTGTCACAGGCCTTTAAAACTCCACGTACCTCTGCAGTGAGTGTGTCGCCAGCTCCCTATTTCAGTGCTCTGCAGAGCACAGCTGAATGGACAGCAGCCATTGTGTGCCCAGATAATGCACTTCAATCATCCCTAATGTCATCATAGCCAAAAAGGCTCAGAGGCTGGGTTGAATGGGCTTTATTTCCTCCCATATCCAAGAACAAAAACTGAAGTTTTAATAATAAGATTTAGGATTGTGTTTGTTTTTCATACTAATTATACTGTCCAGCTGTACTAAGATCTGTGCTGTGTGTATGGGGATGGAAATATTGTTGTAGTTGTTTTTGATGCACATTTGGTGGTGGCCTCTGGGTGGAAAACGATTAAGCAGTCATGTTTAGGTTAAAGCTGATTAAATTTACTTTGCTGAGTTTAACTTTTTTTTTTTTTTTAACATAACACTTAATATTCCAGACATGGTAGGCTGCAGGGAAAGCTTGTGGTGTGGTAATCAATTCCATACATCGGCCAGTGGTAAGATTTTGAATGGCTAATTGACCACAGTAATGGTGCATGGCTATGTGGTGGTGGACGATGGAGACGTGCACATTAAAAAACAATTAATTTCCAATACTAATGTCACTCTTGGCTGCCTCTGCTGCTGCATATAACAATGAGCTGTCACTGATAAGTCATTTCATACTCCATCTAAGATTTGATCCAGGCTATGCAAAGTTAGAAGGCCTTTTTGTTGAATTGAGGTACATACTTTTCCTTTTTAAAGCCACCTGATGAGAATTTAGGCTTCCCCTTTTGGTTGATGAGTTGAAAATTCCCCTTCTTTGCAAAGCTACAAGGTCATGGTCTGGTCATGGACTGATTACATTTTCTGCTCCTAGACACTGAGTCAAAATTTATTTTACTCTTGTTTACAGTATATTTCAAGCTCACTTTGGCAGCTCCACATGGAAACAAGACATCATTTTGACAGTTGTAATAACATCACTACCCAGAAATCACAACATGACAAGTGCAAACTCTAATTTTACTGTGTTAGTGACTGGGCAATGTTGGATATTATTTAAAAAAAAGAGCCAACAGGTTCAGCCATCATTGATAAATACTGCTTTCTGGTTGTGGAGTGTTTGCTGGCAGCTGTGAAGGAGACAGTTTGTTTTCATTCAAATTTTGATTAATTACTTTTTGCACATGCTTATTTTTTTATTTACATGCATATGGTTACAGTGCACCTGCAACCATATCAAACTGAGGCAATAGTATGATTATCGAATCACAGTAACCTAATTTATACCTAATACCTAATTTCCCCTTATAATCTCTGTGTAAATAAATGATGCATTTGATAATCTAGTTAATGTCCAGAAAGATGTGGCAGACTACAGGAAACATATTTGTTAGTCACATTGTCAGACAAGGAAAATGGAGCAACTTCATTGGTGTTTTATTCTTCTTTCTATTGATGAATAAATGCTGCTTTTACCCAGAACAGTGATGTTTTTGTTTTATCTCCCACCACCATTGACAATAGAGTTGTTTGTACACAGACAAACCACGTTGCATCTGGTTGACACCATGGCCCTTAATAGTTGAGAAGAAAGCCAAAAATGACAAAAGTGCAAATGAATGGAAATGCTTTTCTATTTGTTCCACTATCCAGTCTTTCATCAGTTCTTATAAGGATGATTCCAAAGGCTTCTAGTGGATAATAACCTGAGACCTTTTCAGGATACAAAAACAAAAACATTATGAATTAATTATTCCAATGTTTTAATGTGCCCTTCCTTTTCTTATTTCACACAATTACTTTGCCCTGCTGAAATTACAATTATCCTCCACAAACACTCAGCATAATTTCAACAGCACTATTCAGCATAATTTAAAATTAAGATAATGCTTCTTTGCCCTATTAATTTAACAGTACTTAGCATCTCTTTGATATAGGCTTGCAAAAGTTTGAAAAATTAGACTGTGAAAACATGCATTAAACTTGAAATGTGCACCCAAGCCAGATGTCGATTCATTTGATTTTGCATCTTTTCCAGAAATCTTTGACATAATTACTTTGAGAAAGGCTGGAAGAGACATTTTACAGAAGGTAAAATGGCCCAGATTTGAACCCAGTACATGGTCACATTTTGTCGTATGTTTGTCGCTGGAATATTCTGGATTTCCAGAGATCATCAAGTGGTTAAATCCCCTGCCTCGCGAACTAAATGCCCCCCTTGTCCTGGGACTGAATCCCTGCAGAGTTTTCTCTCCTGTGTTTCCGATTCTCTCTCTCCCTCAACACTTTACAACAGTCTAAATAAAGAATAGAAAATACCACAGATTAGAGGACTGCCCACCTTACTTTAAAAAAAAAACCACTTTCTGAGGTTGTGTTCACCTCTGTCATTGCTCAGAATAAAGTAAAAATTTGATTAATGCAGGCCGAGTAATAGAAATTATGACATATAGCACAATAAATACGGATAAGCAAAGTGCATGTGTTCTTTTTTTTAAACTGGATCCTTACGCAAGTGTGAGCCATGCTAAGTTAAACCAAAAACAAGCAATATTGTATTTGGTGTTTAGACTTCAAGTTGAAGCTGTTGGTCATCTGGTTATATTTGATTAAAGAACTTCATTTGAAAACTGACCACTTAAACAAATTGTCATTTTGCGGAAATGGCCGAGCATAGTAGGATATTTGCTTTAGAAGTTAAATTCATGTAGCCCATATACTGTATGTGCTTAGTTATAAAAATACAAACAGTAATTACAATCCAGTGCAGCCATGCATGGCTTTGAAACTTGTAATAACTGTGATGGCTCTCATGTTCCCAGACTTGGCATCAGAATCCATTAAATAAAAACCCTATTGCGCTGCTGTTGTGCTCTTGTCCGAGGACATTTCAGCACAGCCACTGTGTCCTTGTAATTATTTTGGAGAGTGTGTTTGCTTTAACATGAGCTTAGCCAATGAGCAAAGACAGGGCATGTTGCAGGCATCTTCCTCATGACTAACTTGCATATGACACAATGTTCCCTGTGCTGATAGATGCAGGGTGGCAGTCTGAAGCAGTGGGTTTTACCACTGCTAAAGGATCAGACATGATTGGTGCTGTGGAAAAGCTGACAGCATGAATTATGAAGGTCTCATTAGGGGCTGTTGGAAATGATTTATCTTGCTACGAAATATGGTCATCCAACCACATTTGCCTCCCTGGTTACAGAGTCCATATTGTGTTTTGCTCTTTTAATTTTTTAGGTGTATCATTTTCAGTTTATTAGTGAGGAATTTCTGTGGACGCCACACCATGACTCTATTAAATCTAAGGTCACTACTTGGTATGCCAAGCAAAATGGCTCAGAAAAGGACAAGGTATGCTCTTTGAAAATTGGCTGCAGTCACAAAGGTGCTAAAAAATGTGTCATGTTTCTCACTTGACAGATGCATTGCTTGGCATGGCAGCATTGAGCTTGGCAGTGTGTGTGACTGCCAGGTCATCTACTGGGGTTGTGTGTTTCTACACTGATGCCAAGAGCTGCTTCCATAGTTTTCCAATGTCCCTTAGCAGGAGCATTGTAGTAAAGAATGCCTCAAAGGATAATTATGCAAAATTTACAACCATATATAGAGATCATATCCTGCTGGTCAAAAAAAAAGAAGCAAAAAACTCTTGTTTTGAGGCGAGTGGCCAGAACTTACAAGAGAATATTTCATTAAACGCTTTAAGCATGAGGCTGGTGTCCCAGATTTGAGAAAGCCTCAGTATTTCACACAGCATACAATGTGTAGTTTCTATACTATTCATGTAACCTGACTACTCTTTCTGAAATGGTTTCATTAGTAATCCTCTGCCATCCTTGTTTCTGTCGGCGCACAGTAGTCCTTTCAGTTGTGTCCCTGCAGCAGCCCCACTTTTAGTCACGGGTGGTTCAGCAGTGTCGCTTTTTTTGAAAAGGCTGGTGATTTTGAAAGTTATAAGCTGCAATCTTGGCATTGCTTTCACTTTAAAATGCACCATAGACAGACCCATTTTCTGATAGCATCATGCAGCTGAACTGAAAGCACGTCACATTGCTCACATTATCATGCAGAGGGTACATCTTTGTAAAAGCCCTAAATAGATGCCAAGGGAATGAGTATCTTCATTTGTCGTTGTTTTTGTTTTCAGTTTTCTCCCCCTCTTACTTAAATCAAACTATTTTCTATTTTCTGGAGATTGATAAGCAAGCATTTGTTTACAGCCACCGTAATGTGGATGATGCTTTTGATTCTTGTCGTGACAGCAGTTTATTATAGTATAATGTTTAGACAGTGGAATAAAACTGTGTGGCTTTTGACAGAGCAGAGATTCAATTTATAAATGTTTGGATGATATGAAACCAGACTGCTGAAGCCTGTTCCCTGAAGTGTATAGAAAAGAGGAGGAATGATCTGCTCACGGCACCCAGCAACAGGGCTTCTTGATGCAGTGCTTTGATAACGTCAGAGCTCCATCTAGGTTGCTTTGTGAGGTACTGCTCAATAACCTTGTGATTTAGCATTGTGCTGTAAATTATCAATGCAATCTCCAGTAGCCACTCATTTGCCTACACATCAGTAATACAAAATACATCCTTTCTGCTTACAACAGACTGTATGCTGGGTGCCTCTCTCACCACGCTCAGTCCATTTTTAGGCAAGTTCACATGACTTTTCAATGAGGTGCAGTGGCAGTTGCACAGAATTCTAATTTGGCTTCAATCTAAGTCATTAGGAGAGTCAACAGGAAGCAAACAGATGGCAGAAGGAATATGATGGATAATTGTATGTCTCAGAGGACAATTCGTAATTTGTATCTGTTTCCGTGCAACCCCCTCATTTTCTTAATGAAGGACTAATTGAGTTTTTTAGATTGGCTCAAGCATATGGTTCCACCAATAGTGAAGGGCTTGTATAATGGCTGTAAGGAGATACATTTACATTTGAGTGGATTTATCAGATCGTTTCTGTCTGATTTTAAGGTTGGGGTAACATTTAAGACTCGGTTTGGATGTGGAAGTGTATTTATGAGATGTATATGATGCATCTTCACTACATCATCACTGTCATCACCATCATATTTATTATTATTTTTTACATTAAAAAGTAAGTTTTGTCTAAAACACTGATACTTAATCTGAGAAAATAAAATGCCCTGCCTCTAAAATGTTGGAATAAATAAAACATAGTAGTAGAATCTGTATTTTACTTATGAATACATGTATATTTGATGTTTTTTATGTAATGTATTTTTTATGTATTCCACCGTAAAAAAAAACCCATAATGACTGATTTTCTTTTTGCTTTCCTCTGGAATGTGTTTTTGTTTTTATAACTTTTCTTTCTCTATTGTAATATACTTGTTGTTAATTGTAATTATGTTTATTTTTTGTGCTGAAAAATCCATAATCAACCAGAACGGGCTTTGATCATTATTCTGCATTGATGTCTAGGTTTTAATACCTCCAGGAAACAAGCAAATGAACAGGCGCTGTAGGTACAAACAAAACTTAAATTGTAATACAACAGTTTTAGCATGTGCTCATTATTACTTTTTGTAAAGGTTAATGTCTTATATTGTAGTTTGGAATTTTTTTATGTTTAAATATATTTCCATTGTATGACTCAAACAGAGGTCCAGTATATCTAAAAATGTACTTTAAGCACCTTACAACCCAGAAATATCACTACATTTGACCAAAATGTGCCTGCCTCAGTAGCTCAGCTGTTGAGAAATGGATCAAAGACAGGCTTGGGATAAGGAGGTATCCCTCTTCCTGGTCTGCGTGGACTGTACGCTTGTCTCTATTTTGGGAACTTACACTCTTCAAAGTGCAGTGGTAATGAAGTGCCTCTCATTAAGAGCTACATTTGTGACAGTGAGTCAGTCAGGCAGGAATGCATGGAGGGCAGCAAGCGGAGCGCCCCTGATAGAAGCTACTCATAGGGGCCTCCGAGTAACGGCTCATTTCATGCAAGGTTAGACACATCAGTCATTGGACATGGGGCTGGCTTTTACAGCCTTTCAATAAAATTACACATGGAACGTGTCCACACAGTGAAGATGAACCTGGAAATGAAATGTCTTCCAGTGGACTCTCTGCGGCTGGCGCGATCACTGCCAGTCTGTAAGCTTAAAATTCCCCGCATGCAGTGGATCAAAGCCTCAGTGTTGACAAAGGTCATGGACCCAGGGAACTTTCATTCCCTTTGATTGCATGCTGAGTCTGTATTTGTTTGTAATGTGTACTTCATGTACTTAGTAGCAGGACATTAATTAGATCAAGCGTGAATATCTTTGTAAATATGGCCACTAATTAAGCTTGAAAGCATTAATGAACTGATGGGTCAGAAAAGCTTTGAGCTTACCACGTCAGGCTCACAGTTTGGCCTGGGCATGAAAATACTGTCGAGCGCCATCCATGTCTGCACACCTCTGACAATGTGGTGAAGGCCTGTGTGAGCCACAGCGCATTCAGTAACGCTGTTGCCTCAAAATCTGAGCCCTGGTATCCTTCTGTTATAACCTTCATTTACTGTCACCTGCTGAGGTCATAGCCCAGTGGTGACTAGGCTGCTGCGCCTGCATAGCCAGTAATTTGAACAGACATTTTAGCCAAAGATTACCATTGTTTTGGCTGTTTCTGCATGCAGTGCTGGCTTTGCTAACAGATGCACCCCTGGAGATCAGCTTCCACAGCTGACTGAAACAAAAGAGTTATTTTCCTCTCCTTTTTAGAACGGCCAGACATATCTCACGATAAGATCAACTTGCAAAATAGCCTGACTCATGAGACTAGCCAACAAATCACTTCAGTTTCCTAAAGTTGAGAGGAAAGTATTTTTGCTAATCTCATTCCCCACCTCTTTATTACTCACCTGATTTGTTGATAATCCCGGGCAAGCAGACAAAATGGCTGCCATTATAAACTGATGGCGCAGCATGGTGGCAGCAAGCACTCTTTGCTTGAACCCTTATTTTTGCACTTACTGGAAGTAATTACAGGTTTGATGTGTTACTGAATTGAGGGCTAATTCTGCTTCTTCCTTTAGTGAATTAGGAGCTTTTAAAAAATGTTTAAAAAAAAGTGAGAAACAGGAAAAGGACGTATGCATTCTTTCCCAAAGCTCCCACAATATTTGGTCTATAATTCTGTCGAACAGTCAGTCAAAAATCTGATGTCATAGCATTATAAGATGCCACTGGGGGTTTACCTGCTTGGATGTCTAAGCTGTCAAAAGATGCTAATGCTAACAATCATAGAGAGACATGTTATTGTAGCTGAGACTGACGAGGAGTCATTTTGGCTCATGTGTATCTACAGTAAGTCACAAAAACCATCAGTGAATCTGCTGACAAGTATATTTCTGAGAATTTGTGCTATTATAATCTCATTGAGAAAGTGAAGCAGTTTCCTGATGCAAAACATGTATTATTGTTTGGTGGAGTTGGCAACTTTATCTAAAGGGAAATACATTCCACAGAGGAAATAATGTAGATGGTTACAGTTTAACAACACATTGCTTGGATATGAGTCTATGAAAAGTGATGTAAGAAGAAAATATCCAACAAGTACAAGTATATATTTGGCAAGCAGTCCCACTTCTCCATGTAAACAGTATCTATATTAAAAGACAACCATTTTAGTCCAGCATGATGACAGGTTATGATGTTAATGATGGCTTTTAGCATCACTTTGTTCAGTAAATACAGTACACTGTTATTACCTGCATTTCCAATGCAGTATCTGCACAGTCTCCCAAATAGCTTATATGACTGCTCTCTGTACATTTTTAATGCCAAATTCCCTCAGTTATTACCAATTTCATGCATTTACTATAATCAATAATATACTGGATATAAACTAATTGAAATCTTCTTCTAAGAACCATTTGTGAAACTATTCTTCAGAAGCAACTCCTTCCTGTCTGGTCCATTTGGTCCAGACTGTTGGAGATTATTTTGATTTTGAAATGATTGCTGGAAGAAGCTGCTTGGCTTTAACCTTGTGTGAAAAGATGTTGCCTGTTGTGGAAGGAAAAGTGGTTATTGCTGATCTGTCTGCCAAGGTCATCTAAGTAATTCAGTTCCCTATTTCAGGCAAATGCATTTAATCCTCCACAAATATGTTGAGTATTTCTGGAAAGCAATGCTGCTATTGCTCAATTTTGTCAATCCTGGTAAATGTAATGGTCATTATAACACCTGTCAAAAATGTAATTTTTAATTCTTAGGCCCACAGTGCATGCTTTGTCAGTGATGCATGCCATTATGTGCATGCAAAACAAAGTGAATGAATCTCTCATTGCACAAAAGGAAAGAAAGCTAACAGTGATGGATTTCTCTGAATGGCATTGTCTCTCCTTTGTTGTTGAAGCATGATGGTTGATGGATACCAATAATAAGTATTCTCTTTAGTCCTGACTGAGCGATAGACACGTCATAAATCTTGAACTTAATTTTCTTTGAAACACACAGTTGAAAAGTTACTGGCCAAAACTTGAAAATGATGCTGTCTCAAACAGAAGAAATGTTGTAGAAGTAATGACACGCTAAATGCATCACTTTCTGCCTTGTAATACACAGTGACGACACATTGTTCTGGGCTGCTTTGACAAATGACAACAGCCTGCCCCTCCAGTTATTAAAATTCTGGTTTGTCTCTCATGTTTACTGTTATATAGCCATGGGCTTGAATACAATCCTAGTAGTTAAATTAAACCGTTGTGCTTATTTCTCAGTACTTTTCTGGTGTCATGTTCCGACATCCTGCTCTTTTCCATTCTACCTCAGGCTCTCTGAAACACAACGTTAGGATTAACATCTTGGCTTCGTAGCATCAAAAGAGACTCCAGTCTCATACACTTAAAAGTGAGACTTCTTATGTGCTAAATTAACCAGTTCTCATTTGTGTACCAAACAGGATGAGCTTTTTTAATAGCTTCCTGTCCAGACTGAGGTAGATATAATTACTCAGACATCAGTCATGAAACGATGAATCCATGATGATGAAACGCTTCCGTTTAGAAATGTGTGAAGTTTGATTCATACGGCGTGTGCTCTGTAATGACTGTTTGTCAGAATCTTACTGACATCACGCTTAATGACATTTTTATAACCTCTTTCATGTTGAAATGCTTTTGTTGTATTGTTCATCATGAGCTGCTGAGAGCTAGATTAGATTAGGTGTGACTAACTGGGGCTAATATCACTATTTAATAGGCTGAGCTGATCAATGTTTTGCAAACTATTTTCCAAAATATGACAGAGTTATGATGAATAATTTGTGAAGACGGTCATGTTGATTAGTATTTAAAAAGTAGAGTATAGAATATAACCATATATCTCCTCCTTCATACAGGAAGTGACCAGTTTCATTACATTTATGTTGCTTCTAAATGTAAATGATAGAACAGAGAGCTAGGTAGGAATTATTTATTATTAAACAGTATACTAATATTAGAAAATGTTAAGCTCTGTTGCCGTTTGTACTAGCTAACACGGCTGTTAGGTTATGGACAGTAGGGCGTCAATAATGGTTTGTACATTTTTTCAACTCTTTTTATTTTTTATTTTTTTGCGTTTTTGACATTGAAAAGCATAAAAAGAAGTCAAGTCAGTTTGTAAGTATTGTCTATATCCATCCAGCCCCACTGAGCCAAGTGGCATGAAAGCGCTACTGTACTCTGTCTCACAGCTTTTAGTGTTTAGTTTCGTTTGTATAACTTCATTAAAAAGCAGTGCGCCCTGGTTTTTGTGTGATTTCCTGCAAAGTAGCACACGTCCAGGCTGACTAAATCAGACAGCCCTTTTATTCTGCTAAATGGGGAATTGATTCACAATCCAAGACACCACAGGGTAGAGCACGAAACACAGTAAAGCGATAACATGTCAAAAGTATCTACAGTAGTTAGCCTTACATGACTGAACGTTAGATCAACTGCCCGCTGTTTGTCCAACCATCAGAGTACCTGCACATTCTTTGTCCGGCACAGAGTTCACACTGCGCTTTCTGCTTAATTTGAGCAAAACGGATGTGGACACGATCAGATCAGACTGAAAGACCTTTGAACATGTTTCTGAAGCTCGTTACTTTGTGCAGTCATGGTTCCGAAGATCCCAATCAGCATCAAAAGGCTGCGATGTTTGTTTTCTACCTGGCGGCGTTCTCTCCTTTCATTATACCCTCTTAATATTCTAATTTTTTATGCAAACACAAACACAGTTTTCCCGATGCTATACTGGGAAGGGATGTTTTTTATTTGGTCTTGATTTATTTATTTATTTTTCTTAATCCAATCATGGAACGTGTTTGTTGATATGATTTGGTTAATGCCAACAGTCTGATGCGTGGATCAGACAACTGATTTTTTTTTGTAGTCAAGTGATTTACCGTGTAATTAGTCAAAAAATCTTAGCCTTCAGTGGAACGTGATCAGATGAGATGACAGATTCCCTCCTCTAGGCCTCACTGCGAGGGAGGTCAGTCTTTCTGGGCTCACAGTTTGCTGTAGGGAACACAGGAAACTGAGGCCATAAACTATATTAGCAGTGATGATTTAAACATCTTCCCTATCAATGGCTGATGCATTGTATTGTCTAATGTACTAACATAAGCTATGTGTGAATTTGTTGTTGATGCATCACCTGCATTACCTATTTGCAAATGATATAATCACCTCATTAGGACCACACTGCCAAAAGTAATGCACGCTTTTAATTAAAGCCAGGGTTAAAAAACTATTTGCATGAGCTATTTCAGTAAGTAAAATAAATGTTGTCTTAGGGTGTGTCGGATTTACTCAAAACAGCTGATGCAAATCCTTAACTAAATGCAATATTTTTAGCATCACTTTTCTCAGTGTGGCGTCAGAACATTGTGCTCATCGTCTCTTTGTCCCTTTTATGGGAAACAAAGAGGGCATGCATTGTAAAGAATACAGCTCGGAATACATTTGTCTATTTTTACAAAGGCTCACAATATTTTAGACTGGGTAAACCAAAAAGAAACCCCACAAAGATGACAAACTTTTGAGGAAACTGTGGATCAATAGCATGTTATGTCCATGACCCCCTCCTCTGTGGCTTTCTGATGGCTTACACATTTTTACTTTCATTTTGTTTTCTTTTCTTTTCTGGTTGTGTAGGAGGGTGGGGAGGGAGGGAGCTGGACTGATGAGGTGTTAGAGTCCTTAAAATAAAAACCAATGTGAGTTTATTTGCATGTTTGCTATGTGTCTACGCTGTGCTTTCAAGCTCAATTAATACTTCCAACTCACCCTTATAAATTCGTTGCATTGTTCTATGCCCTAGAGTAAAGGACAAATTAAATACAAACTTGTGTGGTCTTTGTTTCTAGCCATGTATTGCAGTTGCTTCGAACATCCTGAAAAACAGTATGTAATAAGCTTTTGTTCTCAGAAAATCATGTTTAAGTCTAGCTTTCATATGAACCTCTATTTTGTCCCATAGAATATGGAATGATCGGAGAGCATACAGTAAAAAGTCAGCGGCCAAGATCAGTTCATGACACAAAGGCCCTGCAGGAGCAAGCTGAATCTGCTAAATTTATGGCACAAACTGGTAATACAATAGTTATGTTTCTTTACTTTATTTTGTTAACTAAACTTAATTTCATCATGCATGCTCTCTCTTGTACTGCACCTTTTAAGTGGAAATGTTTTGCATTATTATTTTTTCCAACTCATTCTCTATTGCTACATATGAATGAACTAGGAAAGATAAATTTCTCATTTCTCTATGAGTATTTACTTTGAATGTAGAACATAATTGGTTTTTGTGGGTCTGTTTGTTTTATTGTCACATAGTGAGTTGGCAAGTGGATTACTCATACAGTATATTCATAGAACATTAATTAAACAGCAGTTTAAAACTAAGGCCCTGATGTAGTTAATCATTTCCTCCAAGGCATGATAAATTAAATGTCATTTGATGAAAAACCCACCCCTTCAGCCAAATGTGAAACACATACTTGGCAAAAGTTAAACTGATAGATGCTGCCCTTAGAGATAAAATGAAGCTATGTGGCTTAATCAAGTGTAGCATCCAATAAATTAAAAACTGAAATTATCTAAATTCATAATGACTTTTACAACCTACCACATTAGCATTTTTAATAAAATCAGAAAGTATTGAAATAAGTGATAGCAATATTAAAGCAAAACCTTAATTTTGCTTTCATTATTTTTGCTTTATTCTATCTAGAAAACATTTTTTTTCCCCAGTGGGTGGGTTTAGATCTAGCTGCTATTGAGATTTTTTTATTCTTCATTTTGTTTTTTGGGAAATGTTTTAATTTTTTCATGTGTTATTCCATTTAAATTGCTGTCATTGTTAAAAAAAAAAAAAAAAAAAAACTCCTTTCATTACCATTTTAATTTGCGACACATTATACATACACACCGGTACTAACATATACTCATTAACACCTCTCCATTTTACACACGCTGTAGGTATGTTGTTTCCCTGTCGAGTCGCATCGCTGTGCTTTTCTGTTTCTCATTCTCACACAATTTACTCTCCCTGTACTGCCTCATTTAACAAATTGATCCACCTTTCAGTCTATTTTATGATGTGCAAAATTAAGGGCAGGGTTTAGATCCCTATTTGGCTGAATCTACGTGTCCTTGATACTATATGCTGAGAAAGTACTTTAAAGCACATTGTGCTTAAAATTCTAATACGATTTGATGACTTCCAATGACATAAATGTATTCAGAGCTGCAATTGAAACTATTCCTCTTTGTATTAAATTATTTCTCTAATGCATAAAGCCTCAAAGAAAATGAATACTTCACATGAGGGTTTAACATAATCAAACATCAATTATTTGGTGACTACTCTGATGTAGGAATTTGATTGTCCATACACTTGTCACCAAATAATTTTTTTTTTTTTCATTTAGGTTACCATGGCTTTGGAAATCACCCCACTGCATCATCATAACATACAGCTTTATTTAGCATTTCATGGCTTTCTGATATTTGACCCTTTTTACACCATGAAGATTGAAAGGCTCAATGTTGTTTCTTCTTCTTTTTAATTGAACTCAAAAGAGATCTTGAGATAAATGTAACAACCATGGTCCTTATCCTTACTAATCTGCTACCAAATATTATATATGATTATTTAATGACAATATTTCTGCATGCAGAGTTAAACGTCTTTAGAAGTCTAAGTCTGCTTACCAAAACCTCCATATAGTCGCAAAGGCCTGGACAATGAGAATCCATTCTCATTCTGTGGCTTAAATATTACCTGTTATGTTTCACAATTGAAATAAAAAAAAAGTCTGCTTTGAGCCACATTTGCACACATGAAAATGGCTGTGATATGCTGAATAAAATCAGCTAACTTTCTCATTTTCCTCCACCCCTGGGAGTTAATAGGCTAAGACAGATTTGAAAAATATTTGAAACCATCGTCTAAAACACAGAATTTGCTCCACTGTTGTCAAGGAAACTAGATAGTTTGCTGCAGTGCAAGGGAATCCATATCTCAGACCTCTTTCTGAACTAACACCTATTAAATTCCATTTTATTTTCTCAGATGTTGTCTTTCTTGAATGTCACCATGTTCTTATGAAATTTTGTTTGTTTATGGTGATTTTCTCAGTTTCTTTAAACATATTATTGGGTTTCATTGAAATGCATGAATTATTTTTTTTAAATATGAAGTAAAACAGTTAGATGCAACCTTATTGTCTACTGTTCATTTTGATAACCATAGCTATGCCCTCTCTGTGATCTTTGCATAAATGTACATTCAAATTTGTTATAAAAAAAGGCTGATTAATTCACACATATCTCCTACACTATAAAGACCATTGTTAATGCAACTACTCTCAATAATTGCAGACACAACACACTTAATTGTGCTGTATACAAATGAAATCACTAGTCAGAAGAATCATGCTGCCAATTCAGTATTTATCAAAGATCACATAAAGGTAGTATAGACTGTACAATAGTGTTCTTGTAAATCTTAAAGACCCCACTTCACCCCCAACGTGACTCATGTTGGCCCCTCCCCATTTTACTAAACCCCGCCTACTTTGCCCTGCCCTGTAAGCCCTGCCCCGGGACCATATTGCTGCATTTAACTAGTGTCACCCTTCTCCCACACAGGTGAATCAGGTGCAGAGGAGTGGTCCCAGTGGAGCTCATGCTCTGTAACTTGCGGTCAAGGGTCGCAGGTGCGAACAAGAACATGTGTCTCACCATACGGAACACACTGCAGCGGCCCTTTAAGAGAATCAAGGGTTTGCAATAACACTGCCCCTTGTCCAGGTAGTGTTAGCCGCAGATTCTTGAATATTAATGTTTTGCTCATTTGTTGTTTATAGGAGGAAATGTGTTGTTGTGTTTTAACAAACTTTTCAATGTGTCTATTTAAGAATGTATTATTATCATTATTATTGCAGGTATTATTATTATTATAATTCATCTAATGCTTTCTTTCTTTAATGTTATTTTGTGAATGTGGGTTTTTTTTTTCATGTTCACTTTTGTGTTTTCCATTTCATATAACTGTAAGGCAATTCATCAGCATTGAAATGGTGTAATGACATGTGGTTCTGCATGGGGCTTGGGGAGTAGTAGATACTGATATGTTGTCAGCTTCATTTCCTTGAAGGTCAGCCGTGCATTTTAAAATAGCTTGGCAGCATTTCTTCAAACACACTGCAAGGCATTTCTTCCTCAACCCGTGATGGCAGGGCAGATGAGTCACTGGTAGGCAGGTATCAGCATCAGATGCTTTTCTGACTGGTGACTGCAGCACGCTGTTTGTCTGTATACATCTGGTAGGACAGCGTGATCGTTCTAAACAAGTCGCCATTATACATTTTGGGGATTGTTTACACAGACAAATATGTTGATTTAGTAATGGGATTCTGAACTCATGTTTAGTCAAGATAGTTGATGGCGCCGTTAAGTGTAGTGCTTCTGAGACTGCATCACAAACTCTTAAGTAATTATAGCTGATCAAAAATACTGCAAGCTGCATCCTCTGACATTCTGATTTATGATGTACTGTACTTCATTTTTAGATGTGGTATGTGCAAGTGGGAAGTTGGCAGTTCTCAAAAGGGTTGTTCTCTTACTGTGCGTGCACACTAGAAAGAGAATGAGTCATTTCAAAAGAACAGTTGCCTAAATACCAGTCTTGGTGTGACTCCTCAATGGCCATTAATTTTTAGCTCAGACAGCAATAAAGCTCCTATTTCTCAAGAAAAAAAAGCTACACAGCCCAATTCCAGGTATACGCATTAATTTGCATGAAGACTAATTATTAATTCAGAACCAGAACTTACAGAGCTGCCCATGTGAATTCATTATTGTCCTTGATTTATCTCAAGACCTGCACACTTTAGACGTTTGCTCATGGCTAATTGTGGATCCAGATTCCTTTTACATAATAATGCAGAAACACTTATCACCAAATAACTGGGCCATAAAAGTCTGGGACAACTTTAATGCAATTTTGACTTTTCTCACAAGAGTAAGACTGTGTTAGAACTTTTCCTTTTTAGAGAAAATAAGAGAGGGAGAGTTAGGATGAGAGTCTTTTTAACTTCTAAAACGTCACTATTCTTAATTTATAGTATTGTTTCATGGGTTTTTTAGTTAGACCATATCAAATGTACGGGTGTCCTGTTGTTAAATTGCATTGCCTATAATATCTGAAAGATGGTAGTTTTTCTCTTCACTTACTTATATTAAAAACCTAGAACTGGGATCATATAATAAGTCATCCTGAAAAAAATGTAGCTGATATAGCACAAGCTTTACGTAGTTACAGTAGGAGCAAACCTGGCATGGTGTCACATGAAACACAGAGAGAGAGTCTATGTCTTAATATTCTGTAAGGCAGACAGATCGATTTTCTTTCTTCCAACTGTCTGTAGTATTCCAAGGTGGAAGGATACCTCCAAAATAGAGTATGCTTAAATTAAAGACACATCACTTCCAGTCTAAAAGGAACCTTACCTTATACTGTAGTCAAGGTCACCGAAAAGATCAACATCATCTGTGAACGATGGTTCAGGGGCTGCAGGCTGCGATCAAGCATGTTGTTGAAATTTCTGGGCCTTCATACAAGTTCATTCAACACAATGCATCTGCCAAAATACAATAACACTTATTACTACTTTATTGCATTATGCAATGTTACTTTTACCTGAGTAACCCCCCTTTTCAACCCAACCAACAGCACTCGTGGCTATTTATGTTTCCTTTTTTGAATTCTGGTGCAGTTATTTTGCAGTCTATAGGAATTCTGTTGATATATGAGATTTCTACAGTACACAATTTACGTCCAGGGCCAACGTTCAGAGCCAATACAGAATTATTTCTTATACTGTAGCACACAATACATTGTGATGAGGTCGGTATCAGCATTCAGTATTATTCTGTTTGAAGAGTTAGTTAATATTAACTATCTCAGTGTATCAATCAAACACTTCCAGTCAGTAAAACAATGCACACTTCTACTAAATGGGTAGCCTAACTTTATTTTATTTGTGTTAATATTATTTTTTAAACAAAAATGGCACAGTGTGTGGTTTGGTTGAGGGGGTGGGGGGGTTACAGGTTTGTTTTACATTTTCAGATTGACTAATTATGGCATCAGTCAATTTGGAAATTCATGGTTTTTCAATAGTTTATTACTCCATGCCGTTGAACCCCACTGCCATCAAAAACACATAAAGAGCCATACCTTTGAACTTGGGTGAGATGTTCCTTCATTTCAATGAGCACGGCTAGCTTAGTTCATTTTTCTCAGCACCTGAGTGTAAAGGTATGTCTCTTGTATATGTTTAAATGAGTTTCGGACGACAGTGGAGGAACTAGCTACTCCAGGCTGTGGCTGTTAGTAGGATGAATTTGTTGGTTGTGGTCTTGTCATGGGATTTGTTGACAGTAATTAACAAATATAATAACGCAACAAGACTTTATATACATATAATTTAGAATATTGTCAATTGATATACTGTACAAATATAGATTTGCCTTAAATCAATGAAAGTTTCTATTTTAGCTGTACTAAACGCCTGCTACTAATAAGCTAGTACGTTTGGTTGGTGTGCAGAATGTGATATGTTTAGCATCGCCACCAGAAGCAGCAGCAGCAGTGATTATCTTACAATAAACAGAGGAAAAACTGGACAATTAGCATAAGCAGCAATAGCCTTCATTGAAACAGCATATGCAAACAAAATGCAGGTGCCTATAAAAACATATTTTCATTAGCAGAAATCTCTGGAGATTCAGTCGAAAATTACATTATTGCCAACTTGATCATAAAGACGATGGTCTACAGTAATTTATTTTTTAAAAGTTTCCGTTTCAGTTTTTTAAGAACACTTTGGCACAAAGCAAAACTCACAACCATGCCAGAAACATCCAATTAATAATCAGTGCAAACCAAAGACAAATCAAAAATTAAAGACTGGAAGAAGTTATGTCTTTTATTATTTACCGATAAAGAAACAATCATTAATAGACACGATCCTAGTAGAGCATAGATATTTTCTATTGAGATATTAATGTAAAACATTCAATGTTGACTGTGAGCTAGTCACAGCTGTAAACTTAAGAATTCAGGAGAATATTCATATTTATTTATTGAAAACAAGAGCGAAAGAAAATCATTAAGATCATGATTTCACTATATGGAATTTTTAATGTGATTAGGACATGTGCTCTGACAAGTGGCTCTTGATTAGAGAAACTGTGAACCTACAATGACTCTGAAACCTCCTCTGATTACCGTAGGTAGGAGGCAAACCTATTGCAAAAAGCATTTCAAGGAGCCATTTATCCTTTCTTTGTATTGTGCAAATGTAAGAGCCAAGTGCAATATTGTGCACAACAGCCTAGTGATAGATTTGATTGTGTTTTTAGAAGAAACTACTTTAAACAGCTCTGTGGCAAAAAAGAGATGGCACTCTGCAACAAAATAATAAATACTGTATGGCAATACAGTTTTGCATAACAGGCAGGCTAACAAGTTAAAAAGGTAAAACCTCACTGAAATGTTATGAGAAGGGCAACAAAATCCCAGTTTACCACAAATTAATAAAAACATTCTTGGCAAATGCATTTGCTTTTTCCACCATCTTGTGCTTGTCCAAGAAATTTCACCTCTAGCAGCACAATAGGATTGCTCATCGGCATCCCTGTGAATCAAGGCCGCAGTTCAGAGAAAACACACACAAAGAAGCGGAATCCTATTCCATCATTGCTAGCTGTGGTGACTGCCTGCTTTGAACTCGAAATTTTCAAATTAAGTGTTTCGGCCACCACGGGACACTTAGCTAAGAGCATCAAAGCAGCGCCTAGAGGCAGGGGCTGGGACAGACGGTAACTCGCCTCATGGCGGACCATCGGCTTGATCCCAAGATCCAACTACTCTACAACTGATCCTGAAATCCAACTATTGTACTGCAGGAACTTTAAGCCTCTGCACAAGCTGTGGATAGTGACCATCTGAACCACCATTTCCCTGTGGACAAAGTAGTCAGACATACATTTCCAAGGTCCCAATTAACAGATGATAAAAGGCCACCAGATATGTTGTGTCCATTGCCAATCTCCCATTAATTCTGCCCTTTATTTTGTGCCTCAGTCTTGAAAATGTATAGGCATGGCTGCTACCACATCAGCCTCTTATTGCTATTGCAGTGCCCTGTGTGCCACTGTAGCTGATTAGAAAACAAGGATTTTGCAGCTATAATGTGTTTTGTCCACACGGCATATATCTTTAGTAGACACATACTTCTGGTGCTAAAAAATAGCTCCAGTATGATTTGGGTTTGATACAATTTCCATCCCCTTAAAATTCATTTTGGAGCCTTCGATTCTAGCAGTAAATTAACTTTATCGCTGGGATCAATAAGCCAGCAGTTGCTACAGAAACTAATATGAGAGGTTAAACCTTTACATTTTGAAAGAAGTGTGTTCATCATTTCATATCGCTGTGTACATTCAGGAACACAGCAAGTGCCAAGACAAGACAGGAGGTGTCTTACTTCTGTCTGCCTCTCAGATTTACGCATTTCCCTCTCCAAAGTAAAACTTTGAGCCAATAGCAAATATTCTCTGCAGTTCTATGAAGACTCACCATCTGTCAGCCAGAACCCAGTTAAACTTACACACAAACCAAGATGCAAGATGCAAGATGCAAGAGGAATGATGCCTTTTGCCAGCTTTTGTTTAAAATGAAATGGAAAAAAACAATAATAGTTTAAAAGTTGCACTTTTATCAGGGAACGCCTCATGATATTTAGAAAGCATTTTTTTTTCCAAATATGTGTTTTGATCAGCAAATTACAAATTTATCAATAGCAATTTATTTTAGTGATAAATGTGCTAGACAAGGATCTACAATGTTGTTAAATAGAAAGGGACATTGAGGAAATGATTAGAAACGCATGCCAAAATGATCCATTTTTGAAATTTGTGTTTATCCGAATATAATATATTTTGAACAATTGTAGTGGCAATGTGTCCCAAGTGTCCAAAAACCACAATATGCCACATGAGATTTAAATTTACTTTAATTAAGAGAAAATGACTAGCCTTTGAAACATTTTAGCATTACTTGCTTTAGGCATATAAATCTGATGAGGAAACACGATATGAAACATATCAGTGAACACCATTTTAGATAAATGTCCTTTTGGATTTGGGCTGTCTGGCCTGATATTTAGTCTGAATGGCCATTTCATTACCAATCACTCGACAAAACGTACAATGTGGGCGGTTAGTCAGAGGTCTGGAACCAGGTTACGGGCTGTCTGCTTTGCGTATTAACCATAAGTATGTTGGTGTAACGACAGATTTGCAGAACCGTTGTCAGCCCACATTAACCTTAAGGTCCGCTGCTATTAGATTCCCAGTCAACCAAGAAGACTCAACAAACTGTAACACTGTGCAGACATGCTGCTCCTCAACTGCGCCTTCAAAGTCAGGATTCTTATTGTTGCCATTCAGTGTGTTGAAACTGTCATTATCATATTCTATATCTTTACTACTGTATGAAGCATTGTCAGTAGGGCAGCATTTATTATTATTGTGTCCAAGATAAAGAACTGAAGGTGACTGAAGCTTGTAGCTGAGGTGTTGTGAAGCCCCTCAGTGTCTGTGTGCTCGGTGTTTCATTTACATTAGTTGTTGTTAATTGTTTTGATTGATTTTATTTCATTTATGGCTCACTGCAGTTTGTTATGGGTTTGTTTATGCTATAGCAGCGACAGAGACATTGATTAGGCCTGACGCCTTTTCTGTGCCCGCAGTACACGGTGTATGGGAGGAGTGGTCACCGTGGAGCCTGTGCTCATTCACATGTGGCCGAGGTCACCGCACTAGGACTAGGATGTGTGCCCCTCCCCAGCATGGAGGCAGGGCCTGTGATGGACCTGAGACCCAGACTAAGCTTTGCAACATAGCCCTATGCCCAGGTATCATCTGTCTGCTCTCTAAATATATTAAAAAAAACATATAGTAACAATTATCCCTGAAGGCATGATGATGAGAGGGATGTAAAAAGTAAAATCAATCAAAAGATAATCATAAAAGATTAATTCTTGAGAATGGTAGCAGTTTACCTTACACACACATAGGCCTATATAATCATTAATCAACACTGTACTGCCACAGTACTGCAAAAGGTGAGTAACTATTCTGAGTGAATGCAGGGTTTTTTGGTACATTTAAAGTAATTGTGCTAAGGAAACCCTGTTGAGAGTCAATACTGTAATACTGACGTCAAAATCACTTACCCGCAATTGCCTGTGAATGGTAAGCAGATTAGTGATGATGAGTTTTTCCACACAGCAAATGTTAGCTTTGCTCTGGTAACAGACTCAGTGAAAACCACTCAGTCCCAGATGCTTTCCCTCTGACAGACAGACACTGGAAGGCAGCTAACAATTAGTTTCTGCAGTATATGTGCCTTTGACATTTTAATAATCTAAATCTTTTTTATTCTGCTTGTGCCTTTGGTTATCTTTGGAAATTCTAACCTGTGTAAAAAAAAAAAACAGAAAACCAGCAGTGCAATTCTCTAAAATCTAGTAGACATGTCATCTTTTGCTTTCCACTCAATGTCTGTTTTATTGGAGAGAATAGTGATCTGAATATCTCCTCCCATTTCTGTCTGCCGTTTTTTTCCCTTCACATGGGACATGCTTGTTGGGTTGTGGTTGGTGCCTCAGTGGACGGACAGTGGCAGGAATGGAGCTCTTGGAGCGATTGCTCGGTGACCTGTGCCAATGGCACTCAGCAGAGGACCAGGCAGTGCTCAGCGGCCGCCCATGGGGGATCTGAGTGTCGCGGTCACTGGGCAGAAAGCAGAGAGTGCCATAATCCTGACTGCACAGGTAAAATCCTGAGCCTCTTAATTCAATATCCGCTTTTATGTCTAAATTTGAAATCATGATTTGAAACAGGGAAAAGAGAGACAAAAAAAGAAAAACAGCACGTCCCATATTGTCATCATCATTATTACAATCACGAGTCCCATAATCGTTACTATCAACTTTAGATTAAATATGCAGCCTGATTTACTCTTTCTGTTGCGTACTGAAAAGCTCTGCAGCAAGAATCAGAGCTGTGTTGTAAGAATCAAGAATAATGTTTAAGACCATGCTCTATCAATTGGATTTGTAAAATCCAGTTAGATATACTGTATGCCTTTCACATAATTCAGGGTTAGCTGTCCAAACTGCCTGTCAACATCATAGATGTATTAGAGGCTCAAAGATGTCAGCTTAGTGGTCTCCATCAGGCTTTGAATTGTCTGATCATATGAAGGGCCTGAGCACTCTCCTAATCTCCTGATGCAATTTTCACTGCAGCTGCATAAAACAGCTGGGTTTTATTCTGTATTTTTCTGGTATGTGTGTGGCAAAGAAATTCCTCTCAAATATTTGAAACTCAGTGGAAATGTTGTGGAACCAGTCAGCCGACGTTATGCTCTCTTGGACCACAGAAATAGAGGTAAATGCTTGCGAATGCGTATTTTTAATTTGTGCTCATGATAATGAAGCAGGAGATACTGTTGTTTGCCTCACAGTGAGAGGATGCATTATACAATTTATCCATTTAATGAGGCCTCCCTATTTAGCAATTCTTATTGGTTTCCAAGGTGAGAGATCAAACATTAGTGAGACAACACAGTTTGAGCCATCATTTAACAAGTCAGCACGGTGTGCATGACTGCATTGCCTTGCTTTGTAGAACAAAAAAGAAAAAAGGCAGTTCAAGGCAAACCCAATATGTTCTCAGAAATAATCAGATATATGTTGGAGTAATGTAGTGTGCTAAAAGGCAACAGGCATTGTTTTAAGAAAGTAATCCAAACAGAATAAAGTAAAAAAAAAGAAAGAAAACATACTAATAACTACAATAAAGGCCTGTGCAGGATTTGAATCAATGTTACGTTTTTCAAAAAATGTCTCCAGGACTGCTGGCACAATGAGCTCTTTGAAACTCATGAGCATGCATCTGTCTGAGGAATCAGCTGCTCTGATGTGGAGCAGAGGCCTCAGTATCTACTGGGATTTGATCAATGTCTTGCGGATAGTTTTAGCCAACAGGTCACAGTGGTTTCTGTTCTTTTCTCTCTTCCGGAAGCAATCCTGACAGAGGTTAGTTGTAGGACACGAAATAGCCCCGCACGTGTGAAAGAAGGGGGTAAGTGGAGGTTAAAATGAGAGTGGAGTGTGTTTCCTGCTCACAGGGTGTTGTACCTTTCCGTTCAGACAAGGGCATGTGATTTACTACATCGCTGAAGGGGAGCATCTGTTTTTTTGTCTAATGCACAATTTAACAGTGTTCATTACAAGGGCATAAAACATGCTGCTGGTTTTGGAAACTTCAGCAGAAATGCCTTTTAATATTGGCAAAGTGAGGCGAATAATCACCACTCACAGAGCAGCTTCTTTAGCCATAAAACACACATCCTCCTGATTATACAAAGTAATTATGTTCATTTTTGGAGTATTACCAATAAACCGCATCTACAAACTGAATGCATGGATAGCAAAATAAAATAAATGTAATCAAAAATTATATTCGCACATAGAAATGTATCATCTTAGTTGATATTCTGTTGGTTTATTTACTCTGAGAGTATCCGTTCCCAACCAAGAATGATTCTGTTTTAGCTAACGGCCAGTGGAATCCTTGGGGTCCGTGGAGTGGCTGCTCTAAGTCCTGCGACGGCGGATGGCAGAGGCGAGCCCGGGTGTGTCAGGGGGCAGCGGTGACTGGGCAGCAGTGTGATGGCAACGGAGAAGAAGTCAGAAAGTGTAGCGACCAACGCTGTCCAGGTGAGCCAAAGGATAATAAGGACTTAAGTCTGAATGAAAGCGGGGAGATAATTATCTCTGCGGAGTGAATGACATGTCTCGTTACATGAGATGAGTTAAAACAGAATATGAAGAGGAGATGCAGATAAGCGGATACAGAGGAGGGATGAACGAATATGAATATATTTCAATAAACCAAGTAATTGAAATAGTGGTGACACTCTGAGTAATGCAAGTATTATCAAAGCTTATTGTACGATTTTCAAAATAATCTCTTTTTGAAGTGGAGACTTAAATATCAAGTCACTTAATACTTCCATTCTCTGAAGTAAAGAAAGCAGTGCTCCACAAAAACTTTTTTTTTATCATTATATATATAATTATGTTGCGCCCACACTCACAAAAGTTGTGATTAAAGAAGAGGGTACCTTTTATTATAATCCTTAAACAGCATGCTCATATTCACCAACACTACACAGCTTTGATCTCCTATATTTCCATACCTCCTTATATGTAATATGAAGAAATAGTTGCATCATATTGGAAATGTTGAAAAGCCCTTCGCATTGATGTAGTCACACTTGTACCACTTTGCTTTCAGCCCCGTATGAGATTTGTCCCGAGGACTATGCAGTGTCAATGGTGTGGAGACGGACGCCTTCAGGAGAACTGGCCTTCAATAGATGCCCGCCCAATGCCACAGGTAAGGACGTGAGCAATACTTTTACTTTCTTAATTCATCTTTTGTAATCACTGCCTAATTTCTAAATGGTATAGTGTTCACTGAGAGGTCCAAAGATGAATTTGGGTGGGTCTTCTTATGTTATTATTGTCTTCCTTCCCTTAAGGAAAAATAAATCTTTGTGACCCATCCCGTGATGTAAAATGAAGAGAGCAGTCCTCCCAAAAAGGGCGACAAAATGGTGGAATATGTTTTAATATATATGATGTGGATTCAGCCTATACGATTGCGTGATTGATTTACCTAAGTTTGACTTAATATCAGGGAATGGCTGTTTGAGTCACACTGATTTGCCTACAAGTACAACTCAGTCACTTTACAATGGTAGAATTACCCTGCAATTTTACATTAATGTCATTGTATCAGTGTTTGAATACAAATCACAATGTTACTAATTTATGAGGAATAATGCTGGATTTCTGCCACTATAGTAAGCTGTCCTTTATTATAGAGGTTATCAGCAAGCCTTTTACTTTTTAAGTTTCCTGACTAATCTTTGCATGGTGAATAAAACCACCAAAACGTCATGATAATAAAACTGTATGGTGCCAAAATCGTGTTTTCTCCATGTGAGGAGAAAGCACACATCCCTTCATCCCATTCCCACATGCAGTGATGTAACTCATGGCTACGCCCGTCAGTACACAGCTTGTGCAGTGGATGGGAAAAAATGGTAACTGTGAGTCTGAGAGCATTGTTGAAGAAAAGCACACTGAGGTCTGTTTTCAGACAGTAAGCAGAAGCTTTAATATGTGCACGGAGAGAAGAGCATTAGAGCAGAGGATGCAAGTTCTCTAGCAGGGCGAGGCTAACACTCAGCTCCCGAAGAGAAGAGGAAGGAGGGAGAAAGAGGGGGGAGGATAAAAAGGAATGCAACCTCTGATAAAGCTGCTGTGATGCTTTTGTTCTTGTTGAAGGTCAGCTGGCTAACAAAACAGGACAATGGAGCACTGCTGGGTGCTAAAGTTACATGTTGGTTCGACACGGCAAGCTGCTGTAAAACTTTAAACACTCTAAGGTGTTCTGAATTGACATTTCTTCCACAACCATAAAATAGCTAACTGGCAAACTAGATGTAGTAGCAAACAGACTGTCATTCACAGATGGCTAACCTGCGGCAAAGTTACGCAGAGTAAGATTTACTAGCATGACATTAGCTTTCCAGCTTGACATTAGTTTTATGGCTAATAACAGTTTGGCACTATTAAGCTATTTCCAACTCGCAGCGAGGCATTTCTGTGTTTAGTGTTTGTTTTTTTTTCTTCTTCCCTGCATGATGATGTTGGAAATGTAACACCTTTACTGATTAAGAATTAAATTTACACCAAGAGGTTTTCTTTATGTGCCAGGTTCAGGTTAGTCAGTCAGGTTGAGACAGTTGGCTCCTTTGTACAGTCACTGTAATTAGTGTTCTTTGCTGAGCAGTACCACATGAATTAATTACATGAATTATATATTTTTTAAAAAGGTAGTCAAAGTTGTATTGTTGGGAAGCATGGACATTATTTATTAATTTATCCCACATTTCTTTCTTATATGCAACTGAATTTGGTTGTTACACTGACTGCTGTAATCGTGTATGGCACGAATGCATTTCCCACACAATAATTTTACCAGAGAACCAGGACCTTTAACGCCTGTGTAACAGAAGACTGCTGTCTTGATAAAAGGGTAAACCAACAGATAGTAGACATACATCATGTTTAAGCACAGTGCATCCCCCTGTCAGAGCTGGCACTGACCACTGGAAAGAGACCATGATGGACAAAAGTTCAGGTCAGGTCAAGTTTTTTTGTAAAGCCATTAATCACAGTTCCAGTGTCAGCAGGTTTCACAAAGCCCACATTATGAAACTATAAATGAAAACAGCACCTCCCAACCTTTGACCTGTAATTAGATCAAGGTCAAAGTCACAAAAGCCTTAATGAGAAAAATGTGAAAAGAAACCAAACGCCTCACAAACAGACGGCCTCCTTTCAGAACAGCCGGACGTGTAATTGCCGCTGAGAGCGGGTAAACAAAGATTGAATATTGATCAGCAAAGGCAACATAACAAGATGTGCGACATGAATGCAGTAAGACTGCTTGGGCGAAGCGTCCAAATGTGTTAGGGGGCACCGGCGCCTACTCAGCCGTAGTCACTGCCATCATCAAGGTCATCATAGGAACAGCACCCAGTGCAGGGGCGTCAGCACCGCCTCGGTCATCACGGATGACAACTGCCACCAGAGGCGAGAAGGGAGGAAAAGTCGAGAGGATACACACGCACAGCAGATGATTTTGTTCGCTTTGTTCTACTCAAACAAAGGCTCATACATTGGTACAACACTTAAAGTGCAATTACAGCAGCCTCTAACCAGTCAGACTATCTTGAAGAGAATGGGTGACTTCTAGTTACTGTGCAAGGCTAAAGCAAAACACAAGAAGTAAAAATGAAGAATGTTAGAAAAATAAATTCCTCTCTCTTTCATCTCTTTAATATACTGCACAGAATTCTTAAGAAGAACTTTTTGCATACTTGATCTTTCTTTTACTCTTATTTTTTCTTGTACTGTACATTATTAAATAAAAGTGAATAACCAGTATGTTATAATATTTGCTAAATGTCAAATATACTGAGTACCAGTAGTGAAATGTATCTTTAGGCTTCATGCTTTTACACGCAGTTTTTGCTGCCACCTGCCACCTGAAGTTACCAGTTACTTTGCATGTAAAACTTCTTGTACTCTTATTTATGTGCCTGTCTAGTGAGAGCCCCGAATCTCAATTAAAGTTTGAGTTGCCCAGCTGAAAAGAGAGAGCAATTAAAGCAACATAACAAACAACAAGCTATTAAACAAACTCTTCACAGGTTAATGCAGAGAAATATGATTGTGTACTCAGCAAACACACGAGACACCATCTTTTAGAATGAATGAGGTTGTTTTATTTGGGATATTTAAGCACATTCATTGTCTTGATACTTGGCGGTAGACGTTTAAATGCAAGGCGTTCTTATTTCTTTCTCTAAAGTAAGGGGATTTTGTTGTTTTTCTGCCACTAGATGATATTCAACACACTAAGCCCACAAAAGTCTTTCTCAGAGTGTGTTTTTAGACACGTCTTATGTGTGGTAAACACTGTTTTAGCCCCCTGTTGTGGATAGCATTGTTTGAATGAAAATTCTCCTTTTATGGCAGCCGAGTTGAGGATGCTGTAAAACCGGACAGCGGCAGGTCAGTGTCTCGGTGGAGTGCAGCCTTGCTTTTGATCAAGCACATCTCCACTGACCTATATTTCATACTCAACCTACTCTACATCACTGATGATGCAAGGACAGATGTCAGATTGGTGCAGAATCACAGCGAAAGCCTCACGTTGCCATCTCTGACCTTGTTTAATCCCACCACCAGCATGGATCCAAGTAATAACTGAAAAGTATATGTTTTTATCAAATGCAGATATAAAAGTAAAAAACAAAAAAAAACAAAGAAAAATGGCAGATCCTGGCAGAGGAGGGACGAGGGAGATATGTTTTGTCATCTCTCTGCACTGAATGTAGGTAAAGCTTCTTTTACTGTTGCTCATGCCCACCTCAATAATGCATATCCCATGAGCACATAAGAAGTGCTTGTAGACACTTTTTCTTTTTATTATGAAATGGCAGTGAGTGTGGTATTGGGCTTTATTTGATACAGCTAATAAACCACAACCATGATTTTTTTTTTTTCTAAAATCATGATTTTTCTCTGCAAAACTGTTGTGTAAACATAAAAAGAGCTCTGGTTCAGGCGTTTTGCATTAAAATGATTTTGGCCTTGGGCAATTTGTATCTTCCAGTACTGCTGAATTCACATTAAAATTGCAACATTATACAGTAAAAAATGAAAGCAGACTAAAGGTCATCAAATATCCTTTCAAAAAAGCCCTTGATTTAAACTCATCTTTCAAATCAATACAAAAACAACATTCACATATTTTCATCATTTCAGGAACTTTCATGCTTATCAGTTTAAAACAGTTCTTGAATGTCTTTTTGCCAATTCCCACTTAAAGCACACAGTCTTTCTCAGTTTACAATGACCTTTAGGAATGTCAGAGCCAAAACACTGAAGTGAATCCCTAATTTCTAGGTTTCCAGCCATCATAAAATACACTTTTTACCACCTTTTTTTCAGTGTGAGGGCCTGAAAGACGATCGAATAAAAATGTGAAAATATTCTTTTGGGTGCTGGCTTCTTTAAAAATAGGAGTCTGGATTATGAAAGCAAATAAAACCGCCCAGGTGAAGCCAGTTTGGATGGGAGACGGGTGCTCAGCGCGGTGTAAAGCAGTGGGCCTCTCCTGCTGCCCTCTGGGTTGTCTCATGGTGCTGCATGGGCGCTCCTGGCATATAGCGATGTTTTGTGTGCACTCATGGCTTCAGTGCGTATCACCAGGTAGTAGCTGTGGAGAAGGTGGGCGTAGGAGGTGTGGTTTTGATCTCTCTCTGTCTGTGTGTGTTAGTGTGTGAAAGACACACAGAGAGAGAGAGAGAGAGAGAGAGAGAGAGAGAGAGAACAAGAGATAGCGAAAGATTTATGTGAAGCACGGATGCCAGGGGAAATGTTTTGTTCTGTGGGAGTTTTCCTCAGGATGTCAAGCACCTGTGTTGGAGCGGTGGGGTGATGTGTGAAGTGCACTCCACCAGGTCGACAGCTGGGAAGGACTGATGTTGGACCCCTATGTGGGATGTGTATGTCAATGTGGGTGGATATTGGGTGGTTCTGCTATTTCGGGATCACTGTTTAAATGCCTGACAGCTATCACCGCTGAGCTGCTGCATGCTTGAATAATCCACTGTAAGTTGTATTAACACGTCACACAGTACATTTATTAAAAGCCATGGGACTGTCTGTTGCTCATGATTCTTTTTAAGATTTTATTTTTTTGCTGTTTTTTTGCCTTCACTGGATAGTGACAGGTAGAGGCAGACAGGAAATGGGGAGAGAGATAAGGTATGACTTGCAACAAAGGTCGCCAGCTGGAATCGAACCATGCGGCCATGCGGCTTACTCTGCAACCATTGGGTACTCTGATATAAAACCGCTTCTGTTCGAATAGTGCAGCAGTTTGCTTCCAGAAACCTCTCTCTCCCTCTGTCTATAATGTGCCTCAACTCCACTGCAAAATTTATTTTTAATGGGCAACATCAAATTTTGATGTTAAGTGATGGGCAACAGAAATGGACAAAGGGGAAAAAGATAAGTCTCTCTTGAAAAGAATTCATATTTCTGCCTGCCTCTCCTTTTTTGTCCTTCTCCTTTTCCTGTACCCAACTCCCTCCACTCCACCACTTCCATCTGCCTTTCTTTTGCCTCTCCTTTGGTCTTAATCCCCTCCACCCCTCCCTCCTCCTCCTCTACGCTTTCCATGCCTGTATCCTCATCTCCCCTCTCATTCCTCCATCGCTCCTTCTCCTCTCCAAATCTGTCGCTGTCTCTTTCCCTTCTACAGGCACCACTAGTCGACGCTGCTCTTTGGATCACCGCGGAATGGCCTTCTGGGAGCAGCCCAGCTATGCTCGATGCATAACAAATGAATTCAGATACTTGCAGCAATCAGTAGGTGCAAAGTCAGCTCCCTCTCACAGCCTCTGTTTCCAATGCATCATAAATTACCTACCCAGTGTTTTCCCCATCCCCCCGTTCTCATCACACTGTAGCCAAAGATTAACCACTTTCAACAGAGGAGCAAATTAAAACACTGATTTTGCTCTGTGTAATGAATGGTCATCGTCAAGTCCTTAAACTATTTGATTTTGACTTTCTGGCATGTTCTCATCTGTGTTTGTCTTGTTTTTTAAAGAAGTGCCTCTCTTCACTTGCATTTTACTACGTTTTAAACAACATCCATCACAATACGATTTTGTATTGGACCATCAAGTGATCAGATAACAAAGTTAGGGAAACTCAGTGAATGGTACCTATCTTCTTTCTAATAGAATCACTTTTTTTTTACTAATGAAACATGGTGTGAACTTTATCTCCTTCATCCTTTTTTCATCTCATGTATGATGAGACATCTGGATCACAAAAAAAAAAATCTGTTTTTTTATTGTTATTTATTTAAGTGTGGGTATTTAAGTAGGGAGCTTTATTAAATAGATTTTTGCTTTGGTGTGTTTGCCTTTAATCTGGAAACACAATAGCACTTCCACTAGACTAGGTAATTTTGGTAACCCTCCATCACTGTTAAAAATAAAATAATTCAGAAGAGCTGAGATAGCACATATAGCGCTGCACCTGTGAACGTGTATTTATGGACATAAACCCTGTGCAATGATGTGAAATGTCATTTCGCTGTGCAATTTCTGCCTAAATGTGTGTCTTCTGCTCCAGTTAACTCTTTTATTCATATTGGCTCATTTTAAAACGTCCGTGAGGCAGAATACATTTCGGCCTGGCTTACATATAAGTGTCACAGAAAGGGCCTTAGAGAGTCGAGTCTTTCTTCCTGATTTTTGCACTCCATTTACTCCAAATGTGTAGCTTAGCGTGTATCTTGCAAAGCCACGGAGGACACCGATGCCCCAAGTTCTTTCTTCTCCTGTTTTTGGAGGTTCAGGGGCACCTTGCTAAGGGCCAGAGGATGCTGGCGGGGGATGGCATGTCCCAGGTCACAAAAAACCTGCTGGACCTCACCCAGAGGAGGAACTTCTACGCTGGTGACCTGCTGTCTTCTGTGGAGATCCTTCGCAATGTGACGGAGACCTTCAAGAGAGCCAGCTATGAGCCGTCTTCAGATGATGTGCAAGTAAGTGGACAGTGGGTTTATTTCAACACGTAGACATGGATCTCTGTGAAATATATTCATATCCTAATATAGTATAGTGGCATACAAATGTATCTATTTTGACAAAATAATCAATTGGATAAGGGTAATGTTTGATACATTTTACTACCAACACTGTATATGTATATATACTGTATATATGAGAAAAAAAAACGTTCTCTTGTTTTCTCTGACGTGTCTGAAATAGCACAAAGGCTGACAAACACGCCCCATGGCTCTATTGTATCAGGAGATCTCCTCCACATCCTAAGCTGTTTCATCTCATCATGTTGGGGTTGACTGCAGTCTTGATCCTCTTTATGTCAATAGGATGATGGAGATTACAGCAAAATCTCCACCTCCATCATCAATACAATCATTTATGTCCTCAGAGCCATGTCGTTTTCAAAGACACCCTTCTCGGGCCTCTCTGTTCTTGTGCCTGTTACAGTTTGTGTATGTTTTACTTTGTGTGTGTGTGTGCCTTGGCACGTGTTTGGCTCATGCTGTTTTTTAGAGTGAGCTAAATGGGAAGGAAAGAAATGTTACTCGCTATTTGATGGCAACAGCAAAGCAAGTTTTGAATATTGCGTGTGTGTGTGTGTTAATGAAAAACCTAATTCTCCATCATAGTTGGAGTTTCTAATCTTGGTTTGTTACTCTATCGAGCTTGTTTTGTTGGCGTTCTTCTGCATAGAGATGTAAGTAATAGCGCAGGAAAATTAGAAAAGTATTAGTCTTGCCCATCAGCTATTCTCTGTATGGAATAGGAAATCATTTCTGCTTTAATAATGTGTAACGATCAGTTAGTTTTAAAGTCCCATAACACAGTGCTGTTTCCACTCATTCAAAATATTAAATATGAAGATGTTTTACTGGATATTTGTAATATCACAAAATACCCATAATGTTGGATGTTATACAGTCTTCCATGTTTAAAGGAGGGGATGTGAGAAACATATGAAATAATATTACATGAAGAAAGGAAAAAACAAACATCTAACATAAGTGATGTCAAGATCAGCGATACTAGACGCACATCAGTGTTTGAGCTTCAGCATCTTTTGAATGTGATGGGACTTAATTGAGATACAGCTTGTACTTCAGGTTAGGATGGAGGTAATTAAATCACCAAAATGTTGAACTCACTTAATTATGCACGCCCAAAGCGCAGTGGTATTTGGACTACAAAATGTCAGGGATGTTCTTTTCCTTAGTTTTCTGCAAAGTTATCAACAGTTTCCACTGGATGTAGGGTGTCTGGTCTGCTGCTAATATTCTGCAGACATAAAATCCAAATGTGCCGGCCATGGATGGGCAACCGAGGGCCCATTCAGCCATTTTCCCACCATAGAAAATCTAGGAGATGAGGAAAGCGTCCTGTCTCTGGTTATTATGAGAGCTCTATAGTGTGTGTGGGCAGACAGGAGAGCAGTCAGCCAGCCCACCCCCTCCGTGTGTCTCTGCGCTAATGCAGTGTTAAAGTGGGCACATTACCACCAGAGGGAGCATAACCATTCAAGTAGAAAACAAGATAGCCTGTGTCAAGAGAGAGAGCCACTCCCTCAGGCACATTCTAGACCAGACGAAATAACAAGGCTAAAGATCAGACAGGGGTCCTATTACTACTGCAGGCATGCACCCCAAGCAGCCCCTGCTCTCCACTGCTGAAGAAGACAATCCACACAGCTGCTCAAACATTCCCTTTCAACTTTTTTTCTGATTGCAGCTTGTGCTTCTCTCCTCTAGCATTAAATGTTTGCTGCAAGCTGCAGGGGGCTCAAGGTGTATTTTTGTCAGAGCTGATCCACAAAATCCACCTTTTCTTTGATGGTTTACCATCATGGTTTCAGTCGCACATTTGCCTGTGCTATTGAACCCTGCAGGGGCCGTCATTATTCCCTTATAGAAATCCCTGCGATCAGAAATATCAGTATATTATCCATGACACTCCTATTGGAGTGCATAGTGTTTATGTGTCATGATTTTAAAAAGCATCTTGCTGCAGTGCCTGTAATACTTGTGTGTGGGTGTGTTACGTATTTTCCCTTTCATCATCTCCACAGAACTTCTTTCAAATCATCAGCAACCTCCTAGAGGAGGAAAATAAGGAGAAATGGGAAGACGCTCAAAAGGTAAGCATGCTGCTGTACACTGCATGAGTGTTGTGTGTCTCCAAAATCAACTAAAAGCTTGTTTGCAGTTGCTCCATCTGAATAGCAGAGATAAAGAAAAGTCCGGTCAGTGTTGCGATAATGTTATACTTACACATATCATTGTGAGAGGTCATTTAGCAGGTGTGACATCTGGTCTCATTTGGAAAGCTAGTTCCTCAGAGCTCCACTTGGTGGCAGCAGCACTGCCACAGAGACTGTCCAAACATTAACACTGCAGGACTCACTCCTCCTGTACACACATTGTTTCACCCAGCTGATACAGATCACGGCAACCAGTGTGATTAGACCATTACTTCGAATAAATTTTTAATAGAAACAAACAGTTCAGAGGTTTTATTGCTTGTACCCCAGCAGCTAAGATTCCCTGTCTGCCTTTCTCTGACTTTGTAAGGCAGCTCCATCATATCGAGAAGCAGTATGATAAAAAAAAAAAAAACATAGTCTCAATATCTAATACAAATGTAGGGGCAACAGAGCAGCTACAGCAGCACTGTAGTAATGTACTGTAGATCAAAATTTGAGTACAGAACAGTACATTTCTCGACACTGTGTTTATCCATGGAGATTGGCTTCTGGCTACGTCCTCTGTCAGACACATCTCTCAGCTTGAGAGGTGGCAACTCTCGTTTTCAAAACTGCCACTGGTGTCTGAGACAACCTGAACCCTGAAATCATGCACATCCAGACTCTGACAGAGATACCATCTGTGATGACTGCAAGTCTGCAGAGGGCATCTGCTCTGTTGTCACCTTCACTGGTAAATTGACTTAAATTAGGTATCACCTGCACTGACACATGACTGAGGTGGTGACTTAAAATCAGTCAGATCAGTTTTTTGTCTCTGTTTCTCCATGCCTGGCTTCAGCTAAGATAGTAGGGGAACGCAGACAGTTCAAACTCTGCCACGGGTGCCAGTCCTGGCTGTCTCTACAGGCAGTAATTAGGTGTTTACTCACTGCAGCTTTAGTTTGGCATGCCCCAAAGTTAGGTTGTCGGTGAGAAGAGCTCACAAATGAGCAGTTTCGTCAGTAAGAATGCGTCAAGCGCCGGAGACAGACAGATCAGAGGAAAAATAGGAATTGGAAAAGTTGTCTCTGTGATTGAACACCCAGAAGAGATATGTGTTAATTATTTCTGTAGTTATTAATGTGCCTGTCTAAGGAGTGCTGCTTCAGTTTCGGCACTCCACCAAGAGGACATCGGCTAAGCGATTTCGTCTGATTTCAATTGACGATGCTTGGACTTCACAGTTATCAATCTTTCTCACTTGCTGGCTTTCCTTGCATTAATGAGTGTTCTGAGCTCAGTTTCCACAGCACCCACACACTGCGTGCTGTGGACATTCAAAACACTCAAATGAAACACCTCACTATGAGGTTTCACTGGCTGTAGAGTTGGCTCTGTGCAGAGATCACTATATATTCACCTCCTGTCACTGTTACCATGGCAAGGAAAGGAAGAGCTCTGTCTACAGAACCTCCACTGCAGCCATTTCCCTGCGCTGCCTTCACATCTCATGGTTGCCATGGAGACCAGCAGAATGAGCATGACTGCACTGTGCGTCAGACATGCCGGAAGGGGCGACGTGATGTCCCCCCCCCCCCCCACTATGGCTTTCACTCTGCTGTGTCAGAGGCTCTCAACTTCAGCATCACTGATCCGCTTGCCTGGCTTAGCAGCGGCACATGTAGAGGCATGTGCAAACACACACAACACAAGGTGTTACCGAGGAGGGAAATACCTGCCTCAGGTGTTTGTTGAATATCAACCGAAAGTGAGGTGATAATTGCTAAATGCCACTCAAAGGCTTTTCTAATTGCCGGACATCATCGCTGTGTGCTCACACATTTGTTAAAGTCCTGCAACAATATTTGTTCAACATGACACATTTCTCTAACAGACATTTTGAAACAGTGTTACAGCATTTTTCTGTGTAGCTGCTACTTTGTCAAAGTGGTAACTGTGTTAGAGTCTGGCATAAATGTTGTCATGTGCGGCACAGCTACACAGTCAGTCTTCACAATATCCCAGTCAAAGGACAAAACGCGTGGCCCCTAAATCAAAGCCTCTTATTAGAGCTGACCCATCACCACTAGATTGGCAGCCTGGACCGTGGTGCAATCTTTTGAAGGTCAATTACTGAATTAGCGTGCCTTTGATTTGTCGACTCGGACGAAAGAGCTGACCGGACCGGCAGCCTTGGAGCTGTCCACGGTGCTGAATTCCCGCCTCTGCATTCTCTCACTGAGCGCTGATGTCCATGAACCCAGGCAATCGCCCCTGACTTGGCCGAGCCTTTCAGAAGAGAAGCCAAGCAGCAACTGTGTGTGCAAACCCAGTGGTTGTAGCTCTGATGCTGATGCCACATGGATGGTTCAGTTAGGCCTGCCACTATCTGCCCATCATTTTCCTCGACTAATTGATTCATCATTTGATCTGTAAAGTATCAGAAAATAATGAAATCCCATCACAATTTCCCAGAGCTCAAGGTCAATTTTTTTACAACCAACAAACCAAAAAAAGCTAAGAAAATTAGCAAATCTTCACACTTGAGAAGCTGGTACCAATAAATGTTTGCCAGTTTTGCTTTAAAAACATCTTAATCATTTTATTAATCAATTATCAAAATAGCTGCTGATTACCTTTCTGTCACATAATCAGTCGACTAATTGTTTCAGCTCTAGATGGTTCAGCTGCAGTTACTGTATATGACAATTATACAAAATTATGTGAAAAACACAAGAAATTAAACTAATTCACTTTCTGTGAATTTCTTTATCTAATGCATTTCTCTTTTCTCTTCTCTTCTATTCTAATTGTGCTTTATTATTACTTTACTGTTTATTTAGCTATCACAGTTTTTAATATGTAATCTTTTTATGTTCTTTACAGCTTCTGTATTTAACTATATACCTGAAGTCTAGTTCTGTATTTCTAATATGTATGTGAGACCTGCTTTTTTATGCTTTTTTTATTTTTATTTTCTGCCCCACACTTCCATCCTTCCAGTGTTACCGACTACTGCTACATTTGTGAAATCACAGCAGCGGCGTTGAAATCCAAAGTGTCTTGTCATCTTTTTTTATCTTGTCCAGATCTATCCTGGAGCAGTGGAGCTCATGCAGGTCATAGAGGAATTCATCCACATCGTTGGACTGGGCATGAAGGATTTCCACAATGCCTATTTGATGACTGGGAACTTGGGTAAGAATCAGCCCACTTTTCCTCCCAGCCCACAGACGCCGAGCTCGTTTAACATTTATTTTCTGCTTGACATGGACACATATTCCCTGTGCTTTGCTGACTCCTTGTGTCAATTTCCCCACCATCATTAATTTAGGATAAATGGCGCGTGGTAAGGGTGGGGGAGTAAAGTTACTGCAAATCAATAATGTTAATTAAAACTGAGCTTGTGGTCTTAATGTGCTAAATTCCTATGAAAACACTTAACACCCAATCCAATATCAAGAGCGTGCAGTGTAGGAACCCACACATGAGGAGAGCTCTGCTTTAGCTGGAGATGTAAAGAAAATACACACAGCACTCCTATAATATGAGATATTTTTATACTACTGCTACTACTGATATTTTAGATTTAGATTAGAAGTAACACGAGCTAAATTAAAATGTATGGGAATTTATAATTGTGTAAAGCAAATTGTTTTTGAATAGTAGTACAGAAGATGTTTTTACCTGTATTATTCAGTGTATTGTTTTCCACACACTCGTGCTTCTCATTCATCATAGACATTTTCTATGCATCCATAGTTTCAAAGGCTTTTCGCAATAATCAAATAAAATATCTGTGGCATATTTGAAGGTGAAGTCATTCTGTCTGATGTTGCACTGTACTGCACTGTCCTTTGAGAATGACATGATTAGCAGAGCGTACCCTAAAGCATGTTGTGCAGAAGCGCAGCAGCATAAAAAAGATTGGGTGTCAGTTTGCGAGATTAGCAGGAACAAAATATTGTGGGAGTGTCTGATAAAAGGCTATAAAATTGGGAGTGAAATTACAAGTTATTCTTTGCAGCTGTAATGAGCTTGCAAAAAAATAAAAAATTCTGCACCACTGATTGTGGTCCAGATTATAACACCCCCTCTTTGGGGGAAAAAAAAAAAAGAAGTCTTGGAGCAATATTTCTCCTCCCTAATGTTCTCGTGGGTTCTTTTTGCTTCTGTCGCGCAGCCTCTTGGATGATCTGAAGTCTCTGTGGCATTTCATTTCTTACTCAGCCATAAATGGTGTCTTACTGGAATGGAATAATAGAACTGCGGTCTTGATTTATTCATGCAAGTGAGTGTGAGCATGTACAGCTGTGCTGGTGGGCAATTCCTCTGGAGCGGGGAGGTTTCTTCCTTGTGTTCTTTACAATAGCTAACATTTGACCCACTTCTAGCAAACGCTCACACTCAGTGGCTCTTTATGCTATATGATTTCCATAATGATGAATAGGTAGCCCCAAAGAATATCATACCAAACATGGTACAATGAATTCACCCATCAAAATGCCATTATGAACGTCATGAAAGGAAAATTAAATAATGGACACTGCATTCCATAATGCCATGCATTAATGACTTCTTTCACAGATGTGAGAATATTTTTGTCTCCTTCTCCTATTTTATACTTCTTCCAATTTGGCTTAATGGTAGTCATCCAAACCTCATTGCCACGGCTTCCTCTTTATGCTCAAAAAAGCATTAACACATGACCTCTGCTTTACACGCAATACACAATCTATTCTGTGAAACTGACTCTAAATTGACACTTAACTGTTTTATCCAGATTCATACTCATTTCTTGAACAGCAGTGTGCATTGAATACTTGACTCTCATCATATTAGTCCGCCATACGACTGTCTGGCCTCTGCTAAAATCTGCTATAGATTAAACTGGACTATAGATTAAACCGTATCCGTCCCTCACACACGATATGACTTTCTTTCTTCTTTTGGTAAACATGGAGCAATGATGCAACTCAGCGTTGTGTTTCCATCTGAAAGAAAGCACTGACTGGCATAATCAGGTCCCGTTCTTGAAGGATTACACTGGAGTTATTGCATGTGTATTTTTTTTAATTAATTTTCTGCAAATCACATATATTTTACCGCTGACTATTTTCCAAGCATACCATCTTTTTTTCACACTTCAGAATGCTTTTTACTTACAGAACCATACAAACTTGACATAAGCTGTCAGTGATCATAATGATTTTATGCTTATTTTCATCACAATGATGACATATTGTTGTGTGGTACTCCATTTAAAGGGGCATCGATTTAAAAATGAATTTGACTGAATTGAAAAGTCTTCCCTGCACTGTATAGTGACAACAATGTCATTTTTACACAAATACATGCAAATATGATGTTAGTTGTCATAGATAACATGCAAGTTTATTTTCATGTGTGTACTGAAATAATGGAAACTAATGGCTGCCTGTAGGATGGGAGCATCTCATACAAAAATCTAAAAGACTGTGATATTGTGTTTGACAATAATACATTATGTTTTGAGCTAAAACATAGAGAGACATAGAGGTAAGTCTAATTGACACAAAACTAGTTTCACACACCCTGTTCTTGTCACAAATGACTCTGGTTGCCCTAATGAGGAAACTGTAGTATAATCAGTGTTAGTATTTTAATATATAAGTCTAACTGTGGTGGTATTTTCACCTGGGGGCACTGGAATGTATTAGACACACTGACATAATTTCAGACTTAGGTGTAGGCGTCTTAGGTGCTAAAATAAGTGTGATGAAACCTTTACTGACTGGATCACAAGTTTGGGATCCCAACTGATATTAATTGCTCCCTAATCAATTTTAGATTATCCTTAAGAGAGGGAAACTAAATATTTCAGTAACATTTGACTTTTTCCTCTCATGTAGAAACAATGCTCAATTGAACAATAAGAGCTAATGAAGCAAAGTGTTTGAGCCACACTTCTAGATCTATGAATTGTTAATCTATTAGGTTTACTTAAGTTCATTGTTTTTCCTAGTTCTCCACAATAAATATGAGTATGTCTTTCAAACAGCATGTGCATCAAAGACATTAGGAACTTTTTGAAAGCAACTAGCTCCCAGTTTGTTTGTTTTTTGCTTCTTATAATTCTCCAGGTGTGACTGAAGCCTTCCTGATTACTCCATGCACCTTGTTAATGAGTTGCAGCTGTGTTAGAGTGTCAGTTTTATTAATAAAGCACACAGCCCCTCCTTTCTTTAAGATCCGTTCAGTTGAAATATACAAAACTGACACATTTCTTCGTCCTAGCACACTTTATCTTTGAAAACTCTTTTTAATTCTCATCCTTTATAGTGGCACATTGCATCCTGCACATTTTGTTCACTCCTTGCAAGAGAAAAGGACTGATAAATGTGATGACTGAACACGAATTTTCAACATACGGCAATTTGAGGTTTGCTCTATGTACAATTTTATTGATTGTACGTTGTGATGGCTCATTCCAAAAAGCAAAAAGCACACATTATTTTGCAAACAATTGAGGGACATGTGTGCACCTCTTAGTAAGAGTATGTGAAGGCTGGAAGTACAGCATAATTAACATTTCAGTGAAGCAGGACTGAGGCAGGTAGATTTCTGAAGCAGTTTTTTGGAAAATCTTAGCACTGAGGAGCCATTTGGCTTTTTGAGCAATTATTTGAAGATATAGCAGTAATGAGCAGCCTCTGGCTAGAATCAACCACAACCTTAATGGCTGCTGGTGGAAAAATATAAAGGTCGTGTAGGAAGACATTTTCTTAGTGCAAGACCTGACTCCATGTTTTACCTGTTTGTTGTAAATGTCAGAAAAAAGTACTGCTTTTTGTTTATATTTTCAATTTTGCCATTATGGTCCAAAATTCACACTTAAAGAAATAGGGCATTTAAATATAAGGTGCAGTTATTCAGCCCCATTTTACTGTGTATTTGGAAATATTCCAAACTCTATTTTGATAATACATGGCTAAGACATGGACCACAGAGTTTTCAGGATAATTATTTCACCCCTGGACGCAGCACAGGCTGAGGTAGCCAGCCACACAGTAATTCCAGCTCACGCCACCGTGCCTTGGTGGCCACGTGGCCCTTTTGATTAAAGGAATGGAAAGTTTTGTGGATCCATAGGTGGGAGCCAAGTGGAGAGCATCTGGCTGAGTAAGATATTGCGGCATCATTTCGTCACTAATTTATGGCAGCCTCTTGACACCTAGATAAATACTGGCTGTCACTGGTGCATCGTCCTCTGTCCTCCTACTTTTAGTCAAATAACCTTGATTGCAAAAGGCTCTCCCTCCTTATAAGCACTTGGAGGACAAAGTGAAGCTTGGGACATGTTAGAAAATTAAACACCGCTTTGAAGGTGAAATACATCCTGCACTTTTGACATTTTTGTTCTGGCTGTCTATTGTGAGGGTGTACTTCATGGTCGAGAGAATATTTTGACAGTAATAGTGATTAATTGCAATTACACGCACATATGATGGCTGCAAATGCTCATTAATTTATTTTCCGTGCAAAATGTTTGTGTTGTCTGACTTCGACAGTTTACTTAATGCTGAACCTCTCATGAACGCATTCAGACGTAATGAGCAAAGCTATAATTCCCTCTTTTGAAAATGAGCCGTACAGAATACTCTCAGTGCACTGAATCGGTGTTCAGAAGCATCACAATCCTAAATGATCACTTTATTTGTGCTGTCTAGCCCCATCAGGCAAGTGCAAAGCCCCATTTACCTGCAGAATTACCCAGAACTCTTCCTAGCACCCTGTTGTGTTTCACAGTATGCCCCGTGACTGAAACCACCAACACACACACACACACTTACCACTGCTGCTCCCAACATCTGGTGCTGTGAACAGGCCTCTTTGCAAATTCCGGGTCTCGCGGTGCTCTGTGATTTCATGCCCGCTGCTGGATCATCCGAAACACACAGACACACCTTCTGTCACAGATTTCACTCAAACATGGAGTCTTGCCAGGATTCAAATTGTATTATTGGCAGAGCACAAGGAACAATAGAGCTTTTGCATCAATGGTAGGATTAGCCTCAGATTCCCCTCGCTGAAGCACCACCTGACTGGGACTGGATGTGATACCAGGTAGAGAACAGTACATCTTTATCCTCCCCTTGTAATGCTGAGGCCTTTTGAGTTGATCCTGGGAATTTACCTTGTCATTGCCTCAGTGCATGGACTGGCCTTTTATGGTACCTCAGCAGGGAGGTGAGAAAAGGAAAGAGTGATTAAGGAGATTAGCTGTCTGCAAGGTGCCATATGTAGCTTGGATTTTGCACTTTGTGGTAAATACGTACATGAATGCATTAAAAGTCAATTTGGGGATTTATTTGACATATAAATTAGCTGTATATTCACATACACAATTCAGTTTGATAAAGGAAAATAAGTATTTTTGGGTTTTTCACTTTATCATTCTCAAACAAATCTGAATACATTGGAAACTAGATGTCATCATTGTGTGGTGTTAGCCAGAGTATTTAAAGATCTGCCTCTCAATTTGAGAGGGATAGCAGCCTCCAATCCTGTGTTTTGAACTTAGGTCGTAGGAGTATTTTTTGGTTTACATTTGGATTACAGATTGGGCCTTTAAAGAGAAGAGCAGAGGTGTTGTTGCACAACCTCCGAGGGATGAAAGTCTCAGCTGTGTCGTGCTCATATTTACACCTAATCTGCAGTGTTGAAGCAAAGATTTAGCAGGTGAAAACAGGTAACAAGAAATGCTCCGTCCAGAGTCCAAGACCAAGTGTGTACGAGACAGGATAAACGTATGACATGGGAACGAGCATTTTTCCTTACAGGCTGACTTTTTGGTAAATGGAACTGCTATGTTTCTCCAGTTCTCGCATCTACAAACTCATAAATAGTCTTAAGTATATTGATCATCAGTATTTCTTCGTTGGTTTGTTTGTTTGACTTCTGCAGTGGCCAGCATCCAGAGACTTCCAGCAGTGTCTGTGATGACTGATATCAACTTCCCCATGAAGGGTCGTAAAGGCATGGTTGACTGGGCCAGGAACTCCGAAGATAAAGTGGTCATCCCAAAGGGCCTCTTTGTTTCCCAGTCAGCAGGTATGTGACTGAATATATTTCACAGAGCCGAGTTCAGCACATCTTTTTTGAGCCACATACACAGTCTTCATGTACAACCTTATTTGTCTTAGAATATATATGTTAAGTTTACTTCTGTATAAAACTTGCAGTAACATGTATAGAATCTGCAGAGGAAACTGTAGTAGAAATGTAGGATTAATGCATAGTGAATAGACAATGATGGATTCATTGGCCACTGCTGTGGAATGGAAAATAAATATCTTGACATCTCAGCAAAAGCTGAATGATTTTAGTTTAATTGATTTGTCTGAAGACTTACAATAAGACTTTCCCACAGACACATCAGTCTTCTGCAGAAGGTGTTTTCTTAATGTTTTATGCTACACCACCCCTTGTTTTGGGAAAGTGAAATAATGCTACAAGCCTTTGAACAAAGCCAGTTTGCTTGCCTGTGCTTGTACAGTCACTGAGTTTTCCATCGACTCAGCATTTTCAGCATCCTTTCAAGCACTGCCAGTGGCCACTGTATATCCAATCCAGAGCCAGACAATTTGGTTAATTGTTGTAATCAGTCTTATCTGGAATATATCAAAGATAACAAAACAAGGGATTGATTAGGAATCTGTGCCACGTGCCTAATCCCAGCCACTCTCATTTGGACAGTGTAAGAAGCTGATTCTACAGGAGACTTTAGCACTTCTCTTACTGGAGTCAACAAAGTCTGTTGAAAAAAGTTGCGAAAAAGTGCTCCTTGTCAAAAAAGTGTTATTGGCAGAAACTGCTTTGGCACTGCAAACTAGCAGGTTTACTTAAGCCAAGTGTTACTCCCAATTAAAACTTTCCTCTGAATTATGAAGATTCGCCGTGTTATTGGAAGGCAAAACTTAGTATTAAATATATACAGTATGGACATTTTGAATATTTACTTTTGAACTGAAAATCTGGCAACAAGCTCCACTTGTATAATGAGGTTGGGTGATACTATAAAAAAGGAAGTCTATCAGTATAAAAAACAGACAATAGTGTTAATTAATTTTTCAATTTTCCCTTTAGATATGGAAGGATCGCCTGTCTTCATTTTGGGAACAGTTCTCTACAAGACTCTTGGACTCATGCTACCTTCACCAAAGTAAGGGCAGCGTATCTCCTTGTCTGTATTTTCTGGTCTGCTGGCAAGAGGAAATATGAGACAGATTTAATCCACTGGAAGCTGCAGAGGTGTCCATTTTTATTCAGAGTGCTAGATCAAGTCTTAAATACAGGCTGTGCCTGACTCCAGTGTCCCTGAAATGTTCCACTTCAAAGACATGAAATTCAAAGTTTTAACAGGAGAAAAAGAAAACCCAATACTTTTCCTGCACTGCCTTTGTTGTACATGTCATTTTAAGTTACAGTTGACGACTTTTAAGGATACTTTTCATGAATAAATTCTTCTAATTTTGTCCTTAATGCTGACAAATATCGTATTTTTGCATATACGAAACTTGGAGAAATTAGTGCGTTTGTGTTGACTCTAATTTAGTAAATGAAACATATTCACTGTAGCATGGACTATGTAGTTAATTAAGGATGACATTAGTGCCTGGAAAAGCAGCGGGATGTCCCAAACAAACACCTGGTGTCACACCCCAATCAACAAGTCCCTGGCACCAGTGTCCCAAGGACAGAGCGGTCATTCCAGGACCAGCCAGGCCAGCTGTCACAGGTGGAGCAGCAGACCCTCTGTGCACATGTGGAGAGGAGCTCATATTTGGACCCTGAAGCTCGCCCTCTCTAGACTAACAGGAGGAGAAGCAGATCAAGTTGTAACTGTTAGACTTTTCCAATTGCCAGCTTAAATAGCTTGTAAAGTGTCAAAGAAGAAAGTAAGTTTTTTTGCCACAAAATGTCAGAAGTCTCTCAGTGCACTTAGAGTGGAGAACTTAAGAACTTATCCATTTACTCCATCGATTTCCATTGTACTGTATACTATACTGCAGACTTGTACCGTATGAAAAAGCCAGTTAAAAATATTCTCAGCTCAAGTGGTGCTGGTAGGACTGGGGGGGCTGCTGCAGTCTCACCTCTACTCTCTTTTGTGAAGTTGACAGTTTTCTTCCTAGTGGGAAGTGCTCGTGGATTTCAGCTTCTAATAAAAAGAATATTCTGTCAACTGTACAATAGCTGGAGATGGTTTTTGAAACAGCACTATAATGCCAGATTTTAAAAGCGTAGGATACAAAGAAACATCTCATTCAGTTCAGACGAGCCTTTGATTTGTACTCTCTGTTTTCTGGTCCACTTGGATGTTTTGAACACCATTACTGGCAAACATCCTATATAGCTGCTTTGACATCTAATGGGCAGCTTTTTCAATCCCCCTGTGTTTGAGAGTTTGATATTTGGGTTAGTATTCAATACAAGCCCCACTAGAGAAAATACCTTGCATTAATACTCGCTAGTTTAAAAATAAATTTGAGCTTGCACTCTAAAATTGAGATCGTTAGATTAGCCAGCAGAGAGGAACTTTGAATTCAAAATATGTGCTCAAAATCTTCTCAGAAACCCCAAATCAGTGTTCCTTATAGATCCCACATAAGTCTCACTGACTCTGCACTTAAACCTAATCCTAAAGTGTTATGCTTCTTCACAGAGCATAAAAAGAGGACCTCAGGTGTTTGAAGTAAAATCAGGGTTAAAGCTTTGAACACTGGCAATATTGTCTCATACTTTAAACCCATAAGCTTGTATTTATATGGATATACAGTATGCTAATACAGTTAAGCACATATATCAAACATGAGCCTCTACTTTACCACATTGTGTTAGTAAGTGAAGTAGTTTGTTCAGCATCTGACCCTCGATTGCGTTTAAACAGTGTGTGACAGGAACGTCCAAGAAACGAAATTCATTTTCTAATTTTTGGCCATCTTTGTTCGACTCAGGAACCACACAGTTGTCAACTCCAAGGTCATTGCTGTGACTGTGAGACCCGAGCCCAAGGCGACTGAGTCCCACCTGGAGATTGAACTGGCTCACCTGGCAAATGTAAGCACCACAGTCGTTCTGTCATTTTGAATCACAGTAACCGACATCTTCATATAGATCAACAAATAAATATGTCATTTGGACTTAATGCATATTGCTTTTGATGTTAGTTTTGGTATAAAAGATTAAATGTTCCTTTTTTTTTAACACTCTAGAAAAAGTTTTTGTCTGTTGACTGAATGCTCTACATTGACCACAGCACATATCGCCGCCCATTAGCCAACACACAATGGTGCTTAATTGGCTCGATAATTAATTTGCAAGCACCCGGTGTCAGGAGAGTGCTCTGCAGTCAGATAATTACATGGACAATCCCTTTTATGATCCAGGCCCCTTTTTATTCATCTTGGAGATAAAGTGCATACAAGTCTGAACGTGTCAGCAAGTAAGTGTGTGTGTGTGTGTGTCTGATAGTATACTCCATAGTCCAATTATGGTTTACATGTGATCCATGAAGCACATTTTCAAAGATCTACAAAGAAGGACAAATATGAAGTTGATTTATAATGATGATGATGATGATGATGATGATGATGATGATGATAATGTTGATCAGTTATCATCATAATTTACCTGGTAAACATTTTGTCCTTTTCCTGCCCTCCAGGGAACAATGAACCCTTACTGTGCACTGTGGGACAGCACCATAATGTAAGTGGGCATGCACTTTCACTTTTCTAAATTAGTTTCTGTGTTGTAGGTAATTCCTGTTTTCTTTTGTCAGTAACTCTATTAAATATCAAGGTAATAGTATGGTTTTCCAGATAACACACTTGTTATTTTACTTTTCTGTTCCACCTCTGAAATCGGGTTAGAGTGCATCTTCCCTTCATCTTCAAAAATCAGGAACACACTTGTGCACTTCTTTGCAAAGAAGCTGGATAACCCAATAGTACAGCAAACAAGAAAGAGAGCTGGAGAGAATAAACCAGCAAGGCAAACATTTACATTAAACCCTTATCAGGGGGTGGACAAAATAATAGGAGTACCTTATGATAATACAACCCTCTACAAAGGCCCAGCTACAAATGAAACTGTTGTGAAGCATACTGTATTGCTTTGCTGAGACTCTTAACGTGTTGAATTAAGGCTGTGATAATTCAGTGTGTGGAGTTTTTCAGTGTCTCCGGTGTCTGAGTCAGTGTTGGTGAGGTTCTACAGTTGCAGTGTTCCTGTGTTCAGCATATGCTGTCATGATTTCATCAAGACTCAAATGAGAACATAATATGAGTCACTCATGAGTCATATGTTCACTCTTGTAAATCACAGTTATAGAGACATTCGTAGAAGCGAGCTGTACTATACAGAACGTTAAGTGAAAAACCAATTAGCAGCATGTGTCGGCTTCAACAGGCATCTGAAAAATACTAATTTCTGATAAGAGTGAAAGTTGTTAAGGCAGCTTAACAGAAATACAAAAAGGCCAGATAGTCACTGCCTGAAATGCTGGAGCATCAGTCACAAACACTGCAGAATTATGTAACATAGCAGGGGGAAAACTCTCAAATATCATGAGGACATATGCAAAACACAGCTACATTAGCAAACAGAAATGCCACACAATAACAGCAAAAACTAAAGCCTTAAAAATGATCATGAAGACAAATAAAGACCTGACGCAATCACAACAAAATCTAAACATTATAAGCATCACAAAGAAAGTTATTGCATTGGGTTGCGTTATATTACATTGTAATGTGTTGTTATTATTCTGTCCACACCCTTTACATTTAGACACCTAGATACTGCTTTTCTGAAACTTTTATTGACTTCTGTACATACCCTTTTAAAAGTTGGGCTTGTTTTGCCTGAGTCTGGTGTTGCGTTGCTGTTTAAGGAGATCTGATGTCACCTTCTTTGCAGTGGAATGATTTTCACATCTGCACAGTTAACATTTGACAGCAATGTTCTTGTCAGAGTGTCACTTGATAAAACCAAAGCTGTTGGAGCGTTTCCACCCGGAGAAAGACAACTTTTCTTGCTACTTTGTAGTGAGGCCTGTTCACTGCTTTAGCTGAGAGGCAACTATTTACAAATTCCACTAAAAAATGACTAAAAGCTGATAGCTGTTTAATTATTAACAGTTAAAAAGCCTTTTTCATTATAGCAAACCCTATTTTTAATGCTATTTATGGCCAGCATTTTTTGAGCAATAGACATTCAATGTATTTGCATTCTGTAATTGTCTCTCTCTATATAGTAGTTTTAATTGTTACTGGAAGAGTCTTTGTGTGGGATTCAGATTGCACACGTGCACAAGGGAATTACAGGAAATGATGCATTCATGCATTGGATGTGACGCAGAAGACAAGTATTGTTGAATGTGGGGGATCCGCTCAGCCCATGGTTTGTTTGGGTACGCTGTAAACAGACACACTAGTTGCTCTCCTTCTGTTGCATCTCTGCCAAAGTACAGTTGCTGCTCAAGGCATGTTTGCTTCCATCAGTAGTCGATACTTGTGTCCTTCGAATGCAACTCGGGGGCCAGTGTTATTACTGTAAAAGGCACTTGCGGTCACCACCTGTAACCACAGGTGTCGCCAAATCTTTATAATTTCAAGATGGATCCGATATCTAGACATGTTGATGGGTAACTGGATTGGTATATCTAATATTTCTCTAGATCAGAAATAATAGCACATTACTGCATAGCGTGTTGCAACACAGCCCCATATAGTATAGATACTAATGTGTAATTGAAGTTGGATGAGCAGTTACTGGAAATATTTTGGACCTCAGTTTTGCTTTATTTATGGGAAACCTAACAGCAGCTGTGGATGAACCAGCTTAGGCAACAGCTTATATGAGGTTGTTATTTTTACTTTGAAATAGCATGTGAATTGTGCATGGTCTGTCCTCTATCATGGTATTTGAGGGCAACTGGTCTATTTTTGAACAGCAAAGATCCAACTGGGACAACTCTGCTCCATTCTCTTTCTCTGACTTTCACAAACCAAGTGTTTAATATCAGCATTTTTTTCCCTCATCTACACTAAGTCATTTTAATCGGAGCACGGCCAAACGACTCCATGGTATGATTATCATGTTCATTTCAAACAGTTGGCTCGTCCTATTACACAATAGCAGCCACTCTCAGGACTCATTGAGGGGGTAATACACCATCTGTCAGCCATGTTGGCTCAAACCAAATGAGAGTGCTCACTGTAACAATTAGCAGAATGAAAATGTTGTTCACAAGTGGAGAACTGTGTCCTCTTTGTTGCCCGTTGCAGTGACTCGTTGTGGTCCAGATACAGAACATGTGAATGCTGAGCTGAACACTGGAGGCAGCTACATTAAAGCTGTAGGGCTGAGGCAGCTGCCACACCTGAGTCTCTGCTGCTTTACTTTCACCAAAGGGGTGGAAACCTGAGGCATAAATATCCTTATGTGACAACACAAGGAAACACTGTTGTGATTTGTCTGTTTATGTAAGCAACTGTGAGGACCGTTTTAAGAAGAGAACATGCTGTTCATCACTACAAAGCTGTAGCTTGACATTGTGATAGAATCCATACTTCATACATTTACTTTGTGGCTTTCTGTGCTTCTACTTTACCCATATTTTGCTATGCAGAGTGAACTGAATGGGTGCATTTTTAATAAAGTGCTGTTAAATCTTAATAACGGCAAAACTAGAAAAAAAAGGTATTGTTCTTTTTTAGCAAAGTGGGCGACTAAGAGCAATAAGAGAGACAGCAAGAGTAGATCATGTTTTTTATTTCTGAATCAAGGCACTGGTTTAATGAGAATAATATGACACATTAAAATCCATCCATTAAAGGGAGAGTAGGCCAGCAAAACAATGAATGGACATAAAATTGGGTAATTCTTTCTCACCAGTACTGAGTAGTTTGTATGAGCCACATAATTGTATACAGTATCTTGATACTCGGATTGATAATTTGCAGGGGTGGAAAGTGACTAAATACATTTACTGAAGTACTGTACTCAAGTACAATTTTGAGGTACTTGTAATTCACTTGTCTAGTTCCATTTTATGCTAGTTTATACTTCTACTTCACTACATTTCAGAGAGAAATACTGTACTTTTTACTCCACTACATTTATCAGATAGCTATAATTTCAGGCAGGCTACTTTACAGTTTAATATTTTACATGCACAACATAAAATCATCTTATAATATATGATGCATTGTTATGGATTATAGTAACCAACAGCATACTGTATAAATTGATTTAAATTAGCTCCAACTAGAACATTAACATTCTACTTGTATGTTATGCATCAGTAATAATAATCCAGTAATATATTTGAATGCAGGACTTTTACTTGTAATGGAGTATTTTTAAACTGAGATATTAGTACTTTTACATAAGTACAAGATCTGAGTTTTCCACCACTATATTAAGAAGAAGAAGACAGTAATTGATGTGAAGATAAATCGTCATTTAATTCTTTGTGAGTAAAATAAGCAAAAAGACTCACCTGTCAGAGATACTTGACATGAGGCAAAGGTCTGGACTACATTAATGAAATGTCCTTCCCGGGATTGGCATGTTTTGGCTAGTTTTATAACCCGCAGAAGTGTTACTTTTAAAGTAGTGAAGAAAATAAATGCAGCGAAGAATAAAACAAAGATATAAATAAACATGCAGATATGAAGCTCTCCATGTTTTGTGAAAAATAAAACATTGGGGCATCCAGAGGACCAATATCTTTTTTATTTTTTTTCATTTACTTTTCAAGTCTGCAGCTCCACAGCACCGAGTGTAAACAGGCGGATGCATACACTTTTATTACTCTTTCAAATGTCAATATTTTCAGCTATCACACAAGCCTGAAATGACCAACATCCCACCACTGTGCCAAGGCAAAAATGTGAAATGCCAACCAATGATTTTAGATGCGTTAGCTTCCCTGTAGTGTTCAAAAATAAACATTAGGGGGGAATTAATCTACCAAACTACTCAAGAAATATTACACTATCTTCTACATTTAGTGTCATTGTGAGTCCAGCATGAGTTTGAATCAGATTACCTTTCAGCCTGTCTAAGCTTAGAACCCATCTCTCTCTAAACCGGTTTGGAAAGATCAATTAATCTCATTTTGAGCATTGTAATCACTTATATAATCTGTATCTAGCGCTTTAGTTGTTCCAGACTGCCACTCAACTTGCAGAAAAAGAAAATTACAGAATGACATTACAAGTTAGTTCTAGCCTTTTGGCGTTCCCCTGCAATTAGATGCTTTTAAAAATCCTCTGAATCCTTGTGAAGCAGTGCTTGGATATGAGTGTCTTTCTGACTTTTTAATCGCAGATGTTTTAGCATCCCCCTCTCAGATTATCCAACAGAGTCTTATTATAGAGGCCAAACCTTAAACTGAAGAGGACAACCCTCATCATTAAAGGCTTTTAGATCCTGAAACAACTTGCCACATCAGGATTAATAGCATCTTGACCCCTCTTACTACTTACTACAATGCTATTGTAGTACATTAAATGTAGTTTCCTTTTACAGTGCAGTATAATCAAACAGATTGTAATCTTTATGGCCAAACATGTATGATACATTTGCCGTAACTGCAGTGGGAAACGATGTGCTGAGACTCAGACCACAGGATTAAGTGTTACCTTCTTTTAAGGTCGCAGTTTCTACTCGAGTCAGTTGAGATGATTTACTCTGCAGAACATACAAGGCCATATACTAAATAATAACAACCTAAAGGATATAATAAAAAACTGTAGAAACTGTAGGAGACACCTTGTAATAACATGAAACCAAGCAGCACCAAGCAGTTTATTGGTGGATTCCAACGTTTAAATAGTACAAGCACTAAACATTGTGTAAATACCTCTCAAATGAATAGACAATGAAAATAAACTATTCAAAGATCATTTTTGGAACGATTATGATGGTAGAAAACTTGCTGATTTCAAAGAAAAAAACAACACTTTTAAACCTTTGACAACAAAAAATATATAGTTACCCAAACTGATGAGTAGTAAAATGTTTCAGCTTTTACTAATGGCTTACCTCAATAGTTATATCTCAAATGACTCGCTGTTATTCAGTTGATACCATGTTTTTACCAGGAATCAAAGCATATGAATCATTTACGCGTCAAGGTGTGAAAAGCAGCTGTTGCAGCTTCAGGTTCTACAAACATCTGGAGATCCTGGATTTGAGCCAAACAGGCCAAACCGAACGCTGTCAATCGCAGCAGATCTTAAGAACCAAGAGAAACCTTTATTGCAAGATGAAGTTCCCCGTCACCTGGGTTCTTAAACATTTTTATAATATAGACCCCAAAAGATACATGGGTGCCATGGGCCCAGTTATATACCAGCTTTGCTTTACTGATGTTTAGTAACAGAAAGCTTGTGTGTAAAGCTTGATTCATACTGCCATTGATAATATGTACTTTGATTATTTTAATCTAAAGGTTTAGAGCTACTTAAATTCGACAAGTTGTGTAAGCAGTAAATACACCTGCAGCTGGATTAGAGCTTAAAATTCACGTCTCCAGCTTTATCTTTAAGCTAAAGTTGTATTTGATTTCAGGATCCATCTTTCTAATTCTGTTGAAGGTGCTCTCTAATGGTTTCGCTTCTTTGACGTCAAGCTTCTTTGACATTTCCATATCTGCGATCAGCGGTAGTCAAACCTTTTCACGTCACAGACCCTCAAATAGACACATTTGTTCCACAGACTCGCACTTGATCAGATTTAGTCCCAGGGACCCATGTGGGAAGATTTTTTTTGTTGTTTTTAGGTCGGTTTTGAATGGAAACTGTCGTCGCTGCAGATCGGGAGACGATAATGGTGAGAGCGTTGCATTCTTTATTTCCTGTGGATTCATTTATAATGAAATTAAACCTCTTGTGGTTTTGCTTGGGACCTCTGCTTGTCCACTTTGCAATGATCCCTGTACACATCGGCAGGCAGAAGAAGTAACAGTGTGGGCGATGTTTACGCTAATTGTAAGCTGCGCCCCAGCAAGGACTCATGATGGACTGATGAGGAGAATAACCATGCATTAGTTGACAGCAGGAGGTATTGCTGTGTCTGTCTGTGTGAGAGTACAGTATGTGAGTTGGGGTAAATCATATGTACACCCTGAGGCAGTACGTGAAGTGCAGCAGTGGCGTGCACTGAAGGACAACTAACTGCAGTGATAATAGGCAGAAATGGACCTATTAGCAGGTGCAATACTTTGTATGCAATACTTTGTATGCACCTGCCCCTGTGGAGCCATTCATGTCCTCGCTAACAAATCCAAACTGCAGGTTCTCTTGCTTGTCTACCTCCTTTTGAGGGTTTTGTCCCATTCAGGATTAATACGATTGTTATGCTATATAAAAATATTCACTCATTTTTCTTTTATCTTCATTCAGTCAACACATGCAGTGTGGCCCACAGGCTGATATAAATTGCCTGTCATCAAGAGATCCAAGATGGATGGAATAATTTCCCAGCATTGCCCCCGCCCTCCTCTACCTGTCACTGTGTGTCAGTCTTTCAAGACTTCATAAAATTGCCTAAAGTGCATCGCCTAAGGCACTCTTTAAGCCCCCAGCCCAGTGCCTGGCTAATCTAATGTGGACATGCAATGAATTTAAAGAGATCCCCCATTCCTGAAGAAATATTATATGGTGAGCTGTCTCTTATGCAAAGCTGACTGACATGTATAAGAACAATACAGGCTAAAAAACTGCAGCCAAGTCTGATCATTTAGTCTATACGGCGGCACCAGCTTGTTTGGCTGGACAATCATGGGGTTCCACATCTTCACTGTTTGACTCTTAAGTGCACTGCTTGGACATCTGGATAAGTTATGGGTTTAGTAATAAGATCTCTATGGCTGGAGGAACTCAATCTGTCAAAGGAACACAAACCTAATTGGAGTTTTGAGCAACTGTCTATTTCTGTTTCAGCAAGACGCGAGGGTTTAAATACTGAATGTGTCTTAAACTTTGTCGACTTTTTATGTCACTCTGCTGTCACTTCTCTTGCATATTGACGCCTAAAAAATTTAAAAATTGGATCAAAATCTGTCACAAGTTTCAATCCTGGAAGTTTTAGTACGAAGCTGTCAGTACATCACTGCATGGATAGAAAGTGGTCAACAAAGGGAACATGATGAATGTCACGTCATCAGTCTCACTGTGGTTAACATCAACACTGACACTGTCTCCCCGGGGCATTTCATATTCTGAGGCCACCAAGCACCGATAAGGTCAGACAACACATCAGACGTGGCGTATATAAATCCCCAGTCAGGGATGTTCTCCTGTTAGCTTCCCTCAGTGGCACAAAAGAGAAGCAAACATCTAGCAAGTCAAAAGTTAGGAACAGATCATGTCGAGGATTGAGTCCTCACCAGGGGAGTGATGGATTCATCCCAAAGTTTTCAAGAAGTAGAGGCATCGCACATGCTATCAATCTCATCACAAGAAAGCGTGCATTGGAGAGTGGGTTTGCTTCTGAATCTGACAATCATGTTTTGAGTGCAACAGCACCATACCCGAAGGGCGATCTCAAGTGGGCAGCTGTGTAAAGGGTGTGATGCTTATTGGTCACCTAGCGACTTCATCATCGCCCGTCTCTCTCTGTCCTGCAGGAATTACCTCAAACAGTGAAAAACCTGCACTACTATTAAAGGATGTGTTCAAAATATTGTTTTTCATCGTGTATGACTATGCACAGAACAGCCTCCCCAGTAGCTACGGTTTTGAAGAACTTGCTCAACTTCTCACTGGGCTCATATATAATTCGAGGCAATTGTTTAGACTGGCAGAAACCAATATAAATCTTCGTTTTAAAACAGGAAGTTCACAGATAGTTAGACACCTCTACTGATGTAAATCTGCAACAGACAATGCGTTCAGTGAGGCTTAATTCTGCACAAGTTTCTGCTTCTTGGGCTTCTTGGGAACTTGGGAACTCTTTGAAGGGCTTTGAGCTACTGTCAGCAACATGGTTTTCGTCAATGATTGGAGGTCATACTCCGATGCTGTCTTTCCCCAGTTCTCAAGTTCTGGCTCCCATTCGTGTGCTAAACTGGGGTCTTTATTGCACCCAGAGATGCCTCATTTTTATCCACCTTGGTTACTGCAAGGCCTGTTGTTTTCTATCAATACATCGCACACTTATTTGGCATCTAGGTTAAAGAAATGAAATTATTTTCAAATATACAGTGTCTTAGAACATGTCCAAGGTTACTATGCCATCCAAGTCAATAGTAGAGGTTAGAGTCACTGTTTTATTCATATTATTCACTGCAGCTCAGTAGAGTTACACTTATGAGGACTTGTTCAGGAGCCTCAGCACAGACTTGTTATCATAAAATGTCAGTGTTTGGACCTTCTTTTATGAAGCCATCCAAGAAGAAATCCTTGAAAATTTAAATCAGAAGAATGGTGGATCCACTATGCACCTTTTAAGATGTGATTCAGGGCTCAAGCTGTTTCCGCTGTGAGATACTTCCTCCACAGCCTGCAGAGAGAATGGGCTTCATATATCACCTATATGATGAGGCAATTTTTCCACATTTGTTGTTTACTGCGCTTAGATATGTCATTTAAGAAATTGAAATGTAAGAAATTGAAATGGCTACAGAAGTACAGGATAGTTGACTGGCTTTATGTGTGCAGTCTGGGGGTAGCAAAATCAAAAGCATGCATCTGTCACAAGCCAGTTAAGAAGAGAAGATATGAGGAGGGGTATAGTGAAGAGTTTATTATTGTTGCATTACTGTGTGCAGACAGCCCAGAGTACTAGTTGGCCCTAGTTGGAAATTTGCAATGGGCTCCACAGTCCCTTCCAGGAATAATAAATATTGCTGCCATATTGATCAAATGACAAGGCAGGATTGCTTCACACAGCAAAGGCCACTTGGCACACAAATCAGCAGCTAGTATGCTCTATATTGTTCTAAATCAGTGGTATGATTCTCGTTGTGCCTTTGTCATGAAATGAGTGGGGTGCTGTGTACGGTGAAAAGACAGCAAGGTGTCTTGCAGGACAACAGGTGTTTGCTTGAGCGTTTGTGACACGAATCTTAATATCAGGCTATGTGCTGCGGCAAAGACCCATCTGAACACAGTCATGTTGCATATTTGTGTCAGTAAAGTGTTCACACGGGATGTTTGATCAATGAGGATGAGTTTTCTGGAGACTGAAAACGAGTGGGGGCGACTGACAAATGGAAGAGAAGCGCTCCTTTCATTTCACCTGCTAGTGGTGTGAAGTGGGGACTGGCTGCAACCATTCGCGCTGCTTCCGCGGGGTGGTATCAGTTCTGCAGTGGCTTTTGCAAAGCGCTTCACACCGAGGAGCGACAACTTTCGTGTAAAATGATTTTCAGGAATAATCAAAAAACATCATTTATCCCCGTCATACCATTAGACCCGCAGCCGAATAAACAGATCCTGCGACAGCGTGCGCTTATTTTTTCATTGTATCAGCCTCCCCCTCTCACGCCAGCAGAGAGGAACAGAGTATCAATCTGATGCTGTCCACCGTTTCCAGGGTGAAAATCCCCCTAAGGAAGCATTCAAAAGCTGCTAATTAAAACAGTTGAGGGGGGAAAAAAATCAACCGAAAAGGAAAAAGACAAGATAACAGAGGCATTGAGAGGCAAAGAAAAAGGAATACAGTCGTTTGGAAAACATCTAGAGGAATAGGAAATCACGCAGAAAGACATACAGGTAAATATAAACGCTCTTATCGCTAAGCATTATGAGGGGATAATGGTGTTTTGGTATCAGTTGGTATTTATCTGCGTATAGCGAATCAATCAGCACCGGTCTGCTTGGACAGCTCCGTGCGTCCTCCCCCTCCTCCGTGTCTCTGCCTCTCTATCTGCTCCAGCTGAAATGCTGCTTGTAGCCACACAAGAGCCGTGTCGATGTGTCTGTTCGCTTTTTTTTTTTTTTTTTTTAAATTTTTTTTTTTTTTTTTTATGTAAACAGTCTATACGGCTCTATAGCTCTCTCGATTCAAATAAATAATTAAATAAAAAGCCGAAGCGATGTCGATAAGTCCTGTGAAGTCGTGCCACCGCTGGAATTAAACCTCTTAATTGCCTCTGCCTTCTTCTTGCAGGAACGATTCTTGGGGAGCCTGGTCCACAAAAGGATGTAAAACGGTGCTCACAGATGCATCCCATACAAAATGCTTATGTGATCGTGTATCTACCTTCGCCATTTTGGCTCAGCAACCAAGAGAAATAGTAAGTAGGCTATTGATTTGTTATTCAGTGTGGGTTTTATAGGCCAATGTAAAGGAGAAACGCCGCGTGTATGTGTGTGTGTGCGTGTGTGTGTGCGTGTGCACTGGTGCGAATGGAAATTGAATCTTTTGTGTGCTAATCCCGTTAAATAGTAATTCAGCTGTAAAGGGAGATTGTGGGGGATGTTTCTAGTTTGCACATAGATTTAGATAACTCTGTGTGCGCGCGTGCACGCGGGAGGGTGTGTGCATGCTGATGCTTGTGTGTCAGTGTCTCCTCTCCTCATCAGTCACATTTGGTCAGGGCTGAGAGAGAAAAAGTTGTCACATGTAACATTTGTTGTGTTGTTCATCAGAAAACCTGACACATTCTGTGGGTGAGGATTTTAAAACCATGCTTTGAGCTCATGTGCTGAAATAAGACTTACTGTACTGGAACCAGAAGCCTGTCATTTCTTGAGAAGATAAAGTAATTAACATTGAGAACATAGAGTACTTACACCGTGGCCTCTGCATTAGTACACAGTAGGAATTGAGATAGCACAAAGAAATCTATTGCCTTCTTCTCTATCAGGCCTGAAGTACAACTGTATAACGATTCACTCATGACTAGTGTATGTACTGTATGAAACCACATTAGTGTACAGTATGTGTAAAGGTAGCTCCAAATTGCAAGCCTATGATTGGAGTTAGATTTCAGTGTCTTTTGCTTCAGCCTTCATTGTTTTGTAATATCATTTCCAGCGCAGATAGGTGGAAAGTTTTGTGCATGTATGTAAACAACTTCCAAGCCCACGCATGCACTTTAAACCACACAGTATATTAAGGAACCCACTGTGGACTATTCAGATTGGTGGTGGTTGTTTTGATTGGTTTCCTCTCTGGACAACAATAAAGATTTACCGTCCTGCATGAACCACAGCCAACCTCCCACTGACTGGTCTGTCTTGCTCCGTCTCCTCCACAGACCATGGAGTACTCAGGGGTCCCATCTGTGACATTGATAGTTGGCTGTGGTCTGTCTTGCCTCTCCTTGATCACGTTGGCAGTGATCTACGCCGTGCTATGGAGGTAATTGCAACACTTTTACGAGCATAAGCTGCAACCACATGATGACGAGTCATTTCACCCCAATTACAAATGGAAGAAATACACTGATGGCTTTTATTATTCTTTTTTCTTTAGATATATCCGCTCTGAACGATCCATCATCCTGCTCAACTTCTGCTTATCTATAATCTGCTCGAACATATTGATCCTTGTTGGACAAACGCAGACCCACAATGTGGTAAGTTTCATTTAAAGATTTATTCAGCGCATTTTACAAAGTGCGGAGGTCCAGTGGTTGTTTTATATCTTAGAAAATTTAATTCAGGATAATGGTGCAGTGGAAAGATCCAAGTGGCACTTCACTGTGGCCTTGTCTAGGTTGAATAGAGCTCAGCACTTGGCCACTGTGAGCATTTCCTTGAGATCTTTAGCATTGTATTGCAGTGTATGAAAATGTGTCCTGACAGCTGTGTGGTACAGTTTGTCATGCAGGCCCATCTTCACGAATTTAAAAGATAAACAACAGTAGAAACTCCATCATATTCACTTGTCCCCAATCAATCTGAGAAGTTTTAGTCCACTTGACTCTTATTTTGAAAAGGCTGCTGTTTGATTTAATAGTAAGTCTCATTCTTCATTTACCAGAAGTCTAATCTACAAAATAGTGTCTTTTGTGTACTAGATGTTGGCTTTGTCATTGAGAGTACAAAAAAACACAAAAAAACAAGAAGGTAGCAGTTTGATTATAGCCTCCTTCAAGCAAAGTACTAATTTTCCTTTGGGTCTTGTGCAGGAAAGCTTTTCATATTTCATCCAAATGGAAAATTAAGTGTTTCTAATGCCTCTATAAGATGTAGATCTACTTTGTGTTGGCTCGGGACCATTGGTCTTTACTCAGGTGTTATATTGTCCTCTGGTAAACTTGAGACAACCCCAATCTGTTGGCACAGAGACAGTGATGATCTTTAATTGCAATTAAAAGTGCGAGGCCATAAAGAAAACTAAAGAGAAAATGAACAAAAAAGGACAGTCAGATCACTTTGAGATGAAATACTGGCGCTGGTTCTATTGCTATGGTTTGAACATGAAGCACTGCAATCATTAACAAGTCAGGATAGTTTGGCAGTTAAGGAGATTCAACAGTGTAGGAGTAGGAAGGCAGACATGATGCACACCAGGAGACACGGTGCACCGGTCAATCAAAGATTAATGATATTATTGTGATGCCGCCCCTGAAAGGATCCTGTAATGGTGACAATAAAGCGTGGCCTAAAAGTTAAAAGCAGCTCTCGTACTTAGATCTGCTGTGCAGCGTGCATTACTGAAATGACTCAAAGCCATCACAGAGGGATATGAAATGTTTTTTTGTTCAGATGTCAATGAGAGCTGAAGTTCAAATCGAGTCAGCAGGATTCAAAAGGACAACTGCTATAGTTAAAGGAGGACTGCTTCCAATAAATATGTATCACTTCCTCTCTCTCCGGCTTCGTAACTGTCCAGTAAACAAGTGGCTAATGTAAAAGATTGTTTGGCAAACAGTAGTTGGGATTTACAAGCTGCCCACACAGATGCCCTTCTCAGTCATTTGGCAGCACTACAGAATGACACATTGTCCATTTTATTGTGTAACCATATTCTCAGTATACCTTTACCTTTTGCAAGGAACACACTGTTTTATTTTTTATTTTTTTATTTTTTTTCTGCATCTCATTATGTCCCACTGTTTCTCCTGATTAATCCATTCTCTTTAGTTTTTCGGCTCATTAACAAGCCACTGTTTTCGTATTTGGACATTCTTATGCTGCAGCAGTCATAAGAGTTCAACAGTACTTGTAAAACAGAGCCAAAAATCTTTTTAAACGTTGCAAAAATGTTCATCTGAAGGGGTAGTCCATCATTAGAAATGCATTTGCTGGTGCTGTACAGCATGGCTACTAACACTGCGCTTACATGTAGGACTTATTCTGGGAGCAGATGGGCCTACGAACAGTTGGGGGGGGCTCATATTGGACCAGACCCTGCTCATAAATTAGAATGCTTCCTCCCATTAATTTTCCTACGTTCAATAATAATTGAATCATGAATAATGAATGAATGAATGAAAAGAAAAATTGTCTGACGTGTGTTTTGTAAACCTGCAATGTGTCTGGTTCCTGGTGACACTATAGATTAAATATGGGCAAAATGTACCAACTGGTTCATATTATGCAGACCATTTTAATCTATGGAATAACAAAAAAAAGAAACAGCATCCACACATGATAAGTTCATCCGTTTCCTTGCTGGCCCTCACATCTGGCACACAAGACTATGAATGCACAAAGCTTCAGGGCATTTTTAAAGCTGAGCTGATTTGAAGCCTTGTCAGATTTAATCAGGGCTCCAGTCATCTCCTGTCTTGATTACGAGGACCACCACTTAACATGGAATACTCACTTGGCATGCTCCTAATAAGATATCTGTCAATGAAATCTGCAAAGACATTAGCTGGTTTTCAGAGAATCCACTGACATACTGAGGGTGTCTTTTCACCGTCTCTCAGAGTGACTCAACAAACCACCTTGAATGACTCACAGAGTGCCAAATTAAAGCAACACTGACTCATTTATTTGTAATTGGCCAATATTGTTATTATACTGAACATTAAAGCTACACAAATCTATATTTTTATATTAACGAAGGATCAAATGACTCTATGTAATGTGAAAGGGGTCGCTCGTAGTGATGAACCCATAGAGAATTATCACGTAACTCTGTAGTTCCCCTCAGCTCTATTGAGCATTTTAGCCCCTTTCAGCTTATTGTTTTGGTTTTACGGCCCGCAGCTTGACTGTTTTGGTTCACTCCCATGGCTCTCATCAACCTTGTTTACAGTGAAAAGCTCTGACATCCGTGCTATCTGCCCAGCAACAGTTAGCGGCTAGCTAACATAGTGGAGCATTTAGCAGCTAAAGAGCCAGATATTTTCCTCAGGAGTGTGTTGTGACCAAAAGTTGGAAGGAGAGTGAATATTGAACTTACATTCATCAGATGGCCAGAAACATGACTCCAAATGAGTGATAATATTGTTCTGCAACTCTTGGACATGTAATTAGACAACTGTTTGCTAACACATTTGCCATATCAGCTTTTTAATATGTCAGTATTGTGTTTATAACTCATTACTCTGCCCACAAGTGGCCAAAAAAAAATCAATTAATGCAGGTTTAATTATTCAATTCTGCAGTTCTAAATGCTTAAAATATAGGAACATCAAATGTTGCTTTTGTATATATACACACACGATTGATAAAGTTAAAGAGCACTAGATTGTATTATTTCAAATGTACAAATTTGAAATAGAATTCATTTAAATTATACTATAAGGTTTTCAAATAGCTAAACCACAATTTTGCCTATTCATTAAGCCAATTTGTAAGATTTAATTTGACACCTCGAAACCAAACCAGCTCTTCCGAGACCTATCATCATCAACAATAGCAAAATACATTGTTGTTAGTTCAGTCAAGTTGGAAAGCTGCATTTGTCAGTCTCCACGATGCCGTGGATAAAAGTTCCAGGACAATGACTTTATTACTTTTGTCACTTTGTTCTGTTTTGACTGTATCTCTCCTGTTGTAATAATATTTGAGAAATATCTCATCTGTTTGATCAGTGATACCGTAGAACCCGATGTTTGAGTGGTAGGCTAGCTAGAGGAGAAAACATAGCCCCTGTGTGGGTTTAATTGCCATGCTGCCTGACACTGCCTCACTTGTTTTTCCTCCATCTCTTGTAAGAAGTGCATATAATTGGCTCCACTGTTTGTGGATTCAGACTTGCTCATCGTCTAATAGAAATCATCTCTTTGGTGTGGAGGTGTCCTCTGGGAGCAGGAAGTCAGTGAGTCACCTTTGTGCTTTTCCTTTGTCCTCTGTCATTGTTCATCTTGGTTTATGGAAAGAAGACAAAGAGAAGCAGTAACTGTTGGTTTTGCTCGGGAAGGTAGAATCAGGGAGTCGTGGAGTTAGAGAGGATGTTCCTGTAAAATGTTCATCCTATAATGAGTAGAAATAACATTAAGTGGGTGGAGGTCAAGGTCTGTTGTTTTTTTCAGTATTAAGAGAAGACAATAAAAACATCCCTAGAAAATGGTTAGCTTTTTTTAAAATGATTAAAAAAAAAACAAGCTCTTAACATGTCATAAAGTCACATCTGGTCAGTGGCATTGTGAGCTGACACAGTTCTTTAGACAAACAGCTTTGTACACCTTATCTGATTTTGATTTGTTTGGGCGCCTGAACATCCTGATGCGCCGGGAGATTAAAACTTATCACCTTTTGTTTAAACGCTGCATGCCATTTATCAGCACAGATGGCCTATCAAAGCTGGTATCTTGTCAAAAATTAATATCCTCATAATTACGAAGAGCTTGACAATTCTCCTTTTGAATTAAACATACTATAATTCCCATGACATTAGTAAATTCAGCCCCTCCGTATGTTGTCAGTTGCAACAACCTTTTTGAGGAGTTTTAAGAAAAAGAAGAATGAAATCAGCGTTTTTAACTTAGTTCCAAGAGGTTTTAAGAAACAAAATACATTTCTATACTTGTTCATACAAGACATCAAATATAAAACAGGCATGCTCAAGGTCATATGTGCTATGTATTACACATGCAGTAACTGTAGGTTGCACGTTTGAGTGATAGTATATTTTTAGTACACGAAGCTTGACCTCCCTTATAGTGAGGTGCAGAAAAGAGGGATTTAATTTATCCCTGCCTTCCAGTCGAAGGTTAAACTAAATGATTGGTGAACAGAAACAGGCAAAATCAACATTCAGCTCATTCTGGTGAGGTACAGGAGAATAATGGTATGTATTGTTTCGAGCCTTAAGAGTGTTACATATTGAAATAAAGTAGACGGAAGTAGAGGTGTCGTAAGTATGAGCTCACTCCAGGCTGGTGTGAGGTACATCCATAGAACAGGAAGTACAAGTAGCCATTTGCTGACTGTAGTGGCAAAGTCGATGCATTTTGTTCAGTGTTTCTCTGCCGTTCAACAACACTTTGCCGCCACCAACACTTTGTTGTTTAGAGTTTTTAATGTCCTCCACCCAAGCGCCTACTGTATAAAGCACTGGGGCACTTGTTGCTTGAATCAAACGGAGGGTGCTTCAATCAAGATAACAACCAGCCTCCTCCTCCCACACTGACTCAGAACGTTTGGGTAGATAAAAGTAATGTTATATGGTCTAGTTCAGATTCTTCTGCGGCATTTTAAATAATGTTGTAGGTCTTCGTAGATACAGTGCAATTAATGTGCTTCTCCCCAGCATGCTAGTTCTTACATCTCTTTAAATGCTTATTGCATTAACAGTGAAAATGTGCATTCAAAGTTACACTGTTAACTGGCCTGAAAGTTTACTGTATTCTTACACAACGTTTTCATGAATCTGTAAAAGATGTAAGTAACTAAATAATGAAAATGCCTGGAGCTCCGAGGAAAATAACTGAATCCCCAAGTCAACATAAGTTTAATCCAATAATGAAGAGGGTGTTCTCAGCCTCACTATAAGCAGAACTGAAATCCCTCTTTATTTTTCACTTCAAAAATGTCACTGCTGCTTTTTTTTTTTTCATTCCAGTGGCCTGTCATTGCATTATGAAGCAAAAAAAAAAAAAAGCAACAGTTCATGGCAACTAGGCTTTCAGTTCTTAATATTTGAGAGAGCATCGAGGCTCAGCCCAGACCTTTTAGTCAGAGTTTAGTCGGGCCACGGTAAAAACAATTCTTCAAATTTCCTGTCCTGACCTTAAACTGCCATTATTGAACTGACTTGAAGTACACCCCCATCAGCCCCTACTCTTACCTTCATGTCTATCAGCTCTGCAATGTTTTAATATGGTCCCTTTCCTCAGTTCCTCTGTTTCCATGGATACTGACACAGTGCGCTCAACATCTCCCGGCATTTGCCTTTCTAAAGGGCAGCATGATCTCCAGGTTTCAACCTTGTTTTTGTATGACTGCCTATGTCTAGCCGGTGCTATCATGATGTCCTCATAATGTACTTTTCTCTCTTTTCAAATGCACAGTTTTTTATTTTCGAGGACTAACGAGGCTGGATGGTATAGGCACCCAAGTGAACCGTGAAACATAACGGTTGCATATGACCTGTTTCCAAGAAACAAGGCAGGCTCTATTTTCAGCACCTTGGACAGCACATGAGCAACAGCAACGCCAGAATTAGCTTTGGATGTAAGCCTACAGGAAGTAAAGCTACTGTATATGACAGACCCACTCTCCTTCACTTCAAAATCAGCATGTAAAAGAGATAATAAGATTTTCCCCCATTGATTTGATAGTCACATGCAGCACAGTGGTAAGCTAACATACAGATCACCGAATAAATTCATAATGGAAAGGCAGAAATATTCCAGAAATAGGCAGTATGTGGCTGTTATATAGCACAGTAAGTGCTATTTCTCATTTAAAACGTATTAAACCAAGATTTAAAGCACAGAACGTGTGTGTGCTTTCTACAAAAGCAGCTGGACGCACCTGTAATTACCACTTGCGCAGGTGGCAACGTGTCATGGGAGCTTCATATGCTTTGATTTGATGTGTTGCTTTGATATTTTCATCTCTGCAACATTAGCAGTGTCCTAAGTTAAAAATAAGTCTTTCACTAAAGCAGAATTGTTTTTTTGTTACCTATGGGACACTATTCTTATAAGAATGTAAAGAAAACAATTTGCCCTCATGTCCATTTAGAATCTACTGATAAAATGCTAAATGTCAAAGTTGACTCTCACAGTACATAAAGGATTTTTTAGCACTTAAGTATCAGAAAATGTCCTTGTTCTCTACAAGAACACACTGTTGATCTTATTAATGTCCTAACTTTTGGAATCTGCCAAAACTGACTCATATTATAGTTTGCTAACGTAACTCTGACCATTTATGTAGCCACAATAACATAAAATATTTTCCCCGTGCACGTTGAGCTGACGTAGCAGAATCCACGCTGACTCATGTGTTAGAGGAGGTGAAGATGTTTAGTTTAACGCACTCTAAACATGACATCGCTGCTCGTGTATCATGTTGGTGCACCCTGTGTCCTATCAATGTGAGCAGGGTGGTTGTATTTTATAGGCTACTCATTTTACACTGATGTTCTTTAAAGTTGGCCATTAAAAACCACAAACCTACTAATTACATTTAAGTATCAAAGACATTGGGAATACGGCATTATAACATACATATTGCACCTGAATGCATCCTATATGACTTTTGAGCAATATTTTCTACCTGATTACACATTGACGTAGTTAATATCCCTCGTGGGTATAGGTAAACAGAATTTTCCACTTCTCTTGCACGAGGTAATGCAAGATTATTGCCTCGTATGAACCCCATGAACACTACAGGCGATGGATGGATTTAATGTGGTTTTCTCAGTGGGGATGTAAACTGTATGGGAGATCTCACAGTATGGCGTGGACGCCCTGGGACGAGATGATACACTTCAATCTTTCCCTCTTTTGTGCCGCATCGCTCAGATTAAAACAGCTTCACACTGCAAACAATCTGAACTGAAAAAAAACAAAAACGCTTAATCTCTTCTCACTCACAAATGTCAGCGTGCAGTGACAAGATTCCTAAGTATACTTCTTTAGTTCTAATCCTCTTCTAAACAATCCCATTTGGCGATGCCTCTCCGTGGAACAAAGATGGACAAGCTAATGAAGCTGAAAAGTGCCGCTACATTGTCAACCCTGAATGCAATCTGCTGCCTCCGACGCGTGCATTCTGTATCATTTAAGCAGTGTTGTGGTTTGTTCCCCTCCTCTCGGTGTAAAACAGCTGACCTTGGCTCACATGCCTCCAGGTGGGATCCCCAGCATACTAATGAGGGTTAGTGCAGAGGAATGCTACGCCATGGCTTTCTGTGTAAGCTAGTCTGGCTCTGATCTTTACTACAATTGCCACCTCTGTTGCTGCGGTTTAAACTGACTGCTTTGTTTCATTCACTGCACATGATGGTACTTCAGTGGACGGTCTAGACAGGCAAATGCTGTTGGTGCTGCAAGAATAGTTCAAGGAAATAAAGAAATATCAATATAATCGATGTGTATCCGCAGGGAGCCTCTTGCTTTACAGGAATCTGTACTTGTGGAATCTGATGGAGTCATTTGTTTTTCGTTACGCAGCGCTATTGTGTTACTGCTGCGCCTCCATTTTTATATTAGCTGTTTTAAAGGAAATGGTTTGAATATGTCTCTTCCTGACCCTTTCTTCTTGTATCAATAGGGTGTCTGCATCATGACGACAGCCTTTCTGCACTTCTTCTTCCTGGCATCCTTCTGCTGGGTCCTCACAGAGGCCTGGCAGTCCTATATGGCAGTGACGGGAAAGGTTCGGACCAGGCTCATCCGCAAGCGCTTTCTCTGTCTGGGCTGGGGTAAGCAAGCAGCACGTCCGTTTCCCTAACTAAACCTCTTCATTATCTCATCTCCATTTTCTCTCAAGGTCTGTGGCCAAGGTGTCTTTCCAAGTAACTGTATCTTTTTTTTTTTGTCGACTGTTCTCATCTTCACTGTGGGGCAGCCAGATCTTCATCCTATCAGGCTCTTTGTTGTGATGCTTTTGTGCTCCAGTTAAGCTCTCTGAGGGCCGGGTAAATGGACTGGCCTTGAGCAGTGGGGGGAGACAGACTGGTGCGGCTCTCCCATAGCAGGCTGGAATGACCTTATGTCTGATAAAGAGGGTGTGAGCCGAGCATTTACACTGCAGCAGAATACATTTTATCTAAGGCCCTCAGAAATAGAGTTCAGGAGATGAAATGTTTGCAAAGGTAAAATGTATTGAATTTATATGCTCAAGCTGGGTTCAGTATGAGCTGTATGATTATACATATTCTGAAATCCTTTCCAAAGTATCACAAATGAAATACAGATAGCAACGTGCAACCAATATAATGTGTTTATCATCCATATTGCGACAGATTTTAATCAGTCCGGGTCTCAGATAATTAAGTTTCTCCTTCCTCCCACGCTGTGTTCCCTGCACTTAAATATCACATCATAAAATAAAAGAATATAATGACATACGTATACGTATCTGTCGATAAACACAGGCAGTCAAAATATCTTTGTCAAAATTTGAAAGATTTCAATTTTATTCTGAATCCTCGTCCAAAGGGTTCTATCTTACAGACTACTAGAAATCGCTCCTTTAAAAAAAAAATCAATTTGATTATGAAAGAGCCCACACTCATTCTTCTTGTTACCTAGCAACAAACAAGGCTCTCTTAGTCATTGCAGTGCCACTGCTTGCTGCAAAAAAATGGACAAAGGCTGTTCTACAATCGCATAGATTTCTTAAAAAAAAACAAAAAAAACGCCATAACAGACAATTTGATGATAAATAAGACAGTCAGTGTCTTGTTGTGTGACAATAAAAAAGCATTACATAATGTGAATGCTATTTATTACATATAATGACTTGAATATAAAATTACTCTAATCCTCTACAGATTACCACCTGTATTCAAACAGAAGACAAAAACATTTTCAAAACTGATTTGTAAAGCAGCGTGCAGCGCATGGTACCTGTTGTCTCTTAATTCAGCCTGTTTGAAGAGCAGCGTCTCCACCAGGCTGTTGCCTGCGCCGTGATTCATGACGTGCTTGTGTACACTCGGCACTCTTTACCTCTTCAGCACTGCAGAGAGGCACTGGATGGCCACAGGGTCTTCGCCTCGTGCCTCCAGGAAACTGATTACATCAATGGCACCTGCCTGCGCTGCTCCGAAAGGAAAAGCGTTAATATTCTGAGCACACAGTTGTAAGGACCGAATCCATTACACCAATCTATAATGAGGAGCCATACGGCAAAAAAATCCCTTCATATAAAAGGTGTGGAGGGCGGTGAAATTTCTTACAGTACAGTGATGAAATTTCACAACGTGGTTTCCTGGACTCGATACACTGCTGCCATTTTGTCAAAGCACAGTACAGTCTGTTCTCCTCTGCCACTTAATGGAATACTGCACAGCATGTTGATTGAAATATTGAAATGCATATAGTTTATCATATACTCATGATTATATAGTCTCATGCTGTAGCTTCTAATGGAGTGAATCTAGATGCACTTTGTTTAATGACTGAAAGGCATAGAGGCTGACTTTTTCTGCATTGAAGTGGGCTCATGCTCTCAGTTCTGACAAGCAACCAGAACCGCTCGCATAACTATTGATTGTTTTCTCTTTTTAAGGATTACCAGCTTTAGTGGTTGCTGTTTCAATGGGATTCACCAAAACAAAGGGCTATGGGACACCCTTATAGTAAGTTTTCCTTTTTTTTTTAAAAATCTGTATTCGTTATTCAGCACAGTTCTTGGTAACACTTAAGAGTAATGATTAAGTGCTTCTGCAGTGGCTTACTTATCTTAAATAGTGCCATAAACAAAGTCCCCTGAACCCAATCAAATTTCAAAATAGCGCAGCAAGACCCCAATTTCATGTGAGCTGTATCCCTGCTGGATACCAAAGGCATAAACACTGCTTAAAATCTCTTTAGCATTTTATTATCCTATGAAACTTTGGAAATAGAGTCACAGCATATGGCACTTGTCCCCTGACAATTGAGGGAAATACAATTGTATGCTGGTGTGCGCCATTAACTTGGATGTTAATGCCTTGATGGGAATGAACTGTTTTTTTCCTGCTTTCCCTGCAGCTGTTGGCTGTCTTTGGAGGGTGGGCTCCTGTACGCCTTTGTTGGACCTGCAGCTGCTGTTGTTCTGGTATGTTTCAGTTATCACGCGTTCAGTCTTAACTTTAAAATGCTCAGAATACAAGGAAAATGTTGATTTATGTATTTAAGTATTGATCTTTCTGTACAATATGTAAAATGCAATTATCCTGTTCAAGCAATATCAGAAGAAATCCATTTTAATACACAAAACCTTGCTTAGCTTGTAAATAATAATAATAATAATAATAATAATAAAAAACTTGACATTTTGCAGCTTGTTATCAAATAATAAGATGCACACAAACCATAATGTGGTTTTAGTGATGGTAATATCATCATTGTGGTACAACTGCACTGTGTTGAAACTTGACAAAATGTTGCTTTGAAAATGCCTAACAGGAGGAACATACTCTGGTTTCAAAGTCAAAGTAATGAGCGTCCCATCAGGCAATGTGCTCAAGTAATTCCCTTTCATTTACCATAATGGCGCTCCATGTAGCTGTGAGGTTATAAAGTATGTATGCATTAGATTTGTTCAAAATCTAATATAGTGGGGTATTTTAATCATCTTGTATTTACATTGTTGTACAGAGAAAACTACACAAAGAATGTGATTATGCAGATCAGTAAGTCTGTGTCAGAGGGACAGAGGACATCGAATAAGGAGTCATATTTTTCATTGTCAGTCCTCTGTTCTGTGGTGGGATTTGAAATAAAGTCAATTCAGATATATTTTTTTTTAAAGTGACTAAACGTCTTAGTTTGATTAGAAGTCTCGCTGCGCTGGGGTTTTCATTCGTGATGAACCTCAAATGATGAACGCAAACAATTCTCTGCGATAATGGCAGAAACAACCCTCTGCAGTGAGGACCACACTGCTGTTATCACTGTATTGATACTGTGACATCCTAATAAAATGTCTCACAGTAACAAAGCTTGTTTAATAAAAACTTACAAATGTATGAATACTTTATGAGCTCTTTATCTCATCTAGAGGGATTTGAAGTAGATTGTAGCCGAATGTTTTTAAAGAATCTTCTACCCAGCTTCTGTAAATCTCTATTAGTGTAGGCGCTGCTAATAATAGGAGAAGGTGCCTTTGAGAAGACAAGTGTTTCTTGTCAAGCAGATCTTCTCTTAAGGCTGTTGTGCTGGCCTGAGTATCCAGGGCATGCCTCACCCATTGGCTGAAATGTCACAGAGATGAGCAAACAATAGAAGCTAGAGGTCAAAGCTCAGTACAGACAGAAAATCGAGAGAAAAAAATCGCCTGCGGGATAATGACATTAAATCATCGGCTACCTATGTGTGCTGTAGAATGTCAAGCTGGGAAATTAAACGATATATTTAACATCGGTTTTGAAATAATGTCGTTGCAACTGATTTATTGAAAAGCTAATATCCCTGTCCCCTCTCCTATTGACAGGTCAACATGGTGATCGGTATCTTGGTGTTTAATAAACTAGTGTCCAGAGATGGCATACTGGACAAGAAGCTGAAGCATCGAGCAGGGTATGACAGCACATCCTTGTTAGTACCTGTTTTTCTTCTTAACATTTTTATTCTCAACTTCATGCAAAAATATAAACATGCTTTGATTTTTCTTTTATATATATATATATGGAAATTTAGACCTCCTTTTTTCTTGATGTTGAAAGGAAATTAGAGGCATAAACATAAAGAGGTCAGATCTCTCTCGGGAGCGACATGGCTTCGTATTTCTTTGGCAGAATCAGTCCAAGATGAAAATCATTAAAACGCCCACACATTGGCTGCTTCTGCTGTTGCTAATATGACGGGGGAGAAGTTAAAGTCGGGGTAGTGGCTGATAGCATTGTTTGTCATGCTGTTGTCTCTATGTCCCACAGACAGATGAGTGAGCCGCATACAGGATTAACTCTCAAGTGTGCCAAATGTGGTGTTGTATCAACAACTGCTTTATCAGCAACTACAGCTAGCAATGCAATGTAAGTGCCTGTCAGTGTCTCTGAATCAATAAGACGATGCTACGGGGAGTCTCTGCATGTACAGCGTGTCCACCTCTACAATATCTTGCAGTCCACTGCAGCGTAAACTGATCCTCCAATTACACCCACAGTGCATCAGATCTACAGTATAGGAATATATCTCATTGTAAACATGCGGTGTTACATGCTTATTTTACATTACTGCTAGCATGCACATTAAAGCCCTGTTGATGGAGATGTTACTTCTCACTCCAGACCTCATCGTGCTATCTACACCAATTTGCTTGCTTTTACTTCCTCTACACAATCCGTCCTTCTCTCAGGGCGTCCCTGTGGAGTTCCTGTGTCGTCCTACCTCTGCTGGCTTTGACCTGGATGTCTGCGGTGCTCGCCATGACAGACAAGCGCTCCATCCTCTTTCAGATCCTCTTTGCTGTCTTTGACTCACTGCAGGGTTTTGTCATTGTGATGGTGCACTGTGTCCTACGGAGAGAGGTAGGGGATGATTTTAAGTCGGCTCTCTTTCACCCATGATCTTTGTTTGCTTGGATATACAAGCAAACGTTGCAGGGAGTAGATTTGCTCAATCACAGATCAAATCGGAGATGACTTAACTTGCTCCAGAGCATAATTTCACAAGGAAAATTATTTTTTTTGATTTGACAGAGGACAAAACCTAATAACAAAAGCAATAATGAACTTTCAGTGGCTTATTTTTTTTTTAACTTGTGATATGCAGTATAGTGGACATGATGAAAAACTGCTTCCCCGTGTCTTTAGGTCCAAGATGCTTTCAGATGTCGGCTCAGAAACTGCCAAGACCCAATCAGCGGTGATGCAACAGGAACCTTCCCTAATGGCCATGCTCAGATAATGGTAGGCACAGTTACCCCGTTATCTGTAACCATTAGATCCTCTATAATTTAAGCAGACCCAATGTTCCCTGGTTATTTATAATACACATGCAAACCCCCTTGTTCTCCATTGACCTTAATTTAACTTGTGCTCTTCATAACGTTTTTTTTTTCTATTCTTTATTATTCAGTTTAATATGGCCCCTAAACATGAGGCATTGTTTCCCATAAGTTCATCATTTTCCACACAACGCTTTTGCAAAGCTGCAATTACATGCAGGGTGGACACTTGGCCCTCTGATAAATGGCATTAGTTCCCTTTGGTTTTCTTAGGCCCGGAGCCCAATCCTTTATTTCTGTTTGATTGAACTTACTGTCCATGTTTGCCATGTATCCCTCTCATTCCCTCTCACAGACTAATAGAGGACTGTTCCCTGCCTGACCTTTCAAATGGGACACCAGTCTCTTCATCTAGCACGACCCCGCCACTGGCACATCATAGCAATGATCTGCCATTAGTATTCTAATACCCCTCAGAGTGAAATAGTTTTCACGATAGCAGAATGGTGTCAGGGCCCCCTGGTTCAATACAGTCATTAGCGGCGAGCACAAAATGCTTCCCAGCTGCTGCAGTTGCATATTTTTCCATAGATGTTTTATTGATATATTGTTAGGATGAAGCAGAGAAAAAAACGACTTCTTTGCATTCTTCTAAAGCATTGGGAAATAAAAATATATATATTATTGATTCTAATCTTGCAGCTGGCTTCTACGGATGAGGATGCTTCCGGTTTTGTATATATACAGAATACAGTATAAAAGGCTTTATTTTTAGCAATACTGACCATTTGACTGTCCTCTACCTACAGACGGACTTTGAGAAAGATGTGGACATCGCCTGCCGATCAGGTAAAGAACAGATGGTCTCTTATTAGCAAGATTCTCCTTGCCTTGCATGTAAAAAAAAAAAAAATCCCAAAGAGGTTAGACAGTTAAAAAATAGCTGAGGTTACATAACAACCAACAATCCCCACAGGAGTTTTTTCACAGTTACAAAAACACAGACTTTAATCTGAGAACAAAACAGTATAAAGAGAGCTGTTGGATATTCACTTTATTTTTTAGCTTTACTGCAATAAATGTGAATAACAGCAGCCTTTCACATCTTCTGGTAGTCGCACTTCATAATTATGTTTTTCATTAACATGTATGTTTTCATAGAATAGGTGCGTAGGTGCTCTGTGTCTCATTTTGGGAGGATTTTCTCCTCAACTCTTACTGGTGGGAAGGTAATATTCCTTCCTGATTCCTGCGTCTAGTTGTTTTGTACGTTTGAGCCACAGTAATTGTTGCTAGACAAGTGTATGATTTAATAAAACTGTCGTGAATACTTGTTCCTGAGAGAGCGTGCAATTCATCCTGCATGTAACTAGTGGTGGCAACTAGCACAAGCCCGGAGCCTCGTCTTTCTCCAATTCCTTCCAAACCAATGAAGAACACATCCTAAATGGATCTGCAGGGAATAACCAAGCTGACCATTATTCAGAGCTCTCAGAAACACGGCTTGTTAGGAGACGAAAAGGGCTGTCTGGCTCTTCTGACCCACGTTACCTCATGCTGTGCTGTCTTGTAAAGCTAAAGTGGACATACCCGATACAAAAAGGCAGAGCAGACAGGTGTCATTTATAAATCATGACCAGATTCAGACCGAAGTAGAGCTGCAGACGGAGAGAAATGCACTTTACAGATTACTCTCTGGGCTCACAGAGTTTAAGTTGGTTGTTTACAAACAAGGATTATTGTCAGCATCAGAAGTATTATTCTGCAGTGTCACCCTACAGTATAGAAGTGTAAACTTTGATCAGAGGAATTCTTCAGTAGGAATACCAGACTGTTTCCTCCATGTCCACACTGAGCATTCAATTAGACTCAAACTACAAGGCGAGTATTAAATCTTATTTGTTGTCCTTGTAATCTCCTTGCAGGCTTTTTGTGAACAGACAATGTAATTCCTACTGATTCACGACACACAGATTAAAATGCTCTGTGGGGAGGACAGGGTGTTCTTATAACCAAAAGGTATTTCTGTATAGATAGCTGAAGTTTCTGAGAATATTTGGTGCATTACAAGGTCATCACCAATCACTAAATCAGGATTAGGATGCTACAGACTGTATGGCAGGGAGGATTTCATGGAGAGAATGAAACCATACTACCTTATTTACTGTTACATCCTCTAGAGATACCTGTATCTGCTGCTGTGTTTGCATTTAGGTGTAATGTCACACTCAATACATATCAGTTATTTGTTTTCCCTCTGCAGCACAAAATCCTTTGAGAATTGGTTCATATTGATTTGAATTCTCTTGTTCTTTTGGTCATATGCTGGATAGTCTCAGACAAACTGTGACACTACTTTCATTACTGACACATTCCAACTAATCCATGTATCACTCTGCCCTGCAGCACTCCACAAAGACATGGGCTCTTGTCGCGCCGCCACCATAACCGGCACCCTCTCCCGCATTTCCCTCAACGATGAGGAGGATGAGAAGGCCCCTGAGGGCCTCAACTACTCCACGTTGCCTGGCAACATTATCTCCAAAGTGATTATCCAGCAGCCTTCAGCTCTGCACATGCCGATGGGAGTGGGTGAGCTGAAAGAGCAGTGCATGGTTGACAGCAACGCTGACATGCGCCGCACTGTTTACCTGTGCACCGATGATGCCATGCGCCAGAGCGACCATGACATGGTTGGCCATGACATGGAGGGCCACTCGTTGCAGGGCCAGATGATGGAGACAGACTACATAGTCATGCCTCGTGCCTCAGCAGCGGTGTCAGGGTCGTGTAACGCGTCCACCCTCCAGAGAGAGGACACCAAGATGAACATCACTATGGATACGCTGCCACACGAGAGGCTGATGCATTACAAGATGAGTCCTGACTTCAATATCAGCCCATCAGGCATGGACCACATGAATGTGAACCTGGAGCAGCAGTATCCTAGCGCTCCGGAGCAGATGCAAAACCTGCCCTTTGAACCTCGCACGGCTGTTAAGAACTTCCTCGCTGAGATGGAGGAATCCGCGGGCCTCTCTAGGAGTGAGACAGGGTCTACAATATCTATGAGCTCCTTAGAGGTACATATGCTCATGTGGATGAAGCGCAGAGGATGCAGAGCTGCAATTAACATTTTACCACTCACCTTAAAATATATCATACACGTTCATTAATGTACATATCTTCTTTAACTGATGACTTAATAACTTAATGCCTTCATGTTTTATTTTCACAGAGACGAAAGTCACGATATTCTGATTTGGACTTTGAGGTACGTAAAAACATGTTTCTTTCCATAGTACATGCATCTAGCTTTTTTATGCAGAGAAAAGCCATTTTTTTTGCAGTTGTGTTTGTCATTTGATTTACTAGTACTTGTTGTGCCTCTTAAGCTTATTGGAGTTACACAGCCTTGACTCAACCAGATTTATTGACATGCTGTGTAGTTAAGGTAAAAGCAAGGCTGGCAACTGACAAACAGGGCAACAGTTCTCATCTACATTTTGTCCTCCTCCATCTCCTACATCCATTAGCAATACGTTGATTTTCAAGATGTATGCTTTTGAAGTCATTTGCACATTTCACATCTGATTTTACCACTGGTTTCAACAATGATTATATTGGCTTGCAAACACATATTCAAACCCCCTTTGGCAGGTGTTAGCATTTCCTTTGCATTGTTAAATCAGGCTTTACTGCATATACAGTATATTGTACAGACTTTCAAAGTAAAGGAAACATGAGGCTTCTGGCAGCTATTATGGCGTGGGGTGCATTTTGTTTTAGCTTAGATGCACACCAACCCTTAAAATGGAAGATTTGTGCCAAGGTTTGATTATAAGGATTTCCCTTACACCAACAAAACTCTAAATGAGGCAATTTGTCACTGAAGAATTATGTTTAATCCAGATACTCCAGCCATTGCAAATTAAAGTAGTTCAGGCTTTCAGTGTCGTATCACCCTAACTTTAATTATCTTGGTGTTTCCTTTATTTTGGCAGTCACTTGTATATATGCAGAGACAAGTAGATTTGTTTCAAACCTGGCCTATAAGTAAACTACCGTGACACTAACAAATTGATCAGAGTTGGAGGGGGTGGAGAAGAAGATGCTTTTCAATCATTGGCTGTCAATACCAAAGAAAAAACCCTTGCCATTGCAGAAAGTCATGCACACCAGGAAAAGACACATGGAGCTGTTCCAGGAACTGAATCAGAAATTTCAAACCCTGGACCGATTTCGAGACATACCAAATATGGGCAGCATGGTGAGTAACAGGAAACCAGGGGGGTGGCGGTCAGCCAATTAAAGAGAGCAACATCCAAATACCCTATTTAGGTATCCGGTGCAGGACACATATATGTGATTGTGCAAATAAGCGGGTTATGTAGCTCAAGTATTCATGTGGAAATGAACCTTCCTATACATAGTGGGCCTGCCAGCAGCTGGGGGGGGGGGGCTTACTAAAGTAAGGCCAGTCTCAGGGACCTTTGGTAATCTTGTTGCAATAGAGTGCATCCATTCCAATGCAAGGCCATGAATGCACTTTTATTTACATGCACATTTATCTACTTAGCAACCCCATCATTTTTCCATTAATGCATGGCAGATTATTTAATCTATCAACATCTATACAAATACTACCTTAAGTTCACCATTCTCTTACTGCAACTATGTGGGGGGAAAACTTCTCTTCTTTGTCACATTTGGATCTAGAAGTCTGGCGAATTATGAGAATTCTTCCTGACCTTGCTGCAAATCAAAAGTCCCACCATCTGCCTCCACACCAGGCTGGAGCTGTAGACAATGAGGGATGTCAAGCTTTATGCATCTCTCTCAGACAAGCAGCGATGTTTTCTGTATTAAATGCAACAAATAGAAATTGGGCCGGTGACCAAACACAGCCAGACAGTGTCCGCTACGCAGCAGCCTTTTGGCTCCATGTAATCCTTTTTCACTCACATTTCAATCACCCCTACAGCACAATGCAATTTGAGGCCCGTTGCTTAGTTACCAGTGCAAGTTCTTTTGTATAGATATAGATATACTACAGTATATTCTCACTCCCCCTTTTTCTTTTTTTCCCCAAATGAATCTACTGCAGAGCTGGCTGCAGACATTAGTATCCATTTTATATTCCCTGACTGGGAGCAGCTTCTCTCCCTTATTTGCAATAGTGTCTTTGGGACTGTCAATGAGAGCACATTCAGATGAATGGCTCACACATGAAGCCCATATAGAGCACCAGTTTGTGAGCTTGGGGAAAACACAATTCTGCTATGACTCCATGATAATAGTGTAAGCATGGTCACATTTAATACACTACCATTATCTTTTGTTATTTGATGCTTTCCACAGCATTAATCCATTATCTTCAATTAGCAATGGGTAAGATTTCATATAATGCCCTTTTGAATGAACTGACTTCACTGGAACAGTCTTTTTTTGTAAAATATAACAGTTTAGCTGCAGAGGATGTCATGCCACTAATATCACACCCCACTGGCCATGTTCACAGGACAAGGCAATGCCAAACAAGAACCCATGGGAGAGCTACAATCCAGCCTGTGAGTACCAGAATTACGCCACTATGAATGTACTAGAATCTGACACCAAGGACTCACTGGAGATGACGCCTGCAGAGTGGGAAAAGTGTGTCAACTTACCCTTAGATGTCCAGGAGGGAGACTTCCAAACAGAGGTCTAGAGGGCGAAGAAAGGAGAAAATGCAAACTAGGAAAAGAGGAGAAAAGGATGTATTTTGCACTGAATAAAGCAACAGACTTTTCTAACAGCCTTGGCATACATATCTGGAAAATACGAGTGTGGCAGGGACATTATGTGCCAATACAATATATGGACTGAGGAGAGAGAAAAAAGAAAAAAAAGGGAAAAAAACATCAGTGTTACTTTTTGTATTCTCACTAGTGTACTTAGTGTGGGGCAGCCTGGTGTACAATATTTACCATCATGTGTTTCAAATTATCTGTTGAGGAATTGGCTAAAAAAGGTAATCTCTCTAGATGAAACCTCACAAAGCAAATGACATGCCATGTCGTCCCAGCTTCATTGGGTCTAGTTTTGATTTCATAAAACTGGACCCGGGAGCACAATGTATATATTTATGCAGGTTTTTAAAAAGTTTATAACAGTCTGTTTGGCCATTACTACACTTTTTACTTTATAATATAAAACATGGGAGGCAAAGAGGATTTTTTCTGTCATATTAAAATGAATGTTTGTCAAGCTACATTCTTCATTGCTTTAAATGCAATAAAGATAATACTCACTTTTATATAAATAATATATTTCACAACTTTAATACTGCAGAATCTGCTTGAAGGATCCCAGCAAGCTCTCTCATCTGCAGCTCTGTATAAAATATTTAAAAACAAAATGTTGTATGGTGTAAATAAACTTTTGTCTACATATGTTTTACTTGTGCCAATTTATTTTAATGAGAACAAATGCCAACCTGGACAAAAGTTATAGCGAAAAATGTTAACATTTGAAAAGGAATGTAAATAAAAGAGGAAATATGTTCGTACTGCTTCAGAGGTTGTGTCAAGTTTTTGTGGTTTGTTGGTTGTGGAATTCCTTACTCATGGTGCTTTGTTCAAAGAACATTTGAATGTATGAAATCAAATGATGGGCATGTGACTGGATGTGAAAATACAGCTATCTCTGCCTGAGTGTTAATGGTGAAATTGGACTTCTGTTATCTAAGACATTAACACACGATTGACATTGTCCCATTTCTCTAAAACACATAAAAATAGCTTGGACTTTCTTGTGACCAGTTTTGTTTAGTACAGACTGGATTATCCAGAAAGATAGTTTTTAAAAAGTTCTCTCCAGTACCTCACCTACTGTCCCCCTCTGGTGACTTTTAGCTCAGGTTAGTCATTCCCATGATGATTTAAATATTTCCTTTAACTGTAGTTGAAGGTTAGTACTGTAAAGTTTCCTGACTCACCTCATAAATCCACCCCTGTATCTGATTTCTGAATTTGGATAGGAAACATTCAAACTCCTAATAGGTTTCTGTGCCTCCAGAAGGTTCACCTGATAAGATCACTTAAGATTTTCCTGGGCAGACAGGACCAGATGGAGCACAAATGGGAGGAGGGTGTGAGGGCTTAGGGAAAATCTTGTTTGTCCTGTCTGGTGGTCTGCAGTATGACTGACACTTCGGCAATGAGAGCATCAGTACGAGTCCCCCCTCTGGGGAGCAGTGGTCCACCCAGCAGGAAAAGAGGACGAGAAGGAGGAGGAGGAGGAGGGGTTGTGACTTGGATCTGCACCACCAGTGAAGACAGATGACAAGAGGAAAAAGGTGGAAGCAGACAATAAACACAGAATTACATTAATGAGGACTTTCAGTTGTGCTCTGATGTCCTCGCAACATAAATTAAGTTGATTACACGTAGAGCTCAGTCTAGACGTTAATGTCTGAATTTACAGTGCATTTCAGTTTAGACTATCATGCATAATTAGGTTAATTATATACTGTACTGCTGCCAACACCCAATACAGTGAAAAGCTTTTAGAAAAACTCTTTCCCCACCAATGGCTTTCATTCTTTTCATACAAAACCTGACAGCATGTAATAGATGAGAGATAAATAATCTTTCTAAAAGATTTATTTTCAGGGAGTGATATTGCACCTGTATTTTAAGGCATGAATGGTTATGAGATGGCAAAAAAATACATACACATATATATATATATATATATTGAATCAACACATTTTCAAAGGCTTGAATGTATGAAATCATATACAGCTATCTCTGCCTGAGTATTAATGGTAAAACATTTTTGCATGGCTGACTTTTTCTCCCACAGAATGGATGTCATTTGGAGAAAGATGAAAACAGACAAGCTTCAGTGCCCCCAGAGATAATTTATGCTTATATGATGGTATTCAAATGTGGAGCTCGAAATGTTTATGGGATCAAAGTTGTTCATCAGCTCTACGGGGTGAATTATGTCACAGTCAGATGAGTGTGCCATGTACGTAGTGACTCACCAGCAACTTAAACCATGCAAATTAACTGTCTGAAAGGACCTATTTTAGGTTGTCGTTTGTCTAAAATGCTATTTGTGACAGTTTGTGTCAGTATCGTTTTTCCTTTCCTTTTGTGTCAAAAAAATCCTCAAAGAAAGGGTTTAAAAGTTTGTGATCAAAATTCTACAAACACAGCTCAGTTCATGGTTCTTCCTTTTGACTGTGTGGCAGTTTCCCCCAGCTATACTGTACAATGTGTTGAGGTGAAACACACTTTTTTGACAGCCAGCAAATTCAAGCATCATTCAGTGTGTAAATACTTCACTTAATTCTTGCAGGAGCTTAGATTAGTCTCTCTGTAGCTGAGTTAATGAGTAATATGACTAAGATTGACTTGACTTTTAATAATTTAACTGCCTATCTCACACTTGACTGTCATTTAATGAAACTCCTACAGGATATTTCGATGTAATACACAAATTCCAGATTTCATGCAGCAGATGTGTCTGTTATAAGGTTGACAACATGTCCTGTGTGTCTGAAAATGGAAAGCTGTATTATTTAGTCGTTGGTAAATGGAGCTGGGACGTGTTGACAAGCCTGCTGGACAAGTCTTCATTTGGGAGTGAGTGGCAGGTCCCACAGGCCCATAAGAGCAGAGGGGTTAACCTGTTTAGGGGCTGCAAACACTGAGTCAACATAATCACATTGATCCTGCATCACTTTCCTCCCTGGAGGTATGACTGTGGGGTAAGGCAAACTGTTCATCTATCAAGGGCCTGTCAGTTAAAGCCCAAAGGAAAGGCTTGGGGCCACCCAGAAATCAGAGACACCATCCCTGCAAATGTTGGACAGAGGAAAAGTGGTGTAATGTTTGGAAAAACAGTAATAGTTATGTGTTTTGGACCCACAAACTCACCCCAATTAACTTCGGTGGTCCCCCTGACTTTTACTCTAGCGCCATCATGATGTCAAATTTTTAATTGACCAATACTTTGGTTTATGACTAAATAACTAAATGCTAAACAACTGTTACCTAGTTCTAAGTTCTCACTTCTAATTGGCAAAGGTTATCATGCCAACACGTCAACATGTTTTAACATTAAACCTGCTAAAACATCTCCATGTTAACATTCACATTTAGCTCAAAGCACTGCTAGGTAATGCTATAATTAACTGTAAGACTAAGACTGTACTTTCCAGCAGAGTTGCACTGGAAAAGAAGAAAAAGTTATGAAACACCCTCAACAAAAATGAAACTTCCACGTCCACAGCAGGTACTTACCATGCACTGTATAATGCATTATGGTCTTTCATCCTGTGGATCAGTAAGATAGATGATGGGTACAGAGGCCCCCGACAATGGCTGTACTGTTCTGTAATTCCTCTTGGTATCTACAGTACTCCACACAATCATATCTGCCTTATTTGAAAACAGGGTCTGCCTCAGAAGAAAAAAAAACAGTACTTTGATCTACTGTCATGCAGTGGGCAGTGTTTTGGTTAAGTATTGTTTTTCAGTTTCTCGATTTGTGATATTAGATAATCACATAAAATAATGGGGAGAGAATTACTTTGCTGTTTAATGCAATGAGACCATAGCTTTCTTTAAGGTCTCAAATTGATCTGAGTCTCAAACCCCACTGCTCTCTTGGTGGCGTAGTGGTTTAATGGCTTCTTTTTTCTGGTTTAAAATGGAGATCTGAAAGCTTAAGTCCCAAAGCAATTAGGCGGGCAGGTTTAAAATCTCCCATACTTACATCTTGGGGTGTTCCTGCAAGTTTCATCCATGTAAACAGTTGGCCAAGACAATCAAATGAAGATCATATTTGTATAAAAACTTGAGTTGTAATGTACGTAGGATCACAATCTGTCATGTTCACCCAGCACAAATGAAACAGTTCAGTACAAAAATCAAATGCATCTGTTATGTATGACCCTCAAGCAGATTTTACTAATACTGTAGCTCCCCGCCAAGAATGTTGTTATTTTCCTAATTCATTCATTTATTCATTAAAATGTGATCATTGTTCCCAAACAAACTTGCAAGAAAAGCCTAAAACGCGATGCAGGAAAGAAAGAAAAAAATGAGACAAGACTGGCTTTTGAAAAAGGGGTATGACAAGAAAAGTTGTACTCCAAACAGCAAATCTGACATGTTGATCACACAATCCTCTCTGCTAGAGTTCTAGGGCTCCATGTTTTTGGCTCAAGGCTTATTTGCTTTATTAGTGAATGTGGGGGTGGCACATCACATAATGGCTTAACTCAAAGCAAGCTTGCACAATAGTTATGACAAGGTATGCATACCACAAACTCTAATTGGACATGCGCTCAAAATTTCATGCAAATCCATCCGAAGCAAGCACTGAGTAGTTATGCTAATCCAAGGATGGATGTATTTAACTGTCAGTTTCATTTGATACATGTCCTTAACTAACTAAAACTTGTTTATGTGTCAAAACCTGAGCTTTGAACAGCAGAATACACTTCCTCAGTCACAGAATTACTGATTGCGGTCATGAACTTTGCAGCTCCTTAATAGATTTTGTCAAATCTGATCTCACTGTGGTCATAATTTGGTCACAGCACTCGTTATAGTCGGGGGGTTAATGAAGATAAATGCTGCAAAATAACAGAATTAAAGGAATTCGTTTTAAATGTTTTATCTTCATCACAAACTTTATATTAGAGAGAGAGAATTCATAAGAAAGCCACATAGCCAAGATGTGGTATAGACAGCAATATGAGAAATGATCAGATGTTTGGGGGAGGTATTTGATAGCAGGGTAATGAAAAATAGCTGTTGACAATTTTGACTCAAACTGGGCCGAGCTGCTGAAAATATGCTCCCTATATTGTGTTGCAAGGCATTTTATTGGTTTAAACAAAAGAAAAAGTCAGACTCAAACACTAGGCATTATAAATTAGAACTGTTCAACTCTCTCTGAAGCTTTGAACAAGGTAAATGACTGATAGTTGGCATGTAGTACTCACTAGCAATAACTACAATATAGAAATAATTAGCTCTACACATTGACACTATGTGATTAAAAACTAATTTAATATGAAATAAAAACATCGACTTCCCCTGCAAACAACTGTAACATGTGGTACCTTGCTGTATTCCACACAACTGTGACACAAATGTTAGCGTGCTAAAATGTTATCCATTCCCAGTTATGGTTAGTTTGTAGCAGCGGGGCGTCATGTTGTGGCAAAGTGAGATCTCACAATGTAACATTTGCACTGAATACTGGGTATGAAAGGAAGGGTCAGAAATAGTTGGAACTGGGTTGGGTTTAAATTTGTTTTATTTCTTTAAATACAGGTAGCATTAACATTGACCCAGCTTCCACAACAGCATTCTTTTCAACCAAACTACATGTGATGCAACTTCTGTCATCAACAACATCTAATCACATTTCCAGCAGCCGACTCCATTCTCAGTGAAGGTAACCAGACTAATATCTGAAAGTAAAAACAAAACTCACAAGATTCAGGCTGATTTCCGTGAGGCTAATTTAGGGTAGCATATACTGTAGTGTGTGCCCATCATGGTTCTATACATTCATGAGGCACAAACATTTGGTTTACTAACTAAAATAATGTCATTCATATTCATATTTCCTCTCAGTTTGTAAATTGTTAATTTAATCAACAGTTTGTATTCATTTTGACACTTAGACTGCTAAATACACTGAAAAGAAATCCAACATAGATTGAAAAAAGCCATTAATAGTTCTGTCACAAGCCTGCTGTTGAAGTACTTAATTAAAAGAAAATTACACCCAAATCTTTGATTAAATCTATTTTTTTCTCATGTTCTTCCAACACAGACAGCAAAAAGCTGTTGAACCCATTTCATTAAAAACTAAGAATAACTGAAACCTTGAAAACACGACAGCCACAGTTTGTCCTTTACATTTCACACACTGCAGGTATGCAGGAACAGTAACGTTTGCTTAAATAATAGTCTGAGACAGCAAATACCCACATGTAGGGGAAAAAAAGCAGAAAACCCTCTAGCACTAAATTTAACCTCAGACAAAAACAAGCAAATTAAACTTTGAAAATGTTACTGCTGTCAACACTTAGAAATCATTATTTTTAGACCAATTAGCTTTTCAGAAAACAAGCAAGCAAGACAGTTTGTGTATGAATTGTTTTCATAGTATTTTATCTTAAAAATGTATATTAAAGCCAACTATAAATATTGTCAGTAACCACTTAAAGGATCTAGAAAGTGCTTATAGAAAGTTTATGTCCAACCTCTGTCTCCAAATAAAGTTTGGACATAAAGTTTTGGAGCAGCATGCGGCTCTGTCTCTGCTGTCGCTATAAGTGTGTCTCCTCCAGTAGAAAAATGACCAATTTGTGTCAGTTTCAAACTGTTGATAAGTGAATTCTCAAGGTAGGATTGAGTTGGAGGACGCTCCCAGAATCCCAAAGTCATCAATAATATTGACTGAGAAAGACACCACAATCAGTCTGAGCGGTCTCATTAAGGGGAGGGATGTGTCAACTCAAAACAAGGCTGGAATCCACAAGACACCACTGCAATAACTCCTTAAAACCAATAAATTAAATGATGACAAATTACTGACATCCGTTTATTTGTTTATGAAATTGTACTTTCTAGTCCCTTTAAGTTATGGTCGGAACGTCTGCAAACCCGTCCGAGTGAATACTGATTTTCAGTGCACATATTCATCATCACTTAGGTCGGAGTCATCGGCCTCCACCTCGCCTTCAATCACAGACTTCTTCCCTCTGCAGCAGGACACCACCAGACCAATGAGGAAAGCCTAAAAGTGATAAGCAAAGCACACATTAGGAAATATTTCACAAGGATCATTTGATCGATAGAATGCATCAAGAGCACCGGGAAAGAGGCTATTCAATATTTTGCTGAGGAGATTAGCTGTGTGCAGTCTTGGAAAATCATTTTCTAGTAACCTTTTTTTCTGAGTAGAAATTAAATTATGTGCTTCTGCTCTCACACGCGTCCCCGAAGAAAATACTCTTGAACTGCTTTTGAACTAAATTAAATGTTTTATAGATGCTGTTGCTGTAAATGTTGTATTGTTCAAAAGATACAAAAGAACTATTTTCACTGGTTTTCATTCATCTTTGCCAAAAATGTGCTCTACTTAAAATCAAGATGGTGACACTTTATTTACATCCTGGGACTTACCCCAATAAAGGCCCAGTTACCAAAGTAGTAGATTGTGCTGAAGAACCAGAACTTGTGGAGGAAAAGATAGGATCTTGTCACAGTGCACTGGTCTGAAAGGGACAGAGAAAATACAAGAACGTCTTCTTAAATCTTGCTGTTATTAGTGTAAACAACTTAAAAAATAAAAAGTAAAATCATATACAAAGAGTGTTCAAAAGTAAAGAATTCAATCTATACAGTAACAGCATTTACTTTTGTATTCAACACAACATGGTTGATTACTGAACATAATTTGAACCCAGGCATTTTCCACCAGATATTTGTTTCACAATAATGTCAAATGTTGGCATTTTTACTTTTTACACCTGACACCTGTCATGTTTTCAACTAGAGAAAATATTTCATTAATCTGGGAGCAAGTGGAATGGCAATTTGTTTTTCACTCCTTTGGTGTTTTTTCAGGTGCAAGGTTTCTGCATGACACACATAAATATGTTTCAAATACTTTATTATGTAAAAGAAAATGAGGATGCTAAAGTTTGGAAAATTAGTTTTTAACTTACCAAATGAAAACAAAAACAAAGTGTACTGTGGACAGTCTCATAACCTTTGATACAAATGGCTGGTATCAAAGGTCCTGTCCGTCCCAAAAAAAGCAGGAGTTAAAATATTGCTGCATTGTTCATTCTTGACATTGGGAACACATATCTGTTGTAGAAATTCTGAACTCAAGGTTCACTTTCTCAGCCATTGCTGAAGAAGAAGGCTGTGGGATATGGCTGAAACCTTTGGGAATAGCTAAGTAAGTGAACTTGAGTTTAGAAGTTTTTTATCACACGTAGTCAAGTTTACTTTCAATATACATTTTTCATAATTTACGTTCTCATAAAACAAACATATCTGTAATTTGTGAGGATAAAAACTCCAAAAGAAAAAGTGACAACAAACTGTTTCAGTTTATAAGGCCTCCCACTAAGCTACAATGTAAATGTTCCGCTATAATGCTTTTTCCTCTCTATTTTGGATTATTTGCAACAGAAACCCTTGAAAGAAAGAAGGAATCATTATAGAAAGTTAAAAACAAATATGCATTTCTTCTACAACGTAACTGATGAAGTAGAAGCTGAGAGAAGAATAATCAGACGCAGGTAAAGGAGGAGTGAAGAAAGGAAAGAAGACAGACATATTGCCTGAGGAAACAGGATTTCTGTCATACGAGAAGTAACTTCTCTGTGGTGTGTACTATCATCCAGAAAAACAGCACAAGTGCAATAAAAGGTGACACGTCTATTGCTACACAATGTTTATAATAGTACAAGTGTATCATTTGTTATAAGTCTGTGTTATAAAGGGGTCTGCACTCACTTAAACAAAAACAGGCTCCTGTTACTACATGGAGCAGTGCCTCAGGCAATTTTGTCACTGTAACTAAAAAAGACAACCAGTCTTCTGAAAAGAGGAAAGCCATGTTACTGTCAGTGTGAATATGGCTTAACCGATAGATACAACTGGAATGGTGTAATGTTTAATGGAGTCTTGCATCAAATATATCTAGTATTACACATTGAAAAGGTAAAAGCACAGAAACGCAACAAGACACCAACAAATCGTTAAGACAGTGAACCATAGGTTATGGGTTATGCATGTAACCCCCCGATTCTCTGATGAGGTAAAGTGGATGCAGCTTCGTTTGGGACCCTCTCAAGCTCTCCAGATTAGTAAATCATGACATACATGTGCTGTACCCAAATGATCAGTGTCCTTCAGAACATTCAATATGATCTAAAATAGATCCTACCGTTATATGTTTGGTTCATACTAACTTCAAAATATGTGAAAGCTATCTCATTGTTACTTTAATTTAGTAACCATGACTATAATCTGAAATCTAACTGTGCCTTTGGTATCCTACAACAAAGTGCAGCCAGTCATGAATAAACCAGTTGAGAGAATATTTCTCTTTACCTGTGATGTCCTTGCCATGCAGTAGATGGAGGAGTTTAGTATGAAAAGATTTCCCCGTCAGCTAACCTGATTTACCAAGCAGTAGCAGCTTACTTACTTATTTTCCGAAGGGAAATTTCTCATTTCTGTTCATCCCTTGTTTTTGTTGATATCAGAAAGTATTATAAGTGAATGCGAGCCTGAGTGTACGTAAATTATAAAAATTCAAAAGAGAAAGGTGTAAAAAGTTAAATGTTATACAGTAGTAATCCATTTAATGAACCTGACAATGACTTCTAATGTAGGTATTTTCTGGGAGCTCCTTTCAAGCTCGCCTTATTAGAGGTAAGCACAACTCTACTCTGCAGTGTTCCTCAAATTACATTTTACTGCTATGATCAAGGACATGAATCATAAATATAAAAGGGATCAAAACCAAAAACTTGAGAAAAGAGACTCACTTATTGCTCATAAAATCCAATTGCTGTCTTCGCCTGTGGAGCGGCTCTGTGCTTTATGCCGGTGACATCACCTTTGAGTCTCAGCTCTCCAGCTTTTGACAGAACTGATAGTGCTATTGATCTGCCTGGCATAGACGGCAGGAATAATATAAGAATTCTTAAGCTGAGTCATTCCCCTTTATGTGCATGAATGGGTATTGGCAGGCATGGGAAATGCTGATGACGTCAAATGTGGAAAGTGCCAATGATATGCGTGCAGTGTCTGGGTCTCTCTTCAGTGCTCCAATTGTTTTCGTGTGAAAACACAAGAAGAAAGGGAAGGGGAAAAAATGCTTCCCTTCGGATCACATGTATTAATTAGCTTAGCCATGCACACTGAAGCAATAAGAAGAAAAATATTTCAATATACTTTTAATCAGACTTGTGTAATTTCAACAGAACAAGGCATGAGAGAAAGTCCACAAAGCTGAAGTGAAGACGAAATGCACTGTCTGGCTATGTTAGAAAGCCATCTGGAGATTTAATGCTAACCCTGCTGAGCTGCTCCTATCACACTGTTTCTTACACAGCTCTTCACACTGACTTGAACCCCATGAACAGTGCAATCAGACTTATACCAAGCTACATGACATCAAGGTCCACAGCAATAACTTTGTGTGGTTTAGAATTTATTCATTAAAGCCAGTGTTTTTTCAAAAGCTTCCCCCTCTAGAGTGCTGAATAAAAAATAAAAAAAATAAAAAAACCTCTATAGAAAAGACAGAGCAGACCCACGGGAGAGCTGAAGGCGTCCCAACAATCGGCTTGTACCAGGATCAACATATAATAGAAGAAGCAAGTCTATCTTCATACCCATGACCCCACTCTTTTCCTCCAGTACTCAGCCATCTGTAGCTCTCCAGCTGCTCAGCTGAATCGCAGGGCTCCGAGTGGGACCTACAGATGGTTCACAACAGTGGTCTGCCTAAATACATTATCATGTACACCACTGACCCACTTCACCTTGAAATCATTACCATACTCTGATAAGAGCATGGGGCAGTGTGTGAGTGCAGGTAATTTCACCTTGACTCATGATACCCGGGTGAGTGCTGCCCTGTGTAGCATGATGCATTATGTATAACTTTCATCTCTGCATTCAAACACATGCATAAAGCCCTGAAGAAACACACACACACACACAGTGTTCTTTGTGAAAGCCTCTCTATCAGCAAGCACTCGTGTTCCTGCACTATATGCTTTTACTTTCTCTCCATCTATAAAGCAACGGAGCACTTTTATTCCAATGTCCTTTGAGGATGCTGATGTTCCTGCATGCATAAATATTTTCAAATCTCTGGCTTCTCATATTAGTGTTGTTGATGAATGTTCACCAAAAGCATCTTTTCGCTGTGCAAAATCTATTTTTTTTTCACTTGCAGAGAAAATCCAGATGCAGACACAAAAGGCAAAATATGTAATAAGTAATCTTACCTAACTTGACCTAACCTAAACCACTCACTATACCAACAGGAAGCCAGGAAAGAAAATCTTGGCTATTTACAAAGTGGGTCTTGTTTTCTTCTTCTGTTGGTTAGGACTTTACTCACCAAGGTCATTTTTGAGATCTGGGGATGCAGCTACATCTCTAAAATTGAGTCCATTAGATTTAATAACACAAGACATCAGAAAATCACACAACTCGTAAACAACCCTCTCATTATTTGGAGTCTAGTTTCAGACGTCCTGATGGATGTGCATCCAATATTCACTCTCCTTTTAGCTGTTTTTTGGTCTCCACCAACTCCTGAGGGAAATGCCTGGCTCTTTAGTAGCAAAATGCTCCACTATTTTCAAGAGCTAGTCGCTGCGTTTGTCTGTCTGCTGTTTGGTGCTGGGCAGGTAGTGTACAGAGGGTTTATCAAAGCTTTTTCGCTGGAAAAAAAGCTGCCTGCTGCGGCTAGAAACAAATTTAAAAAATATTGATTAGAGTGGCTTTAAGCAAAGAGTATAATTTTAATTAGACTTCTTTAAAGCCCAATCTTGATCAGAAAGTGTTTAATTCTATTAATTAATAGTGGAGGAACAATACAAAGCAAACAGATATGCTTTGAAACTGCATTTTCCTTTAAAAGGTAATGGGTGTCTGTGGATTTCAAGATGGACATGTTTCTTTCAAGAGAATAACTTTTGACTGACATATTCCATTGTAACGCAAATTGATGACGATCCCCTTGATGCAAAGAAAATTACTATTAATTTGTGTTGGGGTTGAGGGAGTCTCCTGTTGAAAATTGCTTGGGCACCTGACATCTCAGAGGCAACACATAAAATTACGACCATCTTCCCCCTGAAGCTCTTTAAAACAATGCTGTGGAAACCGGCAAGTTGCTAGGAAACAGACAGCAGTCCATGGTGTGAAAAAGTTCCTCTGTGTTGGAAGTTTCATCACTGGGATTCAAACTAGAGTTCAGCGCATAGTTAAAATTCAGCTTCAACTGCCAGCAAGACATTTAGATTGAGGCGGGCATGAGGGGTCTTATACCATAATATTTATAATACTGTCTCTGACAGTGTCGACCTTAGTGGTGAAACAAAAACAAGAAAATCATCAGCAGAAAAATTGGAGCAATGACCCAAAGGGCGTTTATTGGTAAATTGAGCTTCTGTGTCATAAACAAAACCTGGAGTTCGATTTATTGATATTAAGTATGAAATAAACTTCTCTTGCTGGAAAAAGGTGCTTTTAAAAGTTTCTGAGCTGCTGTTCCATAAGAAATGATGTTGTTGTTGACATATTAAGAATTTGTAATATGTTATTACTATACAAACAATGCACAGGGCTTTTAGATTATCTGATTCAACTCTAGAGAATCTTTTGGTTTTGGTAAGAAATTGAGTCAGGAGTGCTGTGGACAGAATGTCATTAAAATAACTGGTTAGACTGTCAAGGGAACTAACGTAACCAATAATGGGTGTTGCAGATGCGATGATGGAGGCATTAACATGACAGCAATAAACAACAGAGGAGACAGTTTCTTGGGTGAGGGAGTGATCATTAGAAATGGACATAAATCTGTGATGGAAGCGGCCGTAATGAAATAAAATCAAATGCATCAATAGGTCAGATGAAGGCCTATTTAGATGAATCTGATGGATTATTAACATTTCTTCAACAATTAGCCAAATGTCAGTCAGAAAAAGAAAAAAGTCATCCAAGAGGGCATTAAGTACAACTACATAAAAAAAAACGAACGTGTTTACTGACAAAGACAGATGGTAGATGTAGATGAACTTAGATGCAAGTCAGAGTTTATGATCAAAGCAACTCGCCCACCTTAAGTAGCAGCATGAGCATCACGGTGGTGAGAATAATTTGAATGAGCAGTCTCATCTAATGCACAGAATTCCTTCATGAAGCTATAAAAAAATAAAATAAAATGCATTAATAAAATTATATATTAAAAGAACAAAGTGCCAAACTTGGGGAGATTTAGTGCTGCAAGGGTTCAGGTTTGTGTCAATGGCTTGAGAGAGACTGAGTATGGATATAATTGTAATGGACTAACATGAAAGTTAAAATAAACAGCTGCCAATATAAGGAGGAAAGCAGCATCACTACTGTGCAGAGGTCCAGAGAACAGAAGTTCCAATAATGCACAAAAACAGCACGAATGCTCAGATTCTTCTTTTCCTTAAAATACCTTTATACCCTGTGTTACATCACATACTGAAGGAGACTTCAGTTCAGGTTCAGGTTGTCTGGGGCCATGGCAACTAATTCCTGGGGATTCATTTCCATTACGCTGAGTAAATGAGTAATGGTGTGGTAATGACCTTAGATTAGATAATGGAGAGCTTGGCACGGAGTACCTGCTCACCAAGATGTTAGTGTCATTACACCATGTTGACCGACTGGCCCATCAGTCACCAGCTTGACTTCTGCCCTCCTTTGCCTTAGCTGTCTTCTGATCCAGTGTCACACTAAGGGTTATTACAAAACGATGCCCTTCCAGAGCCTGTTCAAAATTTCATGCCATTTTCTAGCACAGTGTATCCCATTCTAATTTTTCACATCCACAGCCAGGAGCCTGAAATTTAGAGAATATGCCAAAGTCAATTCATATCCATGTTTGTGAATCTCTTGGTCATGCTACGGTAACATTTCTTTTCTCCCAGGAGACATGGCATGAAGAATGAATGCTATGTTTACAAAAGATACTGATATAATACGCTGCCTGATTTAATGCTATGGCTCTGGATTTGATTTTTTAAATATTTGCAAGAGCTTACTAGAATGCAACCAATATTTAAATACCAAAATATACAGACCATGCCAACACTATGTAACAGATGTCTACAAAATAAGGGTTAGGGTCAGGGAAAGAGAATGTGAATATGGGTATAGTAAGGTACAGTATATGTACAGTAACAGTATGTGTACACACGGTACACATTCTCCTATATATTGTTTTTGTATATTTTTGTATTGTATTGTATTTTGTTTATCAATAATAAAATGTACCTCCAAAACCACTGGACAATGTAAATGCCATAAACAACAATGTTTTCCCATTTACTATCAGCAGATCATCCTCAGTTTTTGTCCTGGGTCTATCTAATCATCGTGACTTTTCAGATAGCTCAGTACAAATGAAAGGGTTCATGAGGTACTCTCTTCTTTGGGAAAAAGCTGCTTTGTTAAATTGGGAAAGAGAGTTCTACTTTTTCACCACACAAATCAAATCTTTCACCTGTTACTTTCTGCAGTATACCAGTCGATAAGCTTTTGATTGTATTCCCTCTCAGTCGCATGTGTTGTCTCTGCTTGACACTTCCTCCTCCTCATGGTAGGTGGTACAACGGCTGTTATGAAAGCAGGAGCCATTTCCAAGATGGCCAAAATAGGACCAGTTTCCCTAAGCTGGTCAAAAGAGAGAGCAGAAATACTGCTGGCCATTGTCTTGTCTCTAGTGACTCTGGCACCACAACCCCTTTATTATAGCAATACTGAAGAGTGCCAAAACGTCTGTGTAAATTATCACATGCCACGGTCCTTTGACATGTACTTAACACTACTTGGGCAAAAACTGATTTCTGTTCTTACCCCCTGTGGGTCCTGTGGTGACCAGAACAAATTTGATTTTATTTCACATACTGAATCCAGCTTAACTTCAACAGATATCTTTAACTTATCTTAGTCAGATACAATACAGGCTGCAGGCCAGGCTGCAATAAACAACATGAGGAAGTGGTGCGGGATCATGGCTGAATCTATTTGGGTTAATCGCGATAGAAATGATTTGTTTGAGAAAAACAAATAAACAAAGAAAAGCCAATTAATTTCCACAATTCTGTCTGCATAGCCATGTAAACAGGACTATTATGGGGGATTGTCGGTTTATGTAATTACTGTATGTTGGCAGTATTGCCATTATTGTCATGTGTAAACATAGCTGGATTACTTGAATGCAACCTTATCTATCACTTACGGTAAATGATATCAAAGGCAACCAAAATAATAAATCATGTCTATTGTATTTTCTTTTTATTTCACTTTAAATTTGAGTTGAAACTGTTGTAATTGCACAGGTGACAGGATCGTTGTCTTTTGATATAAAAGTGGTCCTCATTATGCAGCATATGGACAACATGTTGACAAATGTTTTAATATATAAAGAAGCATGAATTTATCTGAAAAAGGGACACCATCAATCTTTGGCCTCATATTTATGGTGGAATATACAGTACATTTTTAGTATGTAAAGTATTTCGGTGTACTGTTTTTTCACGATTATATACCAGTTTCTTCATAGGAGGAGCAGCTCCCTCTCTATTAAGATATTGTTAAACGGTAATATCTGTATTTTTACTCTTTAATACACATTATCACTGTTTTATGTGTGATAAGAAGAGCTGATCTGATTGGTCACGACTGTTAATGTATTCTGCCTAATCATACCAGTTTTTAAATATGCTTCAGCTTAGCCGTGGGCCTCTAGCCATGGAAATAGCAACCACTGACCACTGACTGCCTTTTGTGCGAGGTGCCACTGACTCATGAGAATAGGGCCCAAAGAGGTACACTTCTTTCAAATGTCAAAGACATTAGTCCATTAGCACCTCCATGTTGTATGACCCTGATATAGTCACTAACCATTAACTAAACCCACTGCTGAAAGCCCAACCAAATACGCTAATCACTTCTGGTTCTTTTTCGATTCAGTTTGTAGTTCAGCTAATCGCTCTCAAGCTATCCATATTTAGACGAGCAAGGTCCCACTAGGTCACTACATCTGTCAACCATGTCAAAGTTTGTGCCAACAACAGGTGTCATTTCACTGGAGAGACTGGCTCCAGGTTCTGCGATGATTGTATTCAGCAACAAAGACAGAAAATCACACAAAAATGATAATATATTTTTGTATATAACCACTCAAAAACTGACAAAACTATGACCCTATAAGGCCCTTTTCTGTCACAAGCAAAACAATCATGAATATGCATTGCCTCAATTCAGTGCTCTGAACTGAGGCAAACTGTAGACTCTGTGCAATCTATATGACAATTTTTCAACCTTCAAGAAGATGCACCAATATCTATCTCCAAATCTATTATCAACAGTATGCCGCATCTTTCTACACTAAAACTGCAATATAGGCTTAACTAATACAACAACGAGCAGCAGCAACATCTTTGATGAAGTCCACAGTGATTCAACATCAACTTCACTGGTTATTCAAGACAGCTATCAGTTAATTAATTTGGGCAAAGCCTATTTGCTGCAAAGTGTAAAAAACAGTTTAGCCAGCCCACAGGTAGGAGAGAACCTAAATGTATGTGTCTACACACCCGATTATTGTAAACAAATAATATCTTGCCTTTGATCTCTGCAGTTACTATCCTGCCTCTGCTTTATCTTTCTGTTTTCTGCCTGTCTTACCCTGTCTCAATGCATTTTCAGTACTGTTGGATAAAGTGAAAATTATTCATGAAAACCAAGTCAATAATGGCCATCTCGAACATCTTTGCTGTATTCAGAACTCATTGTCATTCCAAACCCTCCTGCCACAACAGGTCAAACTCACATGCTTCTCTTAATGGCAGTGAGAGGCACTACGGGGATCTTCTTCACGGAAACTGACACACTGATAGATAACTCATCAGATAACATGGCCTTAACATGGAACCCAAAGGGGCAATAAATAATATAATTGACAATATAGCTACAGACGTAAATAAAATTCAAGTAACAAATATAACAAGGCCACTTTCTCATGTTGAAAGTGAACAACCCTGATACTAGATAAAAAAGGAGCAGCTGTGGCTCAGCAGATCCACTAATTACAGGATTGGAGATTCGATCCCATGCAACTTAAGACTGGCACAGTCAAAGGATAAATTCAAGAGAACATATATAATATTTAGGAACTATCAAATATGCTTAATATTTAATTGACTGTAAGAACGAACAACTCCTACTTAACTGTTTTCACATGAACTTTACTCCATTTTTTTATTACATACTTGACACTTAAACCCATCTACACTCATTAGCTACTCTAATTGCAATGCAATTCTGCGTCTTCTGGGAGAGCATTTATGGCCCACCACCTTGATTCATTTGAATAAAAAAATAATTATCCCCCACACTAATAGACCTCCGCTAACAAAAACAAATATGCACAAGAGCCCAAACACTCCTACAGGTTAAAAATGGTAAATTCATCCACAAAGACAAGTCTACGTCTGAAAGATAGAGAGATAGATAGAGAGATAGAGAGATAGAGAGATAGATAGATAGATAGATAGATAGATAGATAGATAGATAGATAGATAGATAGATAGATAGATAGATAGATAGATAGATAGATAGATGGAACAACAGCCTTACTTGAGCATTTGGCAAATGAATAAATTATCGTGATAAAGCTCACTGGTGTGATATACATTCATACATTTGTGTTTGTCCTTGGTATTATTCCCTCTAATGAATAGTGAGTGGTGAGAAAGATTACTGAACAGTGTTCTACAGGAAATGGCCGGGTTGTACACTGTCCTTCTTTTCTTCTAGTATAGGCTCAACATGTGAGGAATAAAGCATTGATGATGTGTTGTAAGTTCTTCCAACATCTCACTATTGGACCAGCGCTACCTTACTGTGCTAGCAGAGATGACAAACTCACCCTTAGGTGCGTCGGCATCACATATCCTCGTGGTGCCAAAAGTAGCATTCCCAGATGTAGGACCTGCTGAGGGCATCTGAGTCTGATCACAAAACAAAAGAGGCGTGCATCTGTTTAGCAAAGAAACACTACTTCATGCGAGACAAACAGACTGTGGCTTGAGAAGAAGAACCATAAAACCCATAATCTCTGAAAATCTATAATACTAGAATAATACTAGAATAATACCCAACAGCAACAGCCTTTTACTCATAAATTATAGAATGATCTTAGGTTTTACAAAATAGCAGAAAAATCACCTGGATGTTTTGGTTCCAGATGAGGAGTTTTGGCATGGATACATTCAATAAATAGACATAATTCAGATCCATTACAGTAAACCCAAACAACAGGTACTTAGAAGGTAATTTACAGTCATTTTAAGGATTGCTTTCACAAACAGTAGAAAAACTTAAAAGATTATTAAATTAACTAACAAGGCATACATTTAATACATGTATTGTGAACAATTCTTAATATCCACTACATATAGGGTTCACTGTATGTGCTAGGCTGGTATAAATGACAGTGAGAGACAATGTATTCAGATACTGTAGGTGAAAAGACAGCAGCAGAAAGGAATAAGCCATGTTTACCCTGTGAGTCATATAGAGCTGGTTTTACAAAGGTTATTTTCTCTCATTTAAAAACAGGATGTTTCAGCAAAAGCAACACTGTGGCTCATTTTAATTATGTTGTTTAAAAGATTTTTTGAGACGAAGCATAGACACAAGGGTGCATCTAAACTACCATGCACACACCCACACAGAGAGAGAGAGAGAAAGAGCAGAGCTACATCACATCACACAGAGGGTAGACTGTCAAACAACATATCCACACAGCAATAGCCACATAGTCTAATACAGACAGACAGAATCCAAAAAGAACAAGAGTCTAAAAGCCCCGCTACCAGCCTGTAGAGACCATGCTGCTGCCTACACCCAGCTGGACCGAAGTGGTTTGACCCCACTGACTGACCGACACTGCCATCGTTAGAACCCCATCCTCAGAGCTAGTTCTCATCAGTGAGACAAAAAACCTAGAATTACACGGACATGTACATAATAATAATAATTTCCTCACCTGTACAAGATATTTCTGGCTGCCATACATGACATATTGTGGGGCTAGACTGTAGATCATGTAGCTGGTGTGAAGGACAATCAAGAGAAGAATCATACAGAGGAAGAGAAGAGCCTGGGGGCGAGTTCTTTTGGGTCTTATTTTGTACAGCTGAAAAAGAAGAAAATGTTCCAATTAAAAGTGTTTTTGCACAGTTTTTAAGGTAACATAGAACTAGGGCCTTTGCTTACCCTTATCCAGAAGAACCAGATGCCCATGTTGCGAATGCCAGCCATGGATGTGACTACAAAGTACATGGTGATGACTGTGATCAGGATATAATCCAATGGAAAAACCTGTGATACCAAGGACAGAGGTAAGCTACGTCTCTCACATGCACGAGTCACATCACATATAAAGCCATTATTGCTTTCAGAGCCAAACATTCAGGCTGGCTGCCTCTCAAGGATGCTTGGAGCTGTTAATGAGCAGCTATCATCAATACCACTTCCTCTAGCCCAGTTAATTTAAAGCACATGTGCAAAGTCACTGTGCAGTGCATTCAGACATCATCAAGACTGTTGAACACCAACAACTGTATTCCTAACCTTTTCCTATTAATCAGTCAATAGATTATTTGCAGGTGTAGTCTAGACATAAAAGCACAGTGCATGTAACATATATATTTATCGATTGTGCTCTGTAAACTGAAATGTTCTGATTTAACCTCCAACCAAACCTGATCCTTATATAGTATCCCATTCTTGATACGGTGGATTTAATTCCTTAAATACCAAGGTCATACTTCTAAACACTGGCCTCAGACATTTAATCAATGCCACTATCTATGAAGCAATTCTTTAATGGTCTGTGCTGTCAGTCATTTTTTCTCTAAATTCTGCTGTAGAATACTAAGTTTCACAGAGGATGTTCTGTTCAGTGTCCAGACCTGCGGCAATGTAGTGATTTAATGTTCTGTCAATCTCAATGGTTCACATTTTAAAAACTTAAAATAAGGCTTCAGTCATTTAACCACATTGCTAATACTGTATATACACATAGGTATTCAGTATCCACAGGTTTATTGTTGCACAAAAATAATAATAAAAATGCTTAAAAGATGACAGAGGCTCATTTTTTGGCAACCAATAGCTCATAACTTTGGACAATATTACAAAGATTCTGGTTTAGGTGCATTTTTCCATTTTGAATCTGATTTCAAGATTAAAAAATATCCAGACTTGTTAAGCTCCAAGTATACTATCAGACCCCAGATACAAACACTGACCTCCAGACTTTTTAGAAACAAATAAACAGGATTTGATGATTTAAATGGCACTAACACAAGACAACAGGCAAAGAAAAGAAATACATTTTGATTCTTTAACCAGCATCCACGAGTTTCCAAGTTTCACCAAGGTTTACTCTGGATCACTTTTTGGATTGCAAAAGGCTGTTCCATGTAGCAAAACATTAGCTTAATCATTTAATGCCATGTTGCCATTTATTTATCATTTGTAATATTTTATTATCTGTGAACAGCAATTTGATATGTGCATAATACAGATAGTGTAAATCACATGAAGAATAATTATGGGTAATGAAAAGTTTATTTTGTACCTTTTATATACTGCACTTTACCTTTACACATTTTTTTCCTGTATTTCCAAATGTGGTTCACCGAGAGATGTATATAATGGAACTTGATTGAATGCACAAAGTGACTCCTGAAGAGTGCACCGTGGTTTTAGATAAGTTTAAAAAAGTTTGATTATACATTATACTGTACTTAAAGAGAACCTGGTAGTGTTGAGCACAGCATATGATAATCATTATTATTTACAAAGGTAGAAGTGGGGCTGTTGTATTAGACTGTATTGTAATGAAGGGTCTGCCTTATTTTGTCCACCTTTTGTAGATTTCACTTGTTCCCATTTCAGAGATTATCAGGTTTTGTACAATTTACTAAATAATAACTTCTGCATCATTGTGCATGACCTTGCAAATGAGTGGTTTTGGACTCATAAAAATCAGTTGTACCAGCTATACAATGCATATTTTTGCAAGGCCGTGTCACAAAAGTGTTGATTAATTTCTGTGTTCATTTTCTGAGGTCTTCATTTGTAGAGTGAAGCAACTATTCTTTATCTTTGCCATTTAACATCTACTGTGCTCCCACGTATAGCTGTGATAACTGTGCTTGTCATGTTGGAATGTCTCCCTTGGAAAATTTTATTACTTAAAAGTTTTTATTTTATTATTTATTTTTATCTTATGGTCTTTGGTTAAATAAAAGTGGTGCCTATCAGACTGTATCAAAAAGTGACAAACTGCTAATTGACATTTTAGGCAAAATCACTCTTTTAGGGTATGTAGCTGCTTTTGTAGTTGAGATTTTGTTATTTCAAAGTTTACTGGCAGTTTATTCAAGCATAAAGACAAGTTTTAAACAGTATTACAAGTGCACTTAAGAAAAGCCAAGAATAAAGCTTTTAAATGATGCTTCATTCAGGTTAATGATGATGGAAACTAGAAAATATGGCTTTAAGCATATCTTAATTGAGGATAATCATCATGAGAGATGAGAGGATACTCACGGGTTGTAAGGCTAATAGAAGTTCATTCAGAGGATTGGTTAGGTTGGTGCCAAAGATTATGAACCCAGAGCTGATGCCAGCAGAGTGGAGAGCTTTATCCAGACTGAAATACACAGAAAAAACCTTAAATAGATGCATATATCTCCAGAATTACACATTAATAAATATAGTTAAAGACAATTACACTGTCCATTTTTTTTGTCACACTGCCTGCCTTATATGACATACACTTGTAAGCTGTTTGTGTTAAGAATTATGGTGTTACATGACATATCATGACTTACTTTGAAATGAACAGGGCAACAGTGAACAGCAGTGCAACCAGGATAAAGAAGATGCCCAACACTATCTGCAAAAAAGAACAACAAAATAAATACAATACATTACAACACCAAACAGTGATATGTACCCACAACCAAATGAGGGTTCTGCACTCCCCATGACTGAACCCCCAATAAGGTTTGTTTTCAAAGGCATCTACTGGGTCAGCAAATATAACCTTTCTGTCATGTCTTTTGTCAAGGAGAGACCATATGGCTTGGCCAGCCACAGTTTGGCACCGTTGCCTAAGGTGACAGGGGGAAGCAATGGCACGGCCCAGACAGAGCAGGGAGGTTGCAACCAGGGAGGCAAACGGTGGGTGGCAGCCAAAAAGGCAATAAACCCTATCAACAGCTCGCCTTCAAGGGGGCCTTTATAACTAAAATATCTTGTACCAGCCGTAGTGGTGAAAAAAGCAGGCAAAATATAGTATAGTACAGTTAAAATATACAATGTTCCAGTGATGTATAGCACAATATCAGAAAAACAAAACAAAAACACAACACAGTGATCAGATGAAACTGAATATAAAAAAAAAGTACAAAAGTGTTTAATTTGTTTTCTCATTCAAGCATGCTAGGAGAACCTCTGACATGTCCAAGTCAATGCCTAGATTCAAACAATTATGAGAAAATAAAGTAATTTACATCATAAAAACAGAATCATTCAACCAAATTAGCTTTGACAAAAGATCCCTTGATGTAATTTCTCAATGATTGTAGCAAAGCATCAATTACAATCAAGAAACTGATAATCATCACACTTTTTGTCATTATTGTTTTGCCTTGATATGAACAACAACTTAAAAAGTTAGGTGGCCAGAGAGACAGCCAAAAAAAGACACTGCCTAACTTTGTTATACGAACACAGTTACTGGCTATTAAAAAATCAAATATTAAAGTGGAAGCTATTATATATATGTAAAAGCTTTTAAATCATAAAAAGATGGGATTTATTTTCATATCTTAAAAGAAAAGGTAGCATGGTTTTTTAACAAAGAGAATGGCTATGGATTATAACTTACTTATCTAAACAGCTCTGCTTTGTTTTGTGATACCATCAAAACACAGTAATTATTTTGTGAGGTCCAAGCACTTTTTAACTGTAGATGTTCCACATGTTCAATAAGTCATTTTCGCTTGCCACCAGGGTTGATATGAAAAAGACAGCATGTGTCTGAGTAACGGTGGTGCAACTGCTCTGGAGAAATCACAATCGTTTGGCTTATCACTCTACACCAGCGCCTGAGTATACAGTAAATAAATCTCCCAACTCATTACTGTTTAAATTTGAGTCTGGGGACTGTCATTAGCAGCAACCCCCTCGGTTAAAGACAAACTGTTACAGACACTGGTTTAAAATGTTTGTGCATGCCTGCAGTGCAGTAAAATACTGGAAAATTAATAGATGTGGGAAGATAAAATGTGAACTAGGAGAATGATGTTGGAACTCGTCCTGTCCTGTAAACACAGAAAAAGATTAAAACTGTGGGAGCTATTTTGACTGTGCACAGCCATTGCTATGTCGTGTACGGATGGACAATAAAGGCATGTAAAGCATGCATGCTGTTATGTTCACATAAGTGTAATGCATATGTATCAGAGTTGCATAAAGTAAAATATGAAAAGGAGGGTGTGGAGATTATTGCAGTGAATCATTACAGTAGCATTTTGGCCAGTCCCATTACTCTTCTCATACTCGTTCAACAGCTAAAGCAGGAAGTGTGTGAGGAGTAAAATAATATACATTTAACCAGAATAATTACAGCCATGATTCTGTTATTCTAAGCCATATTGATCACGACAGCCTCTGGGCTTTCTCAAGTATTTTTTTGGAAATTAAAAATGTAATGCTGTTTATACCAAACCGACAACAAAGATGCTAATGATCACAGCTGTTGCAACCTGGTAACTGAGTGGTTTGGGTCAAGGATACAGTAAGGTGTTAGGATTAGTGGGAATAGGCAGGCTTGAGGGATTTTGGTTGTGATCAATTTTTGTATGGAACTGTTTATAACTGATCAATGCGATGTGTGCAAAAGCATTTAATTCGGTATGGTTATTTTGTGCTGGTGCTAGCTGTGTATGAGTCAAGGTACCCTCTGGAGTTCAGAGGTGTAGAATTGCGCTGCACTTTAGAAATCTCTCCATAATACTCATCAGTGCATCATCTGGAGATGATGCACCCAGATGGGCCAGTGGAAGTGTTGGTACCAAAATGACCCATGGTAGTAATGTTTTTTTTAAGTCTTAAACAAGTGGTGTTTTAACCCCCCTCCTTTCCAACCCCCTTGGGCAAATTTGGATATGGGAACTGAACAACTAATATTAAAATTGCATATATGAGGTCCAGGTGTTGGTTGCCAACCCAAAAAAGTAAAATCAAAGAGAAGTTTGTGGTTGCTTTGGTTTATCCCTGGGGATCCATGAGATCCTGCCTGAGAAATGTGAGACTCCCTGAGAGACTTCGGAGTAAATTAGGTGAAGAGACTACCCGTGGGAATCATGTAAATATGCGGTTGTGTAAAGTAGAACTAAAAGTAAATCTAGAGCAGTCCAGATTAGAACTTGAGCACAAAGAAACAGGGAGGAAGATGTTGAAGCTGGCAAAAATGAACAAAGGCATGATACTTGGCCAAACAAGAGTTTTTAAATTACACAAGTATTAAGTAAAGAAACTAGGTGTGGTACATTATGCAGCCCTAACTAACCTACTTCTGTTCAAAAATCAATTAAAACAAGGCCAGAACACATCATGCTAAATAATGATGTTTGTAAGATCACATCCAATATAGACATTGAAAGTATTTGACTTTCTATACAATGCAGTCCATATCGGACATATAATTTACTTGTGTCAATGGGAGCCAATTCTGTAAAGCAGACTCACCTTGAAAGGTCTGAGAGCACTGCCCACTTTAGTGCAGCAGTTTCTCTCTGCAATTTCCAGGTGTCTCCCCCTGCGCTGGAGGACCTGCAGTTTGCCCTCCAGCTCCTGCAGGTTGTGTCTGTCCCTTGAGGAAAGGGGGCGTCCATCTTTACACTGGCGAGAAACATCCACATAAAATCAATAAATACACATATGCAAGTACTCTATGTTCACTTCTGACATGGCATAGTTGGAAGCTTTGTCAGGGTATTAATTAACCTACCCAGCGATTCCCAAAAATATCCATTAACAAAAATACCTTTAAAACATTAACATTTGAAAATATATTTAACATTGGCTTTGGATATAGTTATTATGTCAGTTGGTAGATATATGAAGCATTAAAACACTGGGGTCTAAAGATTCAGGTATAATTTATCTGCCAGTAAATAATTAGCACTATTACATACTATGCTATAAAAGAGGCTATTTGTCTGCCTTCAGTCACTGAAAATAAAAGTATTCAGAAGAATTAAGTAAGAATTTAGACTATTGCCATTCAAATTTCAAAGCAAACTAGTTTGTGTGTGTTCTGTGTTGCACTTTAGATTCCCATGGTATATACTGTGTATGTAATTTTTAATACAGCCATACCTGGTTTTCAGTAAATATATCTATACAGGGGACAGAGGAGGAATGATGAATGCACTGGTCATTCAACTTCACGCTGACACTGGCAAATAATAGCAACTAATAGATGTCTTTACTTGTGTTACCCTGTTTGTGCTGCCTGCATGTCAGGTGTTTGGATGATAAGGACAATGCTTACCATCCATAATTGCATGCTAAAACAGAGGGGCACGGCAGAAAGATAAGGAGGAGTGACTGATCAGCTGGAGGCTATGCATGTGTACCTTTGAATGAACGCATGATTATACACATGCAGATTATATTGAAGTGTAAAAAAGAAACAAGCGTTCTGATATTTTTATTGATATGATTGTTGTTAATGTAATTATCTATGTCTTTTCACTTCTAGGTTTTGTTCCATGAAGTTATTCCATGACTTGTAGATAATTGGCACTATGTCTTTATCTCACATTTGGTGCCAGTGCTTTGTGTCATTTGGTGAGACCAACCTTGGATTTCAGCTTTTCTATCTGATGCTCAACATCATCAATGTCCTCTGTGTTCTCCAGGCGTTCATACACCACACTCCGTGTGCCTTTTATCAGATTCAAAGGCAGTACAGACATACCGTATGCCTGAAAGACAAACCTACCATTATAATCACACATTATTGAGTGGGATGGCACATATGGCACATGCATCCACCCACACATACCCATGCCTGCCTAATGACAAACCCATCACAATGTGGAACAGTTAAACGAGGGTAAGTAAACACACACACAGCAAATCATATAGTTCCTGGCCTCCCAGGCTATGTCATTTTTGGTAGAGGAAAAAAGATTAAAATGGTGGAATCTATAATTGTGCTGAGGTTTATTGGTGAATTTGCTGCAACCATTTTGTGTGGATATCACTACCTTATATCACTCTGATGCAATTTACAGCTTAACAGTGCCCCCATGTGACAGCACTTTCCTCTATCCAGGATTTGATGACATTTTATAAGTAGAATTTTAGGGAGAAAAATCTGGGTTAGAGGAGGGGGCATCAAGGTTATATGTCAGTGTTGAATGACATGCATTTAAATGAATACAAATCAACTTTTCTTTTCTATTAGAGGAACATACAATGTATAAATAATAGACAATGATAGCCAGACATACACACATACATACAGTGACACAGAGAGAATATGTGTACAAAATTCATAAGACATTTTCAGCTATCAGTGGGCTTCAATTTCCTGAAGGGACGTTTTGAACTTTAATTAAAAATGAGGGACACAGACCAATCAATACAAATAAAAATAACAGCAACAGGCCGATGCTTTCTTGCTCTCCCTCTGCTGTCTTGCTTTAACCAACTTGGAGGAGTGCCATTTTATGGGTTCATAATAAAACAAAGGGGCCTTCTGTGCAAAGATACTTTCAGCACTGTCAAAAGATGCTGCCCTCTTTCTTCTATTTTTCAAGTGGGGAAACGTCAGTGCCTATATTTTTCTAAAACCACTTTTACTAGTTTCTGAGTGTTAGGTAGCATTAAGAGAGTCGCATGGGATACTAAGTCAGGCTAGACTATTATTAGTCTCTGCTGTGGATCTCTGCTACGGGCGAATGTCGCCTCCTGCAATGAATCATGGAGCTCTTAAGGCCGGAGCATGTCCCGAATATCAAACACACTCATAAAAGGAAAACCTGTCCCAGATCCCAAGAGAAACATTTCCCTTCCTCTCAAATGTGCAACTACATGGGGGAAATATAAAAGGAAAAAAAAAAAAAAACACAGGTGTCCCTCTGCTGGAGTTTACATTTTTAGTTCACACATAATCATGCATGCTCATTAAAGTTATTTTAAAACCCACTGTGGTCAATAATAACCAGAAATAGCTTGGAGCAGAATGGATGGGAGTGTGTGTGTGACTATGTGTGTGTCCATTGGGGGGGGGGGGGGGGGGGGTTAGTGGCTGAAATCATTCAGAGAGAGTCATGTGACTGCTGAGTGGGAAGAGGGAGAACTAGGTGGACATAGGCCTCCTACACAAGCCTCCTCTTTGTTGCTCTTCCTACTTGTGATGGTGGAGCCAAAGGGGAGGAGGCCCCCGCTACATTCTCAATACCTTTTGATAAAGAGGTCAATCCTGTGTAACGTAGCTAATTAGAACTACTCAGTGTACAAGTTGGCTTTAACATAATTCCACTAATTTGAAATAACCATGCATTCAATGATATAAAACTTAGCACAGACACATTTCCATAAATCCTACAAGTTTGGCAGTACTGCCACTTATGCTGGTTCCCCTAATTCCATTTGATTAATAGGACAATTTGGCTGTTTGGAGCATTAAACAAGACAAGCTCCACTGATGCAGAACAGTGTTGTTAGTGTGTCCATGTGATATGTGTAATTTCCTAAATATGTGTTTTACATTGGGAATTAAAATATAATAGAAAATAGCCTAACACCCTCCAGCACAGTTTCTGTATTTGTTCCATTGTATTTGTTTAGTTTATTTGATCAGTGGTGACGTGTGCGCGCACTGAAAATCCTTCCCTCTCCTCCATGGTCAAGCTCATTGCATCTATAAATGAAATGAGGCACACTGTTCCAATAGCGCTTTACAGTCTATTATGGATTCATTTGGTTCTTGTCTCACAGAGATTGGAACTTCACTCCAAAATATTGACTGCATGTCGCCAAAGTGTGAGGTACTGGATTAAAAACAACAAGGCAGGAACAGATGCCAAAATTGGAGAGTGATTGGGATTGCTAAGAATGTAAAGGGGCTAGGTGTATGACTGCTTGCTTGTTAAAAGCTTCCTGTTGCTAGACCTAATACACTGTTCTCGTGGTCCCAAGCTGAAACGAGGAACTCCTCCACAGCAGTCAACCATGATTGTCAAAGTCTATCATTTATAGGTCAAGCAACACACCGAGAGAAAAAAACAAAAAAACAAAAACACAGACCATCCACAGAGATGGATGCTCCATTGATTCAATAGTTGACTGGCAGTTTGGCATTACAGCCTTATGTTACAGCGTTCATTTGCAGTGTATTTGTCTTCATTAAGTAGTCTCTTTGTACATCACTGATTATATAATGCAACATATATAATGGGTAGGAAATCTCTGACTAGTGATAGGTAAAAATATTTCTTTAATGGAGGCCTGACATATTATTGATATCAATGGCCTAAATGAGAACATTTGAAAATGTATGACTGAGCATCCAGCTCGTGTTTTCCTGCAGTATCCTGCGGCTGCGCAACAAAGCTCAGCTTCTTTTGTGTTTTGATTTGTCTAGAGGCTGCAGGATCTGAACCATCATTTGCTGTTGTTTCAAGATGATAGCTTATGGTGTGGTCAATGTAGTAATAAACATAAGGAATACTCTTCAATAAAAAAGTTAGTTATAAGGGCCGTCATTTATGGCAGGAATGCATGCAAACTTTTTGACATTTGCCGATGAAGAGAATAGCACACACTTTTAGCCATTTAATCACTTGTCTCATGTTGACCCTTTTGCACAATATTATTGTATATTATATATAAAATGTTTTATTTATATATATTATATATATATATATATATATATATATATATATATATATAAAATTATTTTGACATGGACCCGGTAGAAGTATAAATTGTGCTTATGAATTGCATTTTTGTCTGAGGTTGCGTGTGAAGGAAACCTTTAAACAGACCTGCAAACTCACAAGAGGTGAAAAAGGTGACATGTTTGTAAACTCAACTCCTGTAGAGGGGTCTCGGGGCATCCTGCCCCAGAAGAATATTTTTGGGATTTTAACATGTAAACGAAGCATTCTGGTGCACTCTGAGAAGAAAATACAGGGAAAAGACAACATTTACTTAAGGCAAAAAAAACACATTTATTGAAACCTGTGCTGTTTCCGAATTGAGTTTATTTCTTTGTTAACTTTAGCTGACGTGCTAACAAGCTGGCAAGCTTTCCATTATAAATAGGTTGGGAAAGATTTGATGGGGTAACGTTAGGAAAATTTATAACGATACACTTCAACTTGATTTGGCAAGTTAACGTTACTTTAGCAACTAGTTATCTAACGTTAACGGCCGGGCCACACAGCCGACCTGAGCAGCACGACGGCTGCCTCGCTGAACTGCTGCGTCTCACAGGCAAGTGGAGTCCACACAGAGAGCGTTCCTGTTGCGGCGCTGCTGCTGCCAGCTCTATCTTTCTACATTTAGTTTGCCTTTGATAATGGCCATCAATAATAGAATGTTTCATTTCATTTAGTAGTAGTTTCATTTAGTTTAGACAGGAAAAGGTTAAGAGGCTTGTGCTGAATTGTAACTGGGGAGTTAAAAAAAAGTTTTTTTCATGTCTGTGACATATTCTACAGAAATCAATAGTTAATATGACTATCAACAAATCATTTTCACTGTGTATTTTTCCTGAGAACTGTGCGCATTACGCGAAAAAAATAGGCAAGACACCGAATCTCTAGATGAGCCGCGATGAAGATGGCTGTGTGGCAGTCTTCAAAAAAAAAAAAAAATACTCTTCGGATCTACACGATTCACGTGAATGACATATCTTGATTCAAAACGGAGACTATTTTGCAGGTATGTTTAAAATGGCCCTTTGAGCAATTTTATCCCATTTTCTACAAGAAGAAATCCATCAATCACCCCAGTAATGAAAAGGCCTGCTGTGGTCGACTGACAGGCTTCCCAGGCTGCCTCCAATCTTTAGAGAGTTCTTGTGGGTTTCAAAAGGCATTATACTAAGTTTGACCTATCACCTCTTCTTTAATTTGAGTAATTGCAGTAAGTCTACTGTTAAGGTAAAGGGCATCCTTTGCACCCAAATGCACCTGTGTTTATGAATGTGTAGAGCAGGGATGTCCCGATCAAGTTTCTTTGGCCAAGATCCAGATCCAGATCCAGTCTGATCCAATGCTTGTATTTAGCCTACTTAATCTGACACAATATATTTTCCACAAGCTACTTGATCCAAATACTGGTGGTCATGGTTCAAAAATATTAAATCATTGATATGATAAATGAAGTTTTACTGAAGAATACCACTCATGAAATTGACCTGATCTGCTTGAGAGAAGACCTAACACTGTTGGAGTTGTTGGAACTTCAGAAACACTAGTCTAGTCTTACTGTACAGTAGTGTTACAAGGTGGAGGTTTAATTTTGTCTTACTCACAGAATTAGCATTAATTAGCAGCGTTTTTCATTTTAACCGATGAATGCAATGGTTAGCACCAGCTAAAAACAAGAAGCTATAGCCTACATGAATGTTTTGTGCATTGCTATTTGCTGATAATAATTAGCGTATAGCATATAGGTATATAAATCTTAATAGAAAGAAAACTTACTGTCCTCATAATGTTCATTTCATGTAGTTCTTCCCTTTTAGTTGATAGTAGATAGTATTTTGTCTTTTGAAAGTGTTATAAAAGCTACAGACTAAACAATTCTACTGCAGTGTATCTTACATGCCATGTTTTATTCAAAATCCAATTACAGCGTTCTAAACTTCAAACTTCAGTTAAAAAGTCAAGGGTGGGTTAGAAATATACATTATATAAATCAAATTTAAATATAAGATATAGAAACCAAACAAGCAGCAAAGGACTGGAGAATCCTGTAGTAAGTATTAGTGACACCCGTCTGATTCACTCAGAGACCCCATCTTCCCAGGTCAATCTCAGGGACTGTGATTAGATCAACAGACATAAATCTTCCCAACTTTAGTTCAGCATCAGCATCTTATGGCTGGCGATTTAGGAGCAAGAGAAAGGCAGGTCCACAGGAGACAGTCATGAGAGTCATAAGTCAATATGCTAGCCAAGCTTTTAAATGAAGCCAAAGAACTTCACATGATGCATGAGCTTTGAGATCAGCCTGATCGGTCACATGTCATCACTGCTGGGTACAATCAAACAGAGTGGGAGACAATATAGAAGGAATATGCATGTGCAAACATCCCAGGTAATGTGGAAGAAATTTACCATAATTATAAATTTGCATTATTGAATAAAATCCTCACTATTAAAATGTGACCTCTTGAGTATAAAGTGACAATGACTTTCATCTAGAATTCAATGCAAACCTAGTTAGCTATTTGAAATTAACTTGCTGAGTTTTGTTAAAGGTACAATCTCTTAATTCAGCTATACACAAAAGGGTAGGCCCAACCCAGCCAAAATTAAAGACACAGGTTTGGAACCTGTTATCTCTATCAAATTGATTGACAGGTGTTATAAAGCAAACTATAACACCAAACTACAACTGAAACATTTTTAGTGAGTAAATGCTGAGTAATTATTTCCAATCTTGATCACATGATGGAAAAAGGAAACATTTTGCATTTAAACTGTTAAAAGCATTGGTTTAGTTTAGTAGAAAGATGGACAGACAAACCAAACCTAGTCAAACCAGAAGACACTATTTGCTTATAGAGGATGCATCTGTTTAATATAAATTTGAGTGCACCAGAGAAAGTGCCAAAAAAAAACCTATTACTTTTAAGTGCACTGGGCTGCAGTGTTATATACTGTTTACATCACAGAGTTTTGCATTAAGGGTAGATGGCTAGTTCTGCACAAAAAGTAGTGATAAATTAACACAGGAGTCATGGACAACATTTGCACTGCTTATGGAACCCGTCACTTAGACTCCATTAAGTTAATCAGGCTTAATAGTAACACATAGTAAAGAATGATAAATCACACAGCTCTTTGCAAATATGGGTAGGTTGCCACCAAGAAGAGTGTTGTTGCTTGTAGAAGGAAGAGACAGGAGGGAGAAAATAAAATAAATGAAAGGATAAAAAGTGAGGTAAAAAGAGCTTCTGCATTTGTGTCTGTGAGAATGAAAGGCAGGCAGAGGGGGGCAGCTGATGTTGTCGCCCAAAGGCCTGATTTCTTTGATTGACTTCATCAAAACAAGGAACATCAAAAACAAAGACACACAGGGAGTTTTCATTTCCACAATGCATTCACAGAGTCAATAGCAACATGGGGTCAGGGAAAATCTGAGCACACTTCCATCCTCAAAATGTACTAGGTAATGATCCACAAAGTGAGAGAACAGTGGATACAATTCCAGCTGAGACGGATTATATATCCTTAAGGGTGATTGGTTCTACAACTTACTTGGCTGTGTATTATTCATTAAGAGCTCCACATTCAATTGTTGTGTAATTTGTCAAATAGGACTCTTTGAGCTCAACAGAAACTGGATAGATTGGGGTTGGCTGTCACTTTAACTCTCACTCCCTGGGTTGATACCCGAGTACTTTTTTTTTTTTTGTATTTTTCCCCAGTAGGCACTATTCTGTGTTACTCCCACCCTGACACCAGCGCCACCACCTCCAGGGAATATTCACAGTCTAGTTACCAAGATAACGGCGATGAAAAATGGACAGCATTAACAAGTGTTACAGCACAGTCAATTTTTCTGATTCAGGAAAAAATGAAAAACTGCAGAATGCTGAGGGAATCAAAATATAGGCATATATTAATGGACACTGGGGTAGATCTATATATATATATATAAATAGGCAGCAGATAAGTGGTTGATAAGCCGGTGAAGGGACCACATACATCATCAAAAGTCTTGAGTGCTGAGGTGAAAGACAGCAGTCTGAGCAATTTGAGCAATTGAATGCCATAGCTCTAAAATCATAAGGCATTACTAATACTGAAAGGCCACTCCATCACTAGGTACATCTCAAGCAAGAAGATGGGAAAGCATTTGTACACAAAAAAAGCACTGCACTGTAGTTCAAATTATATTTTACAAAAACAACCATGACATAAATCTGACAAAAGGAAGATTATTCTATTTAGTTTTACTTCATACCTCAAAACATTTTGTATGTCAGATGTCTCAATAAGCACAGGTCCTATTAAGCTACAGGCCTGGAAAGATTTGGAAATCATCCCACTGGATGATTTGCCTTAATTACTGTGCCAAAATTGCTCCACTGAACACATAAAACAACATCAACCACTTGTCCCAAGTCCCAACTCACCGTGTAAGTGATCACTGCCAGCATGCCAATCAAGGTCAAGGAGCTGATGGAGAAAGACAGAGCAAGTAGGCCATCTGCAGGTAGGAAGACAGGAAAGCCATTAGAGATTTGACCTCGGCCTCTGACAGAAATATCAATGGACTCTTTGCCACATGTGCAAACTATCAACACCCTACTTTCTTGTGTGCACTTTGATGGTATTTAAGTCAGTGGTTTGTTTGCTCTAAATCCCCCCCACTGTGCAGTGCATATAATTCAAAAAGAACAGGAGGGCTTGGTGAGACACAAATTACTTTAATGCATGGAGCTAAAACAGCTGTTACCAAACTGAAGCTGGTACAAAGCCAGGAACTGGATGGAAAAAAATACATTAGCAAGCTAATGTTAGGTACTGTTACTCAGTCAGCAAACATTTGGGATGGGAAACAATCGCCCTCTTCAATTGGTGTGATCAATGGAGTTTCATGTGCAACTTTCTTAGTGGCAATTTTAATAAAGGTGCATGGATACTGAAAATAGTGAAGGTTTTCACCAGTTTATATGATAAACAAGTAAAAAAAGTCTTTGAATTATCCTGAGTAACTGGGACATTGTTTCTGAAAAGAAATATTGTGGGTGAGTTTTAAGGGGGCACTCCACTGATTGCGCAAATAAGGTCAGTTTACTCCTCATGTGGAGCACTACTCAGTGTGTGAAAAAAGTTGTATAATGTCTTCTGCGGCTCTAAAGAAGCTTTGTCAACCTTAATGATGTCATAGTGATGTTATTAAGGCTATCACAGCTTGAGTTTGGAGACTACACATTTTTAATAGAAAGCCTGCATTACAAACTGGGAATAGATTTTTGAAAAAACTGGGGGGGAAAACATCAGGGTATCTTGATATCTACTGCATTCACTTTGGTTATTCTTTTTTTTTTATTTTTTAAATCTGTCTTTTGTGAGTCTCCTAACCTTATGGACGTGCAATTCTGAATTGCTGGACTACCTCTTTAAAATATTTCATAAAGGTATCATAAAACCTCTGCAATGACAGTAATGATACCACATGGCTAGATACCACGATGAAGCTAAGTGGAAAATGAGTTTTGTAGTTATTTGGGTGAAGAGACCTTTTCAATGTCTTGAACGTAATTAGGAAGCCCCACCTCCAACAGAATACCAAGTGTCCAGCTGAAAGAAATTTTAAAACGGATAAAAACACACCTGATCCGCACACCGTATCTTTAACTGCAAAGATGCGTCTCTGTGTTAATGCTCTTAAAAAGGAAAATTCAGGGAATTCATTTCCTTGAAAGCAATTGGGAAGAATGTTATTCACAATGACAATGCATCATGTTGTTATTCTGGTACTCTTTTATATCTGCCTTTATTGAATGCACTGTTGTCCTCCTTTGGAGACGCATCTGGTCGGCATTTTATGTCATTTCATACATTGATCATAATCAGTTTTTAAACAGCTGGATCTTTCAATGTATGTAGACTGAGTTAATGTGCGTCACCTTTGATTGAGGCAGAAAGGGGACCACCCATCAGGCAAGGGCAACAGTAGGTGTCACACCAGCTGTCAGAGCTGGAGTTAGAAGACAGGGATTGATGAAGAGACTGATTGCCTCTCTCCCCTGTCAAGAACCCACCTGTTATGGGGTCCCACGTAAAAAGCTACACAGTTGTCCCTTTATTGATATCCCACATCCTCTCAGCAGCAACTTCATAGTGCCCAGCCCACCTGTCAGCACGGGCATAGGTGGCTCTCTGCTTGCCTTTCTCCTTGACAGGGGCATTTGATTGGGAATATTAAGTCAGTATTCAGGGCATGTATAATTTGTCCTGTTTATAACATTTATCACTTTCTTTTAGAGGCATTTCACAAGCAGCAGGACAAAGAGGTGGAAAATGGAGATAAATTATATGCCTGCTCCCTATTGTATATTGTATGCAAAAAGAAAACTTTGAAGTCTGACAGCTGGGCTGAACATTTACATTTGAATACATGTTTCCTATTCCCGGGTGTTTCATTGCGATTTTGCTGCCTTTGTTTAGTGGTGAGCTTCGTAAAATAGACAATAGTTCCATGTTCTGCATGGAGAACATTCTGTTCATGAACTCTACACAAAGGAAAGGATAGATGTTTGCTGCCACTCTTCTTGGTTTCTTGAGCAGATTTTCCGGGGATTAAACAGAGGGAATATTGTCTGTTATCGGTGGTGCTTCCACATCTGTACAGCTTCGATTCCAACAGCAATGGAATGAGGTAGCGCTTATCTCACCCTACATATAGCCCTTCAGGCTTGTGTGCATGCATGAGACTTGTACAGAGAGGTATTTATTAAGAGCTCCTATAGCCCTAGCACCCTACTCTGTGAAATGACAGAGTCATCAAAGGCAAGTAGGAAGCAGCTGTATGCTCATGATGGGAATTAGTATACTGTATGAGTGCAACAATAACCAGGTACTGCCATAAAACAGCATGTGGAGGCTTATAGCAGTTCGGAAAGTTATCAGACACGATCATAGTTGCGTTTTTTTCTTTGTGTGGGTAAAGCTAAAAAAGTGATAGAATTTGGGAAATGGGGTTAGGTAGTAGTTTGTGTTTAATAAGATATTTTGGTCATATTGTAGCTTTAAGCTCACAGTTGAGGGACACCATGCTAATACAGACAAAGTACTATCGCAAACTTGAAGGACGACAGAAAATGTCAAAAGATCAATCAAGATGAGATGAGAACAGCATCACTTCAACTCCCTCACCATTAATCTGTCAACTGAAGCCTCAAATGCTTTTAAAAAAGTAATAGCTTCTATTTTTACCAATGTTATTTTATAACTCAGTTAGCAAAACACAAACCTTTGACAATGTACTCTATATGTACAGAAACTATTACCTAAAGAAACATTTTGGTTTGAAATATACAAGACTCTGAATGTAAAAATGACTGCATGTGATGTTTTTCACAGTGGCTTTCATTTCAGAAAGGAACAAGGTGGTCCTGAAGGCAGATTAGAACAATAAGATAATACAGACATGGAAGGTACTGAGTAAAAAAAAGGCTTTCAAGACACATTAAAAAAACTTTACAAATGCAGAGTTCTGCAAATGTATTCATATACTGTAAGTGGTGTTTCATTTATGATTAGAGTTACGCTTCATTACAATGCAATGTTTCAACCCTAATTCTCTCAGAATGGATTACTGGCAGGTCTAAAAGCACAAAAATGTGATTTTGCACAAAATGCTTTCTGGTCTGTGAAACCTTCAAACCAGATACAGTTACAGTAAGGGGCTGCATTATGGTTAGCATTCTATGTAGTCACAATGCCAATACACAAAATGTAAATAGAGAGAGAGCAATGGACTGGAGATTAATTTAATGCAATTAAATGCAGGAAGGACAAAATCCTTCAGGCGTTGACGTCCTCCAGCAGATCTACGGAGCCCTTAGATGGTGCCCTCTCCAGGACCCAACCCAGACACTCAGAGAGGACTGGGTACTGTTCACTGCACAGGAACAATTAACAGTCCAGTGAACAGCTTGTCTACTTTTAGCTTCTCAAAGTTAAATTATTGTGGCATGAAAATGCCCTCAAAAGCTCTGATTTGCACCGCCATGCAAAGATCACTTTTTTTATCCATGATGATGTACTCATATCCTACGGAAGCTGCAAGTCTTATCAAGCTGATTGCCAAATTATAGTGAAATGAATGGTTACCGATGGCTGCTTTGGAGATAGGAAAACAATTTAGAAACACATGGTGTTTTACTCACTGGTCAGCAGTAATGTCAGTTATACTGATTACTGTAAATGCACTACAACAAGCAAAAACACTTGTTTGATCTTTTAACATGATTTTATGTTTTGTTTTATTATTTTATTTACTGTTTATTTATTAATTGCTTCATTTTCAAAATCATGTATAGTGCGGTAAAATCTTCAGGGCCCCGAGAGTCACGTTCAGATATATAAACAGTCTTACCACTTCTATAAACACAGTAGTTCATATACAGGAAAACACAAAATAACTTCAGGCTAATACTGGATTACAGTCTGTTTCTTATGTGAGCCATCAGGGATGAAGAGAGTAAAATAAACTGGTAGAAATAATTGCTATTTCTTTTGATTTGGTCATACACATTGTATATACACATGTGTATGCGTGTGTCAGTGTCAGTTAGGTGTATTTGTTCTTTTCTCACTGATAATGGGGGTAGGCAGGAAAAGTTAAGTGTTAGGAATCTTGCCCAAGTACTCTTGCTGATAAAGTTGGACTCCCACCCACTCCACTCCACCTTGAGGCATGGCCAAAAATACAAGACTGTACTGTATGGTCTTGAATACCAACATCAATAGCTACTGATCTAGAGTAAGTTCAGGCATCACTGGAACATATGTAATGTTGAAGCCATTAAAGGTGTCATGGTCTTAATGTACTTCAATGCAGTCAGCAGGGTTATGTGGCAAAAGTGCCTTTCCTTTACACAATTAACCTCCCATCTGGAGAGAGAAGAAATGGGGAATTAGAAAAGAGATGATCCTCACATTTCCTCCTTAGCAGCCGAGCAATTTCCCCCTGTGCCAAGGAAGAAAGGTTAGGGCGAGCATGTAGGGGTCCACTTTTGTGAAGAGAGGCAGATGGTTCAACTTCCTCCTTGATCCCCAGATGGCAAAAGGCCAGAGGACTGTTAGGAGTCCACATTTGGCAATGTTCCTGCATTAGCATGAACATAAGCACAGGCAATGCTCCGTTCAACAAGTGAAGACGCCCAAGGGGGGTGTCTTCCAGTGTTGGGATCACGCAGTCAACCATCAATACTTGATTATTTAAACTGGTAAATGTAATTTCTTATTGCGGACTGATATTTAGGCTATAAAGTGGCTCTTTGTGAACTACTGGTACATACAGTTATTGAGTCATTTAGTGAGGAATTGCTAAAACAGTAGAATCTGCCCTACTTATTATTCAGAAACTAGGCTTCATGTGAGTCCATTTAAAATACTTTCCTATGAAACATCCCATTCATTTTAAAACATGCTAACCTCCATTACCTGGTCTTCCATAAGTACCAAAAGGGGAGAAACTCATGTCAAAATCTACCAACCTCCATACACTCATTAAGAATAGGGTCATGAGGCTTTGGGATGAGTACATTTTTTCAATAACAACATTTTCAATTTGTGCAAACCTGTCATCATCTCAATTTGCCCTATCTTGAGACAACTTGTGTCTTTTTGTTTTGCCTGCAATTGCACCCCATCTAAAATGTGTTCCCCATTCTGTCTAAACAAACCTTTAGACTTTACACTGATCAATGGTAGCCGGCTAATAGAAAGAAGTTAACAGAAAGAAGCAGGAAAGAATGCAGTATTAAGAATAGATAGGAGCAATGGATGTAGTCATGGACGTGGCTTCAAGGGAGTAATGTACTGTATATGACTAATAGGTGGAGTGAATGAAGTAGTCTGACTTAAAAAGAGATAAAAGAAATAAAATATGATAGCCATGGTAACAACAACTATAAAAATAAGACCCAAGTTGAAAACAACAGAAAGTATTTTCTAAAGAGGATATACTTACGACTACTCCCAAGCTCCTCAAAAAGGTACTGTACTTTCTCCCACTGAGTGGAATTCTCTCCAGGTGGGGCCTCAAGTGGAACAAAGGCTCTGAAAGCAATGAAACAATAATTTAGTAGAAGTAAGGTAGAATGCATTGGGTTACTTCTAGGCTGTCACTGTCCCTAGCACACAATATGCTTAAGTTGAGTCTTTTCAGCCACTGGTGTATTTTCTCTATGGGCCACACACAGATCCCACACATAAAAGGAAAATAAAGAAGAAATCACTGTCCATGTTTTTTTAATCATTCCACCACATACAAGCATGTAAAAAGTTACCAGTGTCATTGCTGTTGCTGAAAGATGGCAAGAGAGCCACAGAAACACAGACAGAAACATAGACACACAACATGCTAGTTCTGTTGGAAAACAGTGACAATACAGCTTATTTTCAAAAAACTTAACCAGGTATGTTGTTAAAAAGCTGCTGGGTTGACAGAAATATATTTCTGGTCTAACACCTATATCCCACTACACAGACCTTTATGTCCTATATAGCCTAATGCTCAGACAGAAATGGAAAAAGAAGCTTTTGCAGTATGTTCTCCACTCCAGCAACGACACATCTAAGCTCCATGGTAAATGTCTGTTTCCTTACTTGTCCGCATTGCTGTAAAACTGAACCTTTCCCTCTCTCCTTCTCTAAACTGTATTTTTTCTCATTTTAGAACTCTCTTGTCTTACTGTGCTTATTTGGCCACAACTCTCTTGCAAAAAAAATATAAATGTAAATGGGACTTAATTAATATATATGTGAATATATGTGTGTATGTGTAATTAAATAAATAATCATCAGTGTTGAATATGATGATTCATTCCCTGTTATTATGTGTTTACTGTGAACACAGGGCTTACAAATCATATAAAAAGGATCTTGCAAACCGTTTTATCGACCTTTAGCTTATCCACCTTGGATACTATTGCACCCTTGATAACTGGATTAATTGCTATTCCTAACACAATGGACAGTCTTCTAAGCTCTGCATCCCCTGCTATCCTTTTCAATTTATTTTGGAAAGGAACAAACAAAACCAAAAAACATAAGCTGCATGAGATCTAACATTTTATAGCCTTCCACATTTACTACTATTAACCATGACTGTCATGACCTGCTGTCTTCAGCACTTCTTTGCACAATTTTTTTGATATCTGTCCCCCATAAAGGTCCAATCAACCAGATGTTATAACCTTTAAACCTGTGTTTCCTTGAAGAGGTAGATGACCTAGTGCTTTGTCTACTGTAACAAGTTCCCTCACATCCTGTTAGCTACTAATTACATTAATCAATAATCCTAAATACAATTATACCATATATATATACATATACACATACACAGTATACAGTATACTTCAGTGCAGACTTTGATACCATTAATCATGGAATAATCTTCGATTGATCATTAATCCTTCTTGACAGACAACAGAGAACTAGGCCAGAATCCTTTTCAGTATTAAGCATCTAAAAAATCGAATGAAATATGGTGCTCTGAATCCACAGGGATTCTTTTAGGAAGTTAAAAAGCGGATAGTCCTAAAAAAGTTTAAAAAGCCTTCACCAGGGGAGGTAAAAGACATTAGATCAGCATCTCAGAGACTTCCCTTTACTTCATATGCAAAAAACTAAATTTCAGGTCTCAGTAGACCTCATTTGATCCACTATCATGTGGATATCCCCCGGGGTCCACACTTGCACTTAATCTTTTTCATGTGCTTCCCCCTTTGGTCATGTTGTGTGTCATTTTTCATTTTAGGAAAAAACACCTCAAAGTGACCTCAACCCTTACCCGACTCTTCACAAATGTATCTGAAGGGTGTCACTTCCTCAAACTTATGTCTAAAAATGTATTTTCTCTAAATAAGAAACACAGAAACATTTACAGTTATTCATGCTTTCACTGCAGCCAGGGTCCAAAAACAAGAAGGTTCCTCATCACCACAGTAATGGTCTTCCTGCACTGGCTACCAATTAACATTGAGTGTATTTTGAAATTAACGTTGTCATCTTCAGTGCAATGTGTGCTATGACACTATGTCATAAATACAGTTTTAAAATACCACTAACAGCCACATACTCTGGTCCTCTGACAGAGCTTGTCTTTTATTGCCTAGGTCTTAAACAAAAATCACAGTAAATGTGATTGGGCAATTTTCTTTGAAGGCATGACTATGAAGATTTTTAAAAGCATTAATCAATATTCTTCATATTAACACAGAAGGTCTTGAAGGCTGGAAATGAGACTAAATGACTTGTTAAGATAAGTTGTTTGAAGTGGCAAAAAAAATCAAAAACCTGTAGCAGTGAAAGATCAGGGGTCATTTAAGAAGTTAAACACCTTGCCCGGTATAAAGACAACAAACAAAAGCCATCAAGAAAAGACCTACTGAGTGAACAGTCACCAAACGAAGCCATTATGTCTCCTGGTATCAGAAAAGCAGCCCAGGATAAAAGCTATCATGTTGTTGAAAATCAAAGGACCAGATCAACAATTGCCAGAACAAAGCGGCAATAGTTCCAGTTCATGAGGTAAAAGAAGGGCTAAATTGCTTCTGTCTATAAAGTCCTAACTTTCAAACTTTAAGCTGTAAAAGAAGAAAGTATAGTCATGTGTCCTTTATTTTCCCAAACCAGGTAAGCCTTCCTCAAATGCGCCATTTAATGGTTGAGAGAGCACATTAAATCGTATAGGTTGAACTCCAAGCATGTTGCTGTCAGGGCTGCAAAGGAAATCTATTATGTAGTGCAGGTGCTACTGAACACAACCAGTATAAAACCTGCGGATAAATGGGACACGGCTGAGGATGTGCATCAGTGTAGATTTGTAGAATGTCACAAAAACGACTCAATGTTCCCTCCACATGTGCTTTGTACGTAGAGAAAATGCAAGGAATCTAGTTTAGAATCAGACAGACAAGAATAAAACCTATATTCACACAGACAGCTGGTATATAGTTTTTTTTTCTCTCTTGAATGGCTTATCATGGCTAGACAAATGGCACTGTAGCTGTTTGAAGGGGTCCTCCTCTCATTAACTTAACACAATGACATATCCTCAGCCCCTTCCACCTATCGTGTACTGAAGCAGAAGAAGCCATCCATGTGCCCAGCTTACCCAATTAAAAGGAGCACCACGCAGACAATGGCAAATCCAATTGTGTACTTCAGAGCGTTTTTCACTTGCTGTAATAAAAGAAAAAAATTAAACCGGTCAATTGTGGCCATGGAGTGAAATATTATTATTCATTGGGAGTGAGGGAAGGGGGTCATACTCCATTTAGCGAAGGACTATAGTGAGTGAGAACTATATAGAGTCAGTGTAGATTCAGTTTGACCTGACAGAGATAACGTGTCACTTCCAGTGCTATTCAAGGTGCTTTTAAAGTAACAATACAAAAGACCTCCCTGTCTGTTAGAGAAAGTGCCTCTGTCAGCTCAAAACTGACAAAGGGAGAAAAGGCACGGTGCGATAGCTGGTGTTTGGTACATCACTCATGAAAAAGACTTCTAAAGATAGGGATTTAAATTTTTGTCAAATTTAAGGTCTATAATTTATAATATGGATATGTGGTGCGAAGGTTTGACAATGTGTCTATTTGTACTGCCACAAAACATTATATAAAGATTCATTCATTTTAATCTTCTTTTCCTTACATTTATAAAGCTCGTGTAGCTAATTTAGGTTTTTACTGTAACCACAAACACATTCTAAGTGTATTGTCTGTATCTTCACGGCCTTAAAAAAAAATATATATATATATATATATATCATATATATCCTACCTCATCAAACAACAAACCTTTTTTTAATGTTTTGAAACCGACATTTATTATTTATTTTACAGCAATGCTCCTGTCATATTTTCTGAACATTATATCTACTAACTGTCAATATGCATTACTGCCTGCAGTCAGCAGAAATGTGTATCATGTCATCTCTGTGCTCATGGTGTGCATGCATGACCTTTTTGGCACGCATGTGTGTCCTGTGATTGCAGAATACAAGAATACAAAACATCACTCTACAGCAGCACAAGTGGTCTAAAAATTGAAACTGTATCTTTCACTACCACTAAATCATTTTCAAGCAATTACTTATTGATTCTGAGTATGATATGAGTATGAGTAAGAACTGTAAATTCATAATTGCATTGGAAAAATTAACCAAGTCAATAATAGGGCTTCACAAATGAGTCAGCTGCTATTATTAAAAAAAACAAAGCAAAACACAATCTTAGTTTATTTCCTGTCTGAACAGTGAGTAAGAACACTATTTACTATATAGACAGGTACAGTCAGACGGACAAATAGTTATTGATAGATAGTTAATGGACAGGTTTTACAGTACTTAATATAAGAGAGAATACTGATTAACTAGTTTCAAGTTAATGTTTGTTATTTCTTCTATAAACATACAGGTAATATTATATGTTATCCTTCAGTACCATGGCACAAAAAAACTGACAAAACATCACACAAAACAAGTCAAGCAAAATTACTTTTGAAACATAATCTAGCATGCACTGTGCTGATAAAACATGAATTGATATGGGTGTATTGTGAAGGTTCAAGCAGTATCCAAAGAAGCTTAAGGGAAAACTATGGGGAAAGATTTAGGTAAATAAAAATGGGAGGACGAAGATCTGCTTTCATTGTTTTGTCATGTAAAATGTGTTCATGTTGCCTTAAACTGGTTGGGGAGTTCAACTGAAATTACTTACAGGACATTTTTGCATTAACATACTGATCAGCCGCACGTGAATCACCTGAATGAAATCTGAATTCTTCAACATCGCATCTAAACAGGCTACAGTGCTGCTTGTAAAAGAAGAAAGGTGCATTCTTACCAAGCATTTGTTCACGTTGTCGTCATCCCTTTCTTCATAGTAGAAATAAACAAAGGGGATCCATAGGAAGACACAGAATAGTATGATGGAGTAGAGTGCTGTAGTGATACAAAAGAAGAATTGAAATCCAAGAATTAGATATCTTTTTGTGCCAAATATTGCCTGAATATCTATTACCCCTTCCTAGCATACAGTATGGAAATGTGCTCTACCATCACACTAAATTGTTAATGCATTGCAGTGCATTTCTGAAAAGTACAAATCTGATGTTTTTGATTCAGATTTGCAATTATAATTGCAGTTATTTTCTGTGTGTCTGAATCTGAGTCCGTAAATATTATTCCATGTGTATTCACGTACCCTGTTCATCCACTCGAAATGATGTTGAATTTCCCTTGACAGGCTTAAGGCAATGTAAAGTACACATCAAAACTGATTTCTGTGAAGAAGATGCTTTACCTTAACTTAACCCTTCTCAGGTTATACCACAGTCATAAATTCATAAAACCCTTTCCTTTTAGTTACATCGTGCATTTATGAATGACAATAGCAGTTGTGAAAAGTCAAATATGTCAATTTACATGGCCTCCATTATCATTCATTCAGCAGCGTCAGATAGTACAAAGCCAAGGAATTTATGAGACAACATGACCCCATTCCTTAAAATCTTTCTAATGACAAATCTGGGGCAGGGATCACTTATTCATTTCTCAAGAAACATTGATACCACACTGAAACATTAAATAACTTATAATCAGTCATCCATGAATAAATGTTTGTTATGATACACCTCACATTTAAGTTCTTCCACAAACCCAAACCCATTTGTCATTTTCCCTCCTTCAAACTACAATCTATTATTTCTGTCTTTTCTGGATATTTTTCTAACATACTGCATATCGTCTATGCTTGTCTGTTTTAGATACACTGCTGTACAACACTGTTGTACTGTTGTACAATACTAGGCACCACATGGGTGACAATTAGGCCTTCTCTTAAGTTGTCAGTTTGACCTTTTGGGCAGATGCATTTAATTGTGTAAGATGAATTCATTTTAAAAAATAAGTAAAAAATATTTTTACATTTTTCTCAACAAGCATCTACCTTCATACACTAAAAATGCACTCTAAGGCAGTCACATAATAATAATAATAATAATAATAATAATCTTTATTTATAGAGCAATTTTCAAAATCCACAAAGTTACAAAGTGCTTCACAAAGGCAGCAAAAATAAAACAGACAAGTCGTAAAATCATCAGGTTTAAAATGAAAACAGATGCCAATACAGTGTAGGAAAAGGCAAGAATAGGAAAAGAAAAACATTTTAAACGAAATAAAAAGACATCCTGCTACTTTATAAGGAACACAAAACATATGGAGTTTATATTACATTAAAGTGCAACTGAAAAATTGGCTGTTGTTGCAATTCCCATAAGCTGGAGAAAGAAAAAAAAGTTGACGCCCAGGGTGGTTAAAGCAAAAAAGGCGTTAACGAAACACAACAACATCTGATATAAAAATAACTGCCAAGCATCTATGAGGTCCCGTGACATGGCAGAATTTCAGCTGATGTTAAGGCTTCCATCAAGGCCTGCTGGAAAGTGCTTCGCGATCTTTTCTGTGCTCAGTGTCTTTAATTGCTTTGAGTTCTGTGTTCCCTTTCTTGCTGAATTTCCTCCCCTGTACTTGGAGTGAGGTGATCCAGATAAGTCATCCTTTATGACAGTGACATATCTGGCCACAGGGCCATGAGTTCAAGGAGCAATGTTTCTAATCATTTTAAACCAATAATTCTTGTTAAAAGCATGCTTGTGGGTTTGTGAAAGGAAGCAATTTTAGTAGGAGTAGGCATTTGGGCCCAGCAGGTAGACATGTTTTGAAAAATGACAGTTATTTCATGAGAGGTCCATTAAGCATTCAAGGACCACTTTGCAGAGCTATATATGTATGAATTTAAAAGTTGAATTGGTTTGTTAAGCAAAGTATTGTATCCCTCTATAAGAAGCTCTAATTTGATAGAAAAAAGAAAATGAACTCATTTCATTAGGGTGGTGATGCTTATGGTTTTATATTTAAAAAAATACTACAAAGATACTTATACTTTCTGGCAATTTTTAAGTAACAGCCATTCAATCAATTTGTGTTATGTTAAAGTTTCAATATATAGTACTGTATTATCTACTGGTAGTGAACATTCACACACTTCAAACAGAAGCAGGTGTGTGCAAGAACTCACAGGTAATGACACATATAGCCTACACTTCACACTGAGTAACAGAAAAGACGAAGGCTAGCTATCTAATCGTTAATGGTGTTTCATAGACTTTCTTGTTCTCTTTTGCTTTCATAGAACAAGAGATACAGTGTATGCAGGGCAGTAGCAGTGGACTATATACATAGAAATGTTCCCCACAAATTATAAAAGCTTATATTTCAGCCCAGCAGCAGCATCACCGGAGATCGCTCAAAAAATCTTACCAATTTTGTCTGCTGGCTGGCAAAGAAAAAAACCAGTTAACAATACCACTGGGTGTGTTCTTAGTAAACTAAGAATAATGCTGTTTCTGTTCTGATTTGATTCAATTTGAGGGGCATTTCTATTTGAACACATTATCCATCTGTTTACTATCCAAAACTCACAAAGCAGGTAATCATCAGTCCCATTTTAATGTTGACCACTGCAACAGGAAAAACCCATCTGTGTCAGAAAATGATCTCATTCACTAAAGCCGGTGACCTTCCATATGAAGTGAATGCAATCCACCTGTCCTTGGTGAAAGAACTCGCTATTATCTGATCCAAGCCGTTTTTGTCTGTTTGGTTCTTCCTGTAAGCAGCCTTTTTTTTGAGAAGAGAGACCAACACTCAAATATGTTAGGAATTTACAGAGCGGAGGTGAGGCAAAAAAACTTAAATAGAGAGATGCTATTTCAAGCTGGGGGCTTTTCTTTCTGCAGCAAATGGATGTCGGTGAAGACAGCCCAGACAATCCCAAAATAACTCAAAGAAAAGCATGGCACAAAGATGTGCTCAGCAACATGATTGGCATAGTTCAATACCTCCTTGAGGTGATAATGCGAATCATTAGCACAAGTCACATTGTGACGCCAGCTAAAAAAAAATGTGACAAACCACATCAATTTCTTTTCTACATGTTAGATAGAGGTTTGATATGACAGTAATGCTTTTTAATTTAGGAGTCAAGCCTCGATTTCAAAGTCACCAAAATCAAACTAAATGAAAATATGAAGTTTAAACCATTAATGGAAAAGAGATTCAGGCCTACATATAAGAAACAACAACTAAATGCATGCCCTAAGAAACTACACAACAAATTTAAACTGAAAACTTGCTCCTGATAACCATTTAATCCATAACGTCAATACCACACTTCAACGTCGATGTACATGTAGAAAGCAACCGTGCCATATCAGTCAAGAATGTATAGCCTCAAGCAAGTACAAACATGCCCCACCTGTGAAATGGACTATATTTCACAAAACACACTGTCTGCTGCAGACAAATGAATGCCACTGTTATAGTGGCTTGCTTTTTGCCAGCTGTGATTGTGACAGGGCATTACTTTCAATAAACACATGCTCATTGCTCCACTAAGGTATCCATTTACACTCATTTACAGCCAGACAAACTGAGTTTAGGATGATGCCAGGAGCCAATAAATGCAAGCCATGCACAGTATGCAGCCGCTGGCATATGCTTGTGGGTTAAAGCAATGGGCAAAATTAATCATAACACCATGAATATTAACATACTGAGAGAATAGGTCATACTGCATTACCATGTATCATCCATTACTCTCTAAGCAGATCTTCTACTGGGAAGAACGCCTGACCAGGGATACAAGTTTAGCACATTTATCCCCCTGACAGAGAGTAGAAGAATAAATAATTAAATGTCCTTCCTTAACCCTTTATAATCCAATTTACTCATGGGGGAAGCAAAAAATAAAAATAAAAAGAAACATATTTTGGAGGATTGGGAGAAGTAGCTATAAAAGCCTACAGTCTATTAATGGAGTGCCAATGTGAGGACATCAACACAAGCAATAGCTATACCTCGTCATGTTTTAGTACTTATTTGTGTTAATTTACAAGGAGTATAACTATTATCAACTATCAATCAGAGCAGTACCAGTAGTTTCACTCCCAGCACCATGTATGGCTTTTTGGGAAACATTAGACCCTTGTCCTCACCTTGCTGTGGCCCTCGACAGGGGCATTAGCACCTGGACTCTTGTCCTTTGCAGACAGGCAAAATGTATTACATTTTATGTGAAAATTAAATGCCAGGGGAGATTTCTCACAGAAACACTGTCTCTGACAAAGGACTCCAGAGACTTATGAAAATATCTGTCTGTACAGACACTTGCTGAAAGGTATGACACTACGAGCTTGCACTCTCATTTCCTGTAAACATCAGGGGAGGCACCGTTTTTGGGGGCCAAACCTGGGATAAGACACAAGTGAATATGAGACTTAAATTTGACAGGTACCATGAAGGACATGATGCCCGTGCTCTTCTGTTTCTGCTGGATGTGTGAGTAAACATGATGTTTGCTAACATGCAAGACAAAAGAACGTGATAAGCTGATGAAGGATCGAGGCTCACTGCTGTTAGTTTGTTTTGCAGTCATTCTTCAAGCCACTTAATACAGTTTTAAAGATCAATGAGAGGAATGACGAAATGGAAGAAAAAAAATGTATTTAGTTTAAAATAATATGTGACAATATATAATATGTCTGCATGTGTGACGATTTTAAAATTGCTATACTGGCTCCAGAATATTTTTGTCTGTATATTTTAACTATATATATTTATATTTTGTCTGTTTTTAATTATGAAAGCGCAGGGCTGAAACAACATTTTCACACACTCACTTCCCTTGTTTTCCATGTGCATGTATGAGTATGTGCATGTGGGTTAAATATTTATTATATCGATCCAAGGTCTGGAAGTATTTTTCTACTATTTAAAAGACAAAGCAAAGCAGGGCACCCCAGTAGCTCACCTGAGCATGAACCATTAAGTCTGAGTCCATACCACAGCGGCCCGGGTTCGATTCCGGTTCGATTTACTGCATGTCGTCATCCTCTCTCTCGCCAGCCTTTCTTGTCGCTCTCTGCAGCTGTCACTATCCAATAAAGGCAAAATGCCCAGAAGGAAGCTTGTTTTACCTAGCCAACAGACTCTGGAAACAGGTCTGTAAAGTCTGAAACTTTGAAGACACACTGCATTTCTTATTAAACGTATTACTTAAAAACAAAATTCCAATATCACAGTGTATCAATACTTAAAGAATAAGCACTTTAAGAATTAATACAATATCATATCAGGAGGTCTGTGCTGACTCCCATTTCTTACAGGATGTTTGCATTGACTGACATGTTTCTCAGGCTATCACACTCAGCTGTTCTGACTACCACTTGCTTGGCCCACCTCTCCCCCACCCACATTCCACACTGTCACCCAAATTCAGATTTATTGACTCCAAACTGACAAGATGGCAGTGACCCGACTCCAGACAACCTATAGTTTAACTTGCAGATGCTAATTCTGCATGTAGAATCTCTAGCGTCAAGCTACATGTTTTTCTATTTATTTATTTTTTTGCCATCTGCTCGACAATGGACTGTTACAAAGTGTAAGAGTCTGCTGTCATATTTTAGCATTTTGTTTCATGTCACAGCTCAATGGCAAGGTTTTTTGGTTGAAAAGAAGTCGTCATATCCCTAGTAGGACAAATGGACTCCACAGGGTCCATTGTTGCATGACGTAATGATCAATTTTAAAGAGTAGCCTTGAAGGACATGAATAGTGAGCTGATATGGAAGAACTTCTTTAGAGAAACAACATCTTTATGCACATTATCACACACCAGCCAGAAGACTGGTGTGTGTATTTTTATAGCTCCATTGAGCACAACTAACCTTCCTAGAAGGAAAATTCACAGAATACGTTTTGCTATCGTTTTCTTCCACATGCTGCACCATGTCATCTGACAGTACAAAACATGTTAATAACAGCCTCATATTAAAGTGAAAGAAGTATTTGGATATTCATGACTTCTAACATGCACACATGGTAACACCTTGTTGTTTTTATGACAGATTTCTTACAGAGGAGGCTGTGTGGATTTTTGTCTTTTAACTACACTGTGCTGAGTTTGTCGAGTAAAAAACACACATTTCTGTTGCTGAGTAAGTTGAAGAAATCAGGAAAGAGGGTAATTTGAAATTGAATACATATAAGAAAAGAAAACTGGCTGCATTCAGAGTAGGTTTTCATCAACCTTGTCTTCTCACTGGATCCGTGTGGAGAAATGGGGAGACGTTCATCACAAAATGATGACATTTCTGAATTATTTGTCATCAAAATAATTGGAAAAGCTGGACACAGAAAAATTATTTTTACCTTTCTGGCAGACTAACAGTCAATGGAACATCCATCAACATAACATATTTACTGTAACAGTGGGAGAGGTGTTTTGTAATTTATTATTACTGACTTTCTCTTTTGGCACCTTTTGTATGTAGACTAGAGCTTTATTCGAAATACCAATAGCAAATGTCATTACAGAACTTCAGTGATGGCTTTGTAATTGGTCAGGTGATAGTAAAGAGTACAAGAGTATTAAAGGAAAAAAGTATTATTTAGGAATACCATCAGTTTTAATTTAAATGTATTTAAGTTATTTCAGCTTGCTTAACAAAATCTGGTAGAGAAGTTACCTAGTTACCTCGTGTACTCATAGGTAACACACAACAAGTAGTAAACATTTTATGACTTCTGCTTATGTGAATTATCACCAGGTATGAGGCTGAGCTAGGCTAATGGCATCTGCATGAAATAACAGCGCTTAGATTCTTCTAAGATTGACGGCAAAGCAACGATGACACAATGGGGAGACAAATTGGTATACTACTGTATATTAGAGCCTAACCAGTACATCAGTATGGCCAACATTATCTGCCAATATTAGATATATTTGTATCAGGGTATCTGTAAGCCGATAATTATCAAGAAAGGACATCACAGGAATGTCTAAGATATGCTCAAGATAATTTGGAAACAATGTAGCAGTAACCTTGTTTGTCAAGTTTATTTCTGTAAAAGCTCACTATAATTTTGTCAAAATTCTTTAATAACCAAATTGAAGTGACCCTTATCAAATATGTTGTTAATGTTAAAAAATGAATATCTGCATACTGTTATGGTTTTAACTTGATAGTCTTGGTACCAGTATTAGTTGGGCTCTAATGTATATCGTTAAAACAGAGGCTTATATCATTGAGAGGCAACTGCTGGCTAAAAAGCAATGGGTTGTGGTTTTTGCACACAGTGGCAAGAAAAGTGCCTTTTGTTTCTTATGCACACCGGACAATATTCTTATCGTAGAAGGGCCCCTCTGTGTCACACAAAGCTGCCCTCCAAAATAAAACTGCAATTTGTCAGTGTTTTCAGAATGCTTTTCAAAGAAGCACTAGGCTACCACTTTCCAATAAAATTCAGTCAGCACATGTAGGTGGACAAGAATCACAGACAAAAAGAAAGTACTTGCAGTGTTATTTACAAGAGGCTCCTGCTTCCTCTCTTGCTTCTTTTCTACAAATGGCGTTAAAAAGGCAGAGAGAAAGCCAATGATTTATTTAAAGGGCCCAGGGGTATTTTGCCCTGTTGCTTAAGGGTCTTATGCGCCACTGCTTTGAAGTACCGAGCAGTCCAAGGAAATGTACAAATGGACAGAGGCTGGAGATTGAGGGGCTAGGCTTTCAAAACTTAGTGTTCATCAAAGATCACAAAAAGCTATTTGGGCTCTAAAAGGAAGTAGGTGTTTAAGTTACAGACATTCAGACATCCATTCACTCTGTAAAGTTGATGGTACATTTTATCTAATATTACACTGTGTAGAATGTGTGAATAACTGCGAGGTTTAGTAACGTTTCACTTTGACAGTATATTCTCATATTTTTCAGTTTTTTGGCATCACAGTTGCATTCTGATATAGCTGTTATCTCTTCGTCACTGGCGCTCAGGTTTTTGCTTGGCCTCAAAATGCAACCAAATGCAAATAACTATACTCATGCACTCATACATGCATGCTTTTATCTGTCTAATGTGACATAACTGAAATGCATTTACTAGACCTACTTATGATGTTAGTGTTAATGTATACTGTAACCATCATAAGAAAAACAGTCAGAGCAACACTAAAATTTCACACCACTGACAAGACATGAACACACATGCAGTTCAATGAACAAAAGGGTGCAAAATAACCAATAAATATCACGATGCCATCCACCCCCACTGATTCTGTATAACTGTGCGGATTCCTAATAGAAATAAAGAACACAAACCTGGTTAAAAATTAACAAAACCATTAACATAATAATGGAATTGTGCTATATTATAATTACCCTGCTATAATTCCCCCACTATGACCACACTGTGCATGTAATACTCCACAAGATAATTATACAGCAGGGAAGTGGATTCAAACATGCTGCAGAAAGACTGACAATGTCAACTATAGGTTTGATTAAACACTTGTGTCCAGGAAAATGTACATATTTCTGAACCAGCAACTGGAAGCAATTCATCAAATGACAGCTATGTGAGGCCATCAAATGATTTCATACATCAAGTAAATAATGTAGAGAGTTCTTAATAATCACTGGACATACACATGCTTATTAACTGTGATCACCACTGAATACAAATCAATCTTAAAAAACATGCATCAGTGGAGGAAATGGGAAATCTCTATGTCAACCCTGCAATTATTCCATTTGTGAAGAGACAAATGGACAGTGCTGTCAAATATGGCCTTAAAGAAAATTCTACTTTAAAAGGTTAGATTTGTAAGAACACTGTGCATACAACACAGATGGAGCTTGGTCTCCACCTACTGGCAAATACAAAAGTAATGCCCCTCAAAAAAGAGAGGAAAGAGTCTCTGGTTCTACATAAACATCAACAACAGGATAGTTAAATGGACTATGCAGCCAAAATTAAATTGATCATATTTTCACATTTAGCCTAAACACCTATTCACTGCAGAGACATATAAAGAAATGCATCATGAATCTCATTTGACTTTCAAAAAAAAAGTCTGAAAAACATTATTTCATTAAAGTATTTAACTTTAAATAGCCTAGGCCAATCTGTACCAATCTCACAATATATTACTATAACACCTACTGTATGGCATAACAGAAAACAACTTCAAATCTCATCAAGTGCAATGACCTGAGGAACACGTCATAGCTTAAATGATGGGTCAATAGCTGGCACCTCTAAGCTTGGAATGCATTTGCAATATTTAAAACGCACTATAACTTTATTCCAAAAACGTGCTCTGTAGAACTGAGCACAATATCAATCAAAACTGCAAGGCTCTGATTATCGTATATTAGGCGATTTTACAAGCACTCTGCCTTCCCTATCAACAGCCAAAGGTTACAAGACCACAACAAATTTGTAAGCAGATCATTCTGCACCACACACTCCCAGAGCTATGATCACATGTATACATGCTCCAGGCAAGTACCAAACTATTTCAAGCTTCTCTCTTACCCCTCTCCTAGCTCCTAGAGTGCATACTCTTGGTATGTTTAAGATTTTTAAACTGGATGAGAAAATGAACAAACTATATTTGGATTATAATGTCTACTAAACACACAGTGTAAAATCAAGGCACTTGTGTGGAAAAAGAGAATAAAAGGGTACAGCATGAGTGCCACAATATGAAGTGCTGCAGGAAGAACAGCAACTTTAGCAGCCACTCAAAACAATTATAGAGATTGTTACTTAAAATTTACTCTAACACTTTCTATCCAGACAGAGATATACTTACTAAATCAATTTCTAAACCAACTATATAAGCTTTTCCTTTGATGCGTGACACATTTCTTGAGTGTAACTGTTGCACCATGAACATGGTTTCCAGGCAGTTTGGCCATTTAATGAATTAAATTACTGACGGGACACTGCCCTGCATTCAAGACTATGCCTACAGAATTATTTATTTTTTAAGTCACTCTAAAGCAAAGATTGCATTTAAGAAGATGTCTAATTCAAACTCTAGATAGTACCAGAGAAAATCAATCATGTGCATGAAATCATATTTGTGTGTCCAGAGGACAGTATTTTATGGCCCCTTGAATGCTGGATTCACGTGCAGTGTTCATAGTCTGTGGAAGACAATTTTCAGATGTCATCCTATAGCAGTGGAAGTGGTTTCTTTGATTGGGCTGTCTGGGAAAGGAGACAGCTTGTCTTCCTTGCATTTGGCATTTCTGAACAGACGGTACATAACAGTGTTGCTGACAGGCACTTTAAGCCAGCATCTGTTAGAAAACGTGTGATCTAGCGTCTTTGGCATGACTGAATTTTGCTACCGTCAGAGACAACACACTCATTTTATCCCTTAATATGACAATCATGAAAAAAAATCTGTGGCACTAATAGCTTTGAGTTTGGAATTTATCAGCCAAATAGCCTGGATACTGTCCCCATGAATACAAGAATTATAGAGTGATCCATGGGGACTGGACCTGCCCTCTCTCATAGCAAGAGAAGGATAAGTCCAAGATGCCCGACTGAATGTTCAACAAACCTACTAATGATACAACACAGTAGCCACAAGCCAAAAACAAATAGTCAGTGCCAGTGAAATGTTCTAATTATACTGAATGCAAGCTAAATGTGACAATTACGATAAGTGAATAGTAGCCTGGTGAAAGTACATGAACAGTTGTTGCTAGTGGTTGCCTTGGAAAGTAATACTGTAGCTGGATTTCTGCAGAAAAAACTAGATTACTTGGTTATGTGCAGTGTTTGTTGTTGTTGTTGTTGTCCAGGGCAAGGAACACAAGCCCTGAGATGATTGCAAAGGCTGTAGACAAACCCTCAGGTTTGCTGAACAGTACTGATTTGGAAGAGAAAATAATGGCAGATAAATGAGTTAATTTACAAAATCCTCAGAACTAACTTTTTTTTCACAGCCACAAACTGGATTGTTGGTACATCCCAGTTTTTATTAATTATATCCCTTAACAGGTGATAAAAGAGTAAACTGTAAACCCTCAAAATACCCAAACAGTAGCTGTAACACTCAGTGTCTGTAGGTGGCGCAAGTGTCAAAATTGCAGCAGCTACTACCTTACTTTCCTGTAGATGGCGACATCAACAAGTTTACATCTGTATGTCCAAACTGCTGCTGCTGTTAATAGACCTTTTTCCATGCAGACATTTGGACTTGTCATAGCAGGAAAAGCACAGGTGAAACAAATTTCGATAACGATGGCTCAATTCCATCAAGTGTCTCAGTAAGCCATGACAGCGAGCCAGTGTGAACAATACTAGGAGCCTGGAATTAGCTCACCTAAATGGAATGCAGTCGTTTTTAATGTTATCAATTACACCTGTGCTTTCCTGCTATGACAAGCCAAAATGTCTGCTGTGAAAAAAAAGGTCTATACTATTTTTGGGCGCAGGTTTGCATGTGTAAATCTGGTCTGACTATGACCCAACAGCTCCCTCTTGTGGAGAACTTGTAGCCTGTGTGCACTCAACATGTTTGTCATACCTTACAGCCAGTGCACACTTGTTCTGGCTAACTACACTTCTGCTCAGGGTGAAGTTAGGCTGAGCTAAACTGGAATTACATGAGGCCACCAAATTTCATGAACCAATAAAAATGATAAAGGTGTAATGCAAAACTAATAGGAGGGTCAGACAAATGTCAATCAAGCACAGTCTGTACATGCCCGCACAGTCCTCAGACGATGTCTAATCAGGCAAAATAAGTCAAAACACTTGTGTAGGTGGACCATGGGTGTGAAGGGCCTTTAAGGATACATGCTATGCCTTTTGATGAGAAACACTGACTGCAAAAATACATATATATTTGTCTAAGTCTGTGAAGTTTTCATTACCATTATTTTAAACACAATATTGGAAATATTTTAGCTGATTATACTTGCCTTAGTACAGGTTATAAAAAATAACAAGAAGGCAAACCTACGGAGAAAATCTAACCCAACTCACAGCTACTGACAATCATAATGAATCAACAATGAAGGTGACTCCTCTTTAAATCAGTGCTGACCACACCAAAATATTACAATCACATACAATGAACTCTCAAGAATAATAGAGAGTATTTTCCTGATGGCTGTTGTCACAGCCACTAAGGTAAACCTGACTAACCGGTCTTATAAACGTTATCAACTTGCTCTGTAAGCACGGGATTTTCCTGCATCCTGCCCTGCTTGTCTTCACATGAAGGAGGAAGAGATTGTAGCCAGTCACATGCAACATAACACAATATATGCAAAGCAGCATACTTAATATATGATGAAACTATTGGTCCCCATGGGGAAATGAAGCTATTGGTGCAACATAGTTGGGTCCAGCAAAGAAAATATATTATGAATACAAAAACAAATTGACATTATATAAATGCATAAATCTAGAAAATCATAAATAATGCAAAATCATACATTATGAAATAACTGCAAGGTTATGTAAACATGAATAAAGAAAGGAATTATAAACATGTTCATTATTGAAATATACATGAACAATAACAAAAGACTATAACAGCAAAAGGTTAACAAGGCAGAGTCTACAAGAAATACATGAGGTAAACAGCAAAAAGTGTAAAGATGTGAGTAAATATGATCATCATACTAAAATGTGTGTTCATATGAAGGTCATGAAATTCACCTTGTGTTCACCAGTAACATAGTGTTGGGAATATTGTATGTGCTCTGTCTACTGCACGTCCAACAAAAAAAACATTTCAGCATACTTAATATGCAACAGTAAATTTAATTTATTATTGACAGCTATAGATGACTAATGTAAGCTGCCTGCTATTTGACAGATTCCATTCATTTTAATGGTCATAGTGGGCATTTTGCCGGGAAACACTGTAAATGTTTGATGTCGCTGATATATTGCATCATCATGGAAAACAGACTGTTCTGTCCGTCCATTAACATTACCAAGTGTACAGTGCTTTTCACTGTCTATCATTTCAACAGTACTGCCCGTTAGAGTTCATTATATTTTTAGTCTCACTCATTTGAATGCCATGTAGTTGTTAATGTTTTATTTTTTTTTTAAAAAAGGTCAGAAGATGCTCTAGGATCAGTGAACGATGGGATGGGCTAATAAACTTTAAAATGATAGCCTGAACAAAACTGCTCCAGAGCAGGTAGGATGTGCAGCAAAAGCTACTATAGAGATACCCTGTGTGAAAATGAGTCATCATTGTGGAAAACAATGTGCCAATGTGAATCCTAAAGTTAGACTACTAACCCACTAAGATTGCTGTGTGGGTGAGTCAGGCCCCAGGTGTTGTTAAATTGAACTGGCACTACCATCAATTGAAAGAGGAGATAGGGTTGATATCATAGAAGAATGACGAAGCACATGTATAATCATTGATTATAAAACAGCTAAACTCAAAATATTATATATTTATTTTGATTAATTTCTTCTACATTCTGCAGTAAATTCACTTTAGTTAAGATTTTTGTCCACAAATATATATATATTTTTATGTGCACCCACATAGACAGGTATTTAAGAGAAAGCACTTACTGTAATATCCATACAGCACAGTGTCTTCAATTTGCCCTCTCGTCTCATTGTTTGCTGCCCATTCCTGGATGTTACCAAAGGAAACGTCCATGGTGAAAATTAGAATTAAGTTCAACAGTAAAGGGAATGACACATGTATAATAAGCAAAGAGAACAGGCATCAATTACATTAAAGCTCATTAAAAAAATAAAACAATAATGAGTATAAAATATAGTGTGATAATTAACACCAACACAGAGGGAAGAGTGGTGCATTTTATGAATACTGTCACTTATTCGTTTATCATACTTTTGTTTATTACCATTCAAGACAGAGGCATGAAACAAAAACCACATCACACAGATTAATGAATGGAAAGGGTTCGGTCGTGCTAAACTAGCTAGCATTTGGGCTATAGCAGTGCTCTGGCAGCTTTGTTTAGTTCCACAAACCGAATTCAGACATAAACAGAGAATGACGCACAACTGACAGGCATGGGGGGGATAACTCAAGGCTGTCAGACCTTTGTCTAAATCTATTTTTATTCATGCTTAGCACAGGTGTGGGAAATTGTCCGTCATAAGCTTGCCTTTCCTGCATTTTACTTTGAGAAGGAATTCTCCAATTGGAAAAAAAGTGAAAAGCTGCAAAAACATTAAAAACCAGGTATTGTCTTTGAAGAGTAACAGCCTAAAGGAAAATGTTTGTGCCATTTCTGTCAGTTTCTGCACCGTCATGATTCTCACTGCTCTCAGTCATGCTCAAATGATCTTTTCCCATCAGACACAAGTAATATTATTCTTTCATTTTTCTGTTTACACTTGTCAAATTTCAGCCTCTTTGCTTATTTTATTATCACCAAGAGATCACCAAGAAATCATGTTTGATTAAGTGAGTGAGGGATTATTTTTACTGATGAGTTATTAATGTGCAGCCTACATTAGGTAGCCATGACTAAATGGTACAAGAAAAACCAAATACCCTTTAGCAATCAAAGCTGCTCACATCCCACACGAAGCAACAAATTACCTGCTGTTCAAATGGAGATATCATTACACACTTTGCTAAATCTTCAAATAGATAGAAAAGAATGCAATGACTTGGCAAAAAATTTATGAGCCAAGAAATGCATTCAGCTTTTAGATTGGACAAAAACAATGTCCACTTTGTCTAATTCTAAGAAAATTACAAAGCAAAGTTAAAAGCTGCCTCAGGAAAAGTCATTAGCATTTCTCAAATTGATTTTACTGGTGCTGTTAGCAGAACAGATACTAACCTTATAGGTACCATTGGGATACTTCATGAACGAAACAAGGAATATATCCACTGGTAGAAGTGCAGACGTTATCAAAGCAATGGCCAGTGCACATATTGCTGTGATAGTTGAAACAACTTCACTCTCCTGACGACTTTGAAATTTCCGAATGTAGACCCAACAGAAAGCCAGGATTACCTAAACAGGGGGAAAAAAAACATTTAATAAGTGGAGAAAACCACCATTATGAGGAAAAGTAAAAATTAGATGGGGAATATGGTTAGCAAATAATCATTTGGCCTAGAGTGATCTATCAAATTGACAGCCAATATATCTAAGGATTGGGTTATTAAAACTAAAACAAATGAAATAATGAAAGAATTAATACATTAATGAAAGGATGAATGACGGGACACACACCGGTTGAAACAACTGTAAAACATAAAGCTCACATAATACCCTGCAACAAATTCTACATTTGTGTAGCTTACATTGATCAGTGATGCAGTGCTGTATTTTGTTAAACTTCTTCAAACTGAGTTTAGGATATCGTGTCCTCCTATGCCTGACTAACACTACTTGAAAACTCTAGCTTCATTGAGTGTGTTGCTGATTGCCAAAAAAGAAATACTCAAACCAAAGTGTTAACACAACAAGTAGGGAATTATAAACTGAGAATAGCCTCACTGCAGGTGCTGTGGAACAGCTGATCTGATTATATCATGCTCCCTCCCCTTATCCTGTTTCAGCATGACTAAGGACGGACAGGAAATAACACAAAGTTGACTTTTTGTAAGTGGCAGAATTAAGACAATTATGCACTACAGCGTTTTTAAAGGTCTTTGAATTCATTTGTGAATTAGCTAATTTATTCTGTTGCTGGCCAAAAAAAAAAGAAAAGAAAAAAAGGAGGAATAGGGATTGCCTGTAACAGGCAGGAAACTCATTACAAAGAAGTTTAAAAAAAAGGGGCTCCAAAATGACAAGGTCATATTCCAGGCACACAAGCTGTAAGAAGTGAGGACACTGCTAAAACTAGTCCCTTCAGATCAAGGGCTGCCATTCACAGACAGGATCAATTGAAGGCCCGCAGCCTTAAGCCTCTGGATGCTTGTTTTGCCAGGTAATAACGCTGGCCTTGCATCCAAATAAGGTCCATTGAAAGGTTTGTGCAAATAAAAAGGGGCTGCTAGCGGTGGATAGGAAGGCAGAGCACTTTATTGGCACCCAGGCTTCTGATTTAGCCATGTGACTCTGAGTGACAGCTGAGATAATGAGCGCTAAATTGGGCAACAGATTACCTAGCTGACCAACTTTAAGGCATGCATTTAAGTACTACTAAAGCCATAATCTCTAAATACGTAAAACAAACGCACACAAAAAAAATATCAGGAAAGGAAAGGTAACGCATATATGTGTGTCTGCAGTATCGGTGGTGAAAACAGCACTAACTTATTCAACCGGGGCAGCTTAATATTTGTAAAGTGCATTTAAAACAACAACATGTAAGTGTGTCACGGCTAATGTTAGCTAAAAACCAATCCAAAGCCAATATTGACGTTAATACAGCGTAGCCGTGTCGCGTTAACCAAGCTACCTCCGACCCGGGCTAAAGCATCTAAAACTAATATCAGGACGCTCCGCCACTTGATGGAGCGAGCAGACAACTTCATACGTGCTTACCAAAAGGACAAAGGTGAAAATAGACCACCCGAGCACAGACTCGGAGAGCAACGACTGAGCCGCCATCTTCGCTTCCTGCAATAACAAAGCCACGTGCTCCCGCTGACGTCACCGCGGCGGAGGGCGAGCAGCAGCCGTGACGTCTCCGCAGGAAGCCCACGCGGCTGCTGACGCCGCCTGTTGATAGTTACAGGAGCTTTACTGACCTGTGTGGAGTCCGCCGCAAGCAGCAGGTGCCAACAATACCGCCTGTCGCATGAACAAGAAATTCAGGGTCACATTCTCGAAGTTGTAGTTTTACAAAATACCATCGCCGATGTATTCAGATGCTTCTACCTATGTAAGCGTAGTAACACCGCTGCGTAAAAAATATTAAATTACAAGTAAAAGTCCTGCCTTCAAGATTTTACTTTGAAAACTACAAAAGTATTATCAGCAAAATGTTCTGAAATATCACATTCATTGCTTTAACTGTTATTAAATACATCACTAGTGTTGCATTGGTATTACTAATGCATTAACATGTCAGGATAATTTCAGTGTTGTAGCAGTCAAGGTTGAGCTCACTTTAACAGTGTTGGGTATGCTCATTAAGCAATGGACCATATCTTAGTTGATTAAATGTTTTATATGAAAAAACATTTTTCTACAAAGTAATTAGTTGCTGTCAATTTGTGGTGTAAAAGGTATATTTTTTACACTTGGAAATGAAGTGGAGTAGAAGTATGAAGTACCATAACATAGAAATACACAAGAACAAGTACGCTACATTAAAATTATACTTTACAGTATGGTATTTGTGTCGGTAGTGGAAAGTGACTAAATGGCTTAAGTTATTTTCCACCACTGCATACAATTACATTCGACTGATAGGCACTTATATGTTATCTCAAATATTAAATTAAACCAAATGACATCCAGAGACTATTTCCAGTAATTGTCAGCCTCTCCATTTTTCTCCATTTTTCTGTATGCTTTTTTACTGTAGGATTTCTGTCACACATAATAGTCTACAAAGTACAGAATCATGCACAGTGGTATTGGTATAAAGTTGGTGCATTTTCAAACTCCAGTATATTCGGAAAACTAATCTGGTTCATTTAAATTTGCTGAAAAAGTAGAAGTAGGTCACTGGAAATTAGGGTGCAATGCACCTGTAGCTGCATTCCCATGTGTAGAGCAGATCATTGGTGTAATACTTGCTATCATTTATCCACCGCAGTGGCCCACACCAGCAAACAGCCACTGTCTTCGGTGCTGAAGGTAGTCCCTCCGCTGATATGATAGTTTATTTCTAGTAAAACTGATATTGTCAATAGGGCCAATTGCAAAATTCCACATTAGTACAGCTGTCAGACCAGTGTCTTTTATGAGGTCTGGTTTCTATACGTTAAAATGTCTCTTAGATATATAAGTTTCCCTTGTAGTTTATCTTCTTTTTCTGTCTCTGTCTCTCTTCCTTGGTTAGCACTTTTCAACCACAAATGTGTGACTTTGATTGCAGGGTTGGGAGAGCTCTGACACTGTAGGCAATAATCAGTACGCTTTCTATCTTTTGATTTACATTTGTGGCAGAGAAAATAATTTATAATAAATAATTTATATCACCAGCTAATTCAGGCACTGATTTTACTCTGTACTGTGTCTGACATGTTTGCTTAGAATTTCCACTAGCACCTCAGGAATATAATATAAAACCAATATTTATTTTTGTACAACCTGTTATGTGTCACACAATGGCCAGTGCAGAGTCATTTTCAATTTGAGTTTCCCAATTTATCAAAAATCAGTACTGTGAGATGTTTCTGCTGCTACTTGAGAAACTTGTTAAGGTGTTTTTTTTATATTCTTCAGCTCAATGACTAGAGGGGCCATGAGTCCCTAAAAGCCAGTGTGTGTATTTATTTGAAGTATAAAAATGCATCCATAGCAATACCACTCAAGTTTTCAAAAAAGTTGACTCTTTAGTGGTATGAGCTTCTGTTTCATTCAGCAGGGGCTCCAACTTGTGCAGCAATGGGATTATATCAACTTTTCCAGAGTCTATGTGAAGTGTAACAATCAGCATGGGCTTTTTTTTGTACACAGAGAGGTTCCACCCATATGTCAGGCACACTCACCATTTCTTTCAGTTCTTATCCAATTTATCTTGCATGCAGACCCCATGGTATCTCAATATAAAGAATTCGCTGTCTTTTCATTCTACCACCCTTTTCACAGTTTTGAGCTAATAATGTCAGGAGAAGTCTACTCCATTTATGGAGCATATTGTCCCTTAAATTACAACAGTCTAGGAGTGTGCAGTCATGCTTCACCATGTCTGGAATTACTGAGACAAAATTAAATTATTACTTGAGTAATTACTTTTGCAAGGGGTAGACTATAACAGTCCACAGTGACATTGAGGCCCTAAAGTTTCTGAAAGTGAAAATACTTCTCTGTTTTGTATTGGGGGAAATTAGTCTGTTACTAATTGGAATGAAGAACATTTTTACCAGTTAATTAGTTGGTCACTATTGGTTTGGACACTTTTAAATTCAACTCACTAAAATCAATAACCATATATCTAAACTTCATTTATGCCCCTGACTTTAAACATTTTAATTAAACTAATGTAATTTGTTTACAACCCATTATTCACTTGCACAGGGGAAGGTAGGTCTGCTTAATTCATGCAACCTTTCAAAACTGCAAATGCCTTTATCATGCAGCTTGGCAACGTGCCCTAATGGACACCATGTACCTAAGTCTATTAAAAAGGGCTTGCTGAGAAAAAGGTAAGAAATTGTCAAGATTTCTGTCAGTCGAGGAAGGATTTTGGGGATTAGATGACTTACATTTGATTGGTGTATATGCTTTTTTAAAACCTTTCTTTTAATTTCATAGTGATACTAGTCAGCTGCAGGGATTCCTGCAGTGAGCAGAACCCATTGTACCTTTTCCATGTTTACTCTAGAGGATAATAGTTCTGTCGCAGCAAATTTATAGTATCATATCCACCTCTCATCCACTCTTCTTTTTTTTCTGACATCCAAACCAGTTTTCTCACCCCAGCTGAAGAGAACAAGAGATGCTGCAGAAATACTTCCAGATATGTCCAATAGCTGTGGCCCTGAAGCGTTTGCTCCCCTATCAAATTTGTCCTTTAATTCTGAAAATGAAAATTCACTGTCACTGTGACCTGTGAAAATAGATGGAGCTCACATGAGTAAAATAGACAGTGATAAAGCACAAGGATTTTGAATGGATGTGGGATGGGTGTATGTTGTTGTCAATGTGATGTGTGATGTGGTGGTGTTGGGTCAGTTTTTGAATATATATATATATATATATATATATATATATATATATATATATATATATATTTCTTATTTAGCATGACTAAAGCTGCACTGTAACCTCACCTAATCATCTTAGTGATGTTCAGTGGCCTCACCTTACTCTAACCTTGACTATAAGGGTGTGTGACTTTTGCATGGCCATTTTAGGTAAATTTATGTAAAATATCATGTGAACATTACATGAGAACAGGCTGCTGAAAAACATCCACAATGCAATGTAAGCAAGGGCAGATCTTTGTGCAGACAGCAGAATAAAATGCACATATGTACAACAAATAAATTCAATGCAGAATATAGAAATACTGTGGGTGCAACATAATGATAACAGATATCAACAATGTCTTCCACGGTCAAACATTTTACTTTTGATTGCAGAGCCATTTAATTACTCAGCAAACTATTTTGATAATTGATTAATTGTTTAAGTCAATTTTCAAGCATAAATGCCAAACATTTTCCCGAAATGGGGGAATTTGCTGCTTTTTCTCGTCTTAGATTATAGTTAGTTGAATGTCTTTGGTTTGTGGACTGTTGGTCAGACTGAACGAGACATCTGATGACATCACTTTGGGCTAAGAATTGGGAATCATTTCACTATTTTCTGGTGTTACATAGAACAAATGAGTAATCGATCAATTGAGAAAATAATTGCCAGCTTGAGTGATGATAAATAATCATGAGTTGCAGTCCTAATAGCGCTGCTGTAATAAGGATATCAGAAAAGTCAAAAAATCAAATAAATATACTGCTTTATAAGATCCCAAAAGAGATTTAGCGTTTCACCAAACATGTTCTATATTTCCTGTATATTCACTCAGCTATATGACTCCTAAAATATACTAAAAAACATAGGAACTGCATTTAAAGTTTATTTACCTCAAATTGACTTTGGGTGATTTAGATTTTTGACTTTAATGGAAATACCAATGCCTTTTGCCTGCACTTGTTCCTCATGTTCAAAATTTGTTCCAAACCACTGAATGTTTGAGTTGATATCAAAGAGAACCAGTTCCACACAGATGTCCCAATGTGGTTGCCACCGACTGATTTTCTTTCATTAACTTCCAATAGATGGGTCAATCATATGATCATATTTCAAGAACACCCCACAGAACTATAGCTGCAGGCCAAGCTGACATGTTATTGTATCTTTTTAATTCTTTTTCTTTCTTTTTTTTTGACAACATACTGGAAGCGTTCATGCCCAGGTGAGCTCTCAGAAAGGAAGAATGAGACTCCTTAATGGATTTTGTGATTTTTGTGAGCACATGAAAGGTACACATCAATGGTTATGTCTGCACACAGATTAGTGACACAGTATGCTGTGTTTGTCTAGTGCTTTGCCATATGTCAATTTAGTAAATGATCCTGTAAAACGGACAGGTGTTTTGCCTCTAAATCCCTTCAACAATGGTGACTTGACTGGAATGATGAAGAATCAGAGTACAGCGATTAGTCTGTTTGTATTCAAGGCAGACAACTGCTTGCCCAAAACAATAGTGTTTGCCGAGGTTGCGTACTCCAGTACAAATACGATACTACACACGTGCAAGAACACACACACAAACACACAAAGAGGAGAGCGCTGTGTTTGTTTTGTTCTTTGTGAGATTCAGTGCACTTATGCTGCATTAAGAGAAGCAGAACAAAGTCATTCAACAGCAGAATATTGTTCTGTATTGTTTAGTTTAAAGAACATATTTTCTCTCATTGTGTGTGTGTGTGTGTGTGTGTGTGTGTGTGTGTGTGTGTGTGTGTGTGTGTGTGTGTGTATGTGCCAATGTGTGTTATTAGCCCCACACAGCCACCTTCAAGTTCACCTTCATATGAATAATGAAACACCATAAGCACCATAAGAGAAGTTCATATCTTCGAAGCATTCAACATCAAAAGAGATACTTAGTCTTTCACAAGATGGTTCTACAGCCCTTTGATATTCAACCACCAAATACTAATGTTATGATCAACAGATTTATCAAAGATACCGTAGTGCAGACATGTGATGTTGGTCACAGCACATTGTAACCTGATGCTTTGTATGCAGCTTCTGCTCAGCATGTTATCATGAACACTTCATTTTGACTAAAAACTTTGAAAACAACGAATCATAAACAGATAACAAAGGACACTCTGAAACTCTGGGAGGTGAACCTCTGCTTTATCCTGCAGCTACTGCATCAACGAGAAGTCATTTTGTTTGGATGCTATGTCCAGGTCATGAATACTATCACTGAGAGCAGTTCCAGGCAGATCAATATACTGTAAATGTGTCCCATATATCACATCACCACTTTCACAACATCTGAAAAGCAACTCAGAATAACACCACATTGTTCTGTTAAGCTTCTCTGTTAGGCTTCTCTCTGCCATATATATATATATATATATATATATGGTGATATATATATATATATACCTCACATTATATCCATGATAAGTGGCCATTGGAAATACAGTGAGAGGATATAGTTAAGACAAGGCAGATGTTGAGGACCACCCATAGTGTAATGGATGACTTCACCTACATAGAGTGTGCTGTATATATTATCCACAGGGGAATCAATCTGACAAAGAATATTTACAGCACTGACTTGGCTATTGGTGGAGATACTAATAACACAGAGTCATAGAGGCACCCAAAACAGAATATCATGCAGAAAGGAGGCTATTTACTGATCCTGGTTCCACATGCATTGTATCGACTATTCATGTATATGTTATGCATCCGAACTGCCACTAGAGGGCAGACAAGCTAAGAATGAATAAGTGAGTGGATCAATTTCAATGAAGTGCTTTGAGTAAAAAAAAAAAAAAAAAAGATCTTTGTCCTGGAGATGGAATTTATACTATAAATCAAGTGCATGCGAAAGTAGGATTCAGAGGTGAGGTCATCATTTTTGCTTGATGAATGTACTTTGCGTAGGGTAAAGGCAGTTTGACGGGAAAAATTGTTGCGCCCAAATCATCCGCAGTCGTTTGACCTCACGCAACTATTTAGCTAGCTATTTCGAAACATTAAGGTGTGTGGCATGAAGTCTACAGAAAATGTATGAAAATGTAATCACAGTGCCCTTTAGTTAAGGTTACTCTAAGAGTTAACAGTTAACTAGCATTAGCTGACTCAGACTGCTAACTCAGCTAGGCACAGTGTGCCAGGCACAGCTGCCATCTTCACTTAGTTACCATTAGTTACATTTTTATGTGCAACAAACAAAATATTCTTCATTCCAGCTGGATAGGGGAAAGCTCGAATGTCTTCAAAACACTGGTGAGTGTTGTGAAAGGGTTAGTGGGGTCTTTTAACTTTTTATTTTTGAGGAAAATAATTGCTGACTCAAAATGTATCACCAACGCAAAACACTCAAATATAAAGCAATAACTGAGGGCACAAACTGCCTACCCACATGTTAGAAACACATTGTCCGAATAAAACATGTAATGCTTTAAGTGCACAGACTTTGAAAATCACAGGGATAAAAAATCCATAATGGGCAATTTCTGGCATTATGTCTTGGAATATTTTCCGAGTCATGTCGGGAGGGCGACAAACATGTAAATGTAATGTCTTGGGGTCAGGATCAGCATGACCATCTGTTGCTTGCCACATCCCCCTGTCTCCCTTGTTATCCGACTTTTCACTGAAGTGTGAACTGTCTATTAAAGCTGAAATGCCATCAAAATAGCATTTCAAAGGGCAATTCCCCAGACATGGTAGATGGGTCTGGAGGCGTACATCTTTCCTGAGAGAAAATATATATGATGATAGAATTAATTTCTGACCTCGGACATCTGGTTTAGTTTATATTTCTGTGTTCCAGCATCTGAGAAACAAGTCAAGAACCTTATATCCTTACGTGTAAATGTTGGATATGTTGCTTGCATTATTTGTCAATGCCAAAATGTATTTATTATTCTAGCATTGTGATTAATCAAATGTTAATTTTCCTTATAAAATGTGAAAGAATAATGAAACATGTCCAGAAAACAGTATTAGAGGTCAAACAGATGGTCTGCAATTGCTTATGTAGTCCAACAACACTTACAACCCCTGAGCGTTCAATTTTTAATGATATGAAATGGAAAAATACATCTTGGGAAGATGCTGAGATTTTTGTCTCCAACTCAGTACAGTGGAGGTCAGTTGAAGAGAATTTAATTTAACTTCACACCATTGAAAAAAATCAACAGCAATGTGTCTTTTCGAAACAGTGTCCTGGTTACTCTGGATGATCCACAGACCTCACCGACCAGTTTTCATTGAAACTGCCAAAGAAATACCCTGAAAACCTTTGACAGCTTGTGATTTACTGAGGATTTTAAGAATAGCGCAAGTGGAGCACCAGCCCTGAATTCAATCTAACAAATAATGGAACTTCACCCTTTTTCATACAGGTTTGGCACACAACACCCACACACTGTCTGAGACTGAGCAACAGCATGGCTTTTAACAACAATGTGAGTAGAGGACTATGTTCCAAACGTAGATAGTGAAGCAGAATATGTTGGACTGTAATAAAAAATCATTGATCTCATTAAAGGTTTGTAATGTCTGGTCAGGCTAATAATGACTAAGGCTAAACATTTACATTATGTATAAATGGCTTTTTTCCTTCAGTGATGTTCATCCTTGTATAAATACTTTCACAGAACGTTTCTCAAACTACAATATACCTCCAGGGTATTTTAGAGCCTCCTGTCAGCTTTGGGGACCTTGGAGTTTATAAGACGTCACTCCAGTTAGGTGTGCTCGGGAACATTTACCTTGATGCAGCAATTGGTGGGTTGCATTTGTCACCTGTTTTGAGCCGACACACACTATCACACACTGTCTATTTCGTGACAGCAAAGAGACATGAGTTTAGGTGATGCACTAACTGTGATGTCAGGCTGTAGATGATGCAGTCCCCAAACACCATTCTGTGTTTGTTAAAGTTGAACATTTCCTCTGTCAGTATTAGTGTCTATACAGTAGATGACGTTACATTCTTAATACAAAACAAAGCTATTGTTTGAATTCACTAATTGAAATTTTGCTTTTATCAAGTTGCACCATTTGATTAAATTTAAGTCTTTTGCTTTTCATAGTTCTGTTAAAAGAAGGCAGAAATGTATCACATGGTTAAAAACGTTAAAAACACAGACACTAAATGCCCACTACTGACTAATGTGAAGTTGCTGTTAAATGGTACACGATGTAGCCTGCTGGGCCATCAAGGCACCCATACCATTTTCATTATTTCACCATGGCCCCAAGCTTGCCCCAACCTTAAAGGGTCAGTTCACTCAAATCACACAAAAACAACACATTTTCCTAGCGGCACTGAGCCATTCAGGTAGTTTCTTTTTTATTTGCAAGGGTTTGGAGATATCCACCGCTGAGACTTCTGCTGCCACCCCAATACAATAGAGGTGAAGAACATTTTATTTCATGGAAAACCGGGACATTGTTTCTTTTCAGAATTAACCATCCACAGACCTCACAGGGAGCCGTTTTTATTTCGAGCATTTTGACATAGTTCCACTGTTGTAAGTGTTATAGATGCCTTGAAGAGAAGCTGTAATTCCCTCCCTGCATGCCAGGTTAAAGAAATACTTTATTCAATTTAAAATAACCTGACTGCAGATGGAGAGGGTGTCGTTTTTGATCAGTGGTGAAACCTCTAAATGGGCCTGCACAACCTAGTTATCAATCCATTGTTAGTCGTAAAAAGGCACTCCTGAACTGCTAGTAAAACGAGAGCCAATACTGAGGGCAGGAATCCACCAAACTCAGATTCTGGGACTGACATCAGCTGGTGTTGAATTTACGTTACAGTGGTAGCAGTGCAGCTGAAAACACTGACAATTTGCCCAAAATGGATGTTTATAATATTTAAATTGTTAAATTGTGTTAACGTATTAAAAATAAAATTAAGGAATTCCACTAACAGAAAAATCCAGCAATGATAGCCATTTTCTTATGTTAACTGTGAGATAAGCAGCAAGTAATCAGCTGCTAAGGAATAAATTAATTCAGTCCTCACACAACAAAAACAAAGAATTACAGAAAGACTGCAAATAAAATGCAACCACTCAAAAGTAAAAATGCTTATGTTTGTAAAATGTTCAACAAAGAAATACAGCCATCTGCCTCATTTAAATCTTAAACCATTTTCTCTTTGTTTCTCTCTTTCTTTCATCACACTACTGAAAAGTATGTCTGTGTGTGTGTGTGTGTGTGTGTGTGTGTCCCTGTGGTGAAGGGAAGGGTGCATTAAAACTATCTGTCTAAACAGTTATGTGTGTGGAGCCTGAACACCTGTTTCTGTGGACTGGGTGTCTTGAGCCGTTGGTGTGCTGTTTCAACAAAAACTTCAGGGGACAAAGTAGTAACCTGTGCTTTAACCTTCATTTAGTTTTTATTAACACCTTCAGCTCTAAAAACAACATGGATGTGGCATATAGAAACTCAACATGACCCTCGGTGGGTTTTGAATAATGGAGGACTTAACAGCCTATAGATACTACACTGATAAGACTCAGCACAACGCTTACACAGAGTATAGTGAATGTTAAGGTTGTTGCCCTCCATATAGCAGGATAGCATTGCCACATGACATTTGCGTCTTCTGACCAAAATAGTATCCAGTCAGTCGCTGTAGCTTTACAGCTGAGAGTTGTCACTTTATTATGTCGGATCATCAATAGCCTATTCTGCTCATAATACATGTCTAATGTGCTGTAGGTATTATGTGATGAATAGACAGGGTTTTTTTTCTGAGTCAAGATGAATCGTGTGTTAAGACTTTTTGCATTGTTCCGATATTTACTCTTAAGCTTCGCTTAGTTCTTACTGCCAATAACACACACAGAAGCCACCTGAAAGGCATGCAAATCCATATGAATTAGGCCTTCTATTCAGAAAATGTGATAAAATGATAATACATCAAACGGTGTTTAATTCCCGCACCTGGCTCAGATAAATAGGGGAGTTTGTTTGAACCCCCGTTGGGCATTATTTTCCCTTAAGCTATATGAAAGCTTTCAGTGGGTTCCTCTTGTTTGCTGAAGTCTCTGTCAGTGCATTTCAGTAATAATGACAGAGTGGGAGGGCCACTCGGTGCAACTAATAAGGACCGCGATCTAGCAGGCGATCCCACTGTGACTTTTATTTCCAAGTCCTGGAATCCGGAATCAGACTGATCGTAATCACACATGGATTATGCTTTTTTCGCAGTTTTTCACGTCTTTTTGCCTTAGAGGAAACTTTCTCAGCAACTGTAAGTACTTATAGAGCAAATTAATTTCACAGTATATTTAAAAATCGGCTTAATGTAAATATGCGCGTGTAAACCTATTGAAAACCCCTTGATAACGGACACATTTTGCATCTGTTGACACTCGGCGTTAAAGTGTTTTATTCTTTACGCATGGCTTGATCTGTCTAACTTGTCTGTTAACCGGGACACGCGCCTCATGAACAGGTTATTTCTGATTTATGAACGCTCTGCAGCGGTAAACATGTACCGTATTGCATCACATGTTAACAACAAAGTGCGAAATGTTTCGGACACTGAAAGAATATCAGCCTCTTCATCCCGCAATTATTAAAAAATAAAACCACCCAGCCAATCAGCGGTCGCGCAGAGAAACACGCTTCTGTGAATATTGCAAAGTGTTACAGTGAAGTTATTGACCGAAAGTGTCTGAATGGATGATGGAGAGACGGGATAGAGTAAGTTCACTGTCCAGGGTTTGGCGTTGTGCCTCCTCTCTCAAACGGCCAGATGTGTGTGATAATAACCTACAAAATACACTGTTCATTTAGGATTGAAACCCGTGCAGGTTTACAGCAGATGGTGCAGTACACTAAACTACATGAGGTAAAACAACGTGTGGTCTTAAAGTAGCAATTTAACTCGTGCACAATCCTTAATAATAAGAATCAGTCATGTAAAGGTGTAGAATAACTGTGAGTGCACGGTTCGGCTTTAGAGCTGCGTGTAATGCATGCATTTGCAGAAATGACTGGAATAACATTACGCCTTCACACTGACAAGGAATGTGATATCTCTGTAGTGCTACTTGTCTACGGCCCATGCGTGGTTGTAGTTGTAAGTGGCACGGTCACTTCATCTCCAGGCGCCATGATAGCCTACTGAGTAGGCCTGCATGCAAAACTTTATGATCCAGTGGGAGAAGGCACAAGTGCTTGTAGCGTGGATGGGAATTAATCATTGGGGCAAATTAATTTGGATAAAACAGGGGCGGTTTAAAGAGGGAGTGTATCATGAAAAACACTATTGGTCACACTTTGTGAGACTGTGCATATAAATTAACTTAATGTGTTGCGGCTGTATTATGGTCCGTGGAGGTCAAGTTCATTACTCAGCTCTGTCTTCAGTCGTTTCTCCCCAGTGGAAATAGATAAATGTGCACCAGGAAGGCAGGATTATAGTAAAAACATTACAGCTGTGTTGTCACAAAACTACATTACAGGTACTGAAAAAGGCATGTTAGTCATCATGAGTTATTATTTGCTGCTTCATTTTCTGTGGGATTGATAAAAAGATCTAACCTGTTCTGTTGTTTCAAGAGAATAATCACAAACCCAAACTGATTTTACATATTTATTCAGTGTCACACCTAGATACTGTGTGCACCTGTTTATGGGCTTATATTGAGTTTCTTCTTTCTTTTTAAAGTCCTTGAAAGTCCTTAAAAAAAACAAAAGAAAGCCTGAAATGACCATCCCTATTCTGGCAATGCACCAACTTTGCAGGAAAAGTAATCCAGAAGTTACTGAAAGTGTTTTGTTTGAGTTGGAATAGTCCGCCATACTTTACTGACTTCACTTTGGAACAGACTCTCACCGTCCTGGATGACTCTGCTCTAAAAAAATCCATGCCTTCTTTGCAATGTCATGTTAGCAATGCAGAAGATTGGTTTGGCAGTCAAACGGTTTAAGATACTTAGTTGTAACTGGAGGTTTCCAGGTTTGGTCCTTGCATAATGACGTCCTCAACCAAGACACTGCTGACAGCTTACAGATCAAAACACAACAGAGTGTTAATAGAGTACTGCAGAAACAAAGATCAAGGCTTTGGCATTGTGACTAAAACCAGACAAAACAATACACAAGGAGCCAAAAATCTTCTCATACAATCACTCTGTGACACCTACTGTAAACTGAATTTGGAGTATCAATAAATTCAGTTTGGGAGGAGAGAAGACTAACACCCAGCTATAAGATATTAAAAGGGCATTATCACAAGACACTGCAGAGAAGGTAAAAAAATTTATGAAAACTGCTTGAACTTGCAACTTTTTAACATGTGACATGCTGCATTTATAACATCAGACATAGTAATATCTCCCCATGTTGTGTTCTGAACAGATTAAGACATCGGCACAGTTCCACCACTCATTTGTGGTGATGACTTACAGACCTAATGAGTTACAAACCGTCTATGGTGAACAAGATGCAGCTTGGCTCGTTAGTTAACAGCCAAAACTTTAACATAAACATAGCTCAGAGTATAATGATTTAGCTGCAGTATAGACATCTCCATTCATCACTGTGTGGCAGGTGTTCATGAAAACTAATGAATGAAGGGCTCAGAAGTGCATTCTCCTAGTTGAGTGACTTTACATAAATACACAGAGGCTTTAGGGACATGTAAGTGGGCATGGGAGTGGGGGTGTAAAATAGGATAATCATTTACAGTTAAAATTGAATTTCACAATAATACAACTTGCACATAATTTTATTTAGTGGATGTTTTTAAAGAGAAAAATTGATAGAACACGGAATTATGATTGCAGCCAGATATGAAGGAGGGAAACCTTCTAAGTTTTATCCATCTCAGTTTACTTAGCGATCACACAGACACCAGATTGTTTCAGTGCTAGGCTAGCTGAATAAATCTAACTAAGTCAAAATTGCTGTTGCACCCGGCAGAATAGCAGGTTTATAATGAAAATCAGTAGAGCCACATTGCTTGCTTGTGTCTGTCTATTAGTTCTGCCTTTGTTGGCACTTGCATGCAGAAATATATTTAATTAGGATCTGCGTAAGGCATGTGTTTCATTCATTATTTCAATTTTACCAAATATTAAGATTGAACTGAATTGCAAAATAAAAAACATTCTGTTTGCATCCAGGTTTTCAAGTGGACTGCTTTCTAGTGTCAGAGCCATGATTTGCTTGTTAAGATGGACTGCTTTCCTTTGGACTGTAAATGCCATTCCTTGCACTTTTGGAATGGCAGTGAGTGAGCGAACAGGTATGTGTGTTTGTTGTCCAGCAACTGATGTATTTCAGAGACTGTCCTCCCCAAAATGGTCTTTCCACAGTGGAGTGCCATTTTGAAAAAAACTTGTGGTTGTCGTGGTCTTTTTCTTAAATGTTCTGGTGTCAAGTTTTATAGAAAGATAGACAGGTGTTGAATATTTTATGATTAAAAGGCTTTTGTTCTTCTTTAGATAATCATATTAAAACTTTGAATTACATCCAAAATCCATGTGTAGAGGATGACATATCCATACTGTTGTTAAGCTAAGCATAAAACATGTATAGATTTATGTTTTACAAAACATATTTTAAATATTTTACAAAACATTTATGGTTCACGGTTTATTTGCAATGGGAAACCACCCTTTTCTAATGCCATTATTTGGGGGACCCACTTTATATGTCTGAAAAAGGTTGAAAGTGTGACAGTTTTGAACCAGAACTTTAGACTTGTAATAATATTATGGGACAGTATTCATAAAGTCAGTCTCCATTTAATTTTCAGTAAAGCAGATCTAGGCTTGCCTCTGAATTACATCTCAATGTCTTGTCTCAGTGGGTTATTTTTTTTAAGTTTAAACTTAAGCTTTAAAGATTAATTGATTAAAAAAAACTGTATTGATTTTCTGCTCTGATGTGGATTTCTCCTAAAGAAGATTTGTTTTTTTTAAATGAAAGGAAGTGCACTGTGGAAATGAATTCACCATTAAATTTATCATTTGCTCTTTTCTAACACTAGTCAAAACTGTTCCAACATATAAATGAACATCTGTACCCAGCACAACCAGCTTCTCTGTGGCTTTCCTCTAGATGACCCTTGTCCCCCTCTGAGTGTAGAGGATATCAGGTTTTCTGATATTTTAGATCGTCCCCTGGAAGTCACAGGTATGTGCTTAATGAACACAACTGCTTTGTAAATAATGTCAACATTTTAAAGAGGTTTGTTTGAATCTAGTGACACGTTGTTATCCCTTTCACAGGATTCGATCTCACAGAAAAGTTTCTTCTCCGAAAGGGAACAGTCACAGAAGACCTGCCGTCGTTTCGTTTAGGAAGCAATCAACTCATCAAGCCGACAACGTGAGTAGCACGCTCGTGTGTTATGCACATGCATGTGTTTATTTTCTGCATCATTTGGGTTCAGATGTTGTACTCCTTATGGCATTTAAGGATAACTCAGACAGATAGCCTGCATGTCAGCCATGACCCAGTAAATAATCTCCCTGTATGCTGCTGCTTAATTTCTACCTCTCTCTTGCTCTTGCTAAGGAACTGTAGCACAATTTAAGCATGCTATAAGATGCAGTCACTCAAGTGTGGCCAAGGGTATGAACAGTATGAAACTGCAGTTTTCATTTGGATTAACACCTAGGCTATTACTATTTTGCTCCCTCTTGCACAGGTTCTGAATATGGAGTCCTGGTTATTTTGTATAGCTCAAATATTGCAAGACCACATGATACTGTGAAAATATTACTGCTACTATAGATCTCTGTTGGGCAGATCATGATGAGGGTTTAAGCTTGCTTTCCTTCAGATCTGGTGGTATTCTAAGAAAAAAAAAAAAAAAAAAAAAAAAAACAGTGTAGCCATAACTGGATTTCATGAAAGGGTTGACTTGAGACAACCCCGATACACCCTGCTCAGAGCAATAGTTCCATTTGCCTTGGCTAATAAGGGCACGCTGTGAGGTGAGCTGGTAGACAGGGAATAATTTGAACAGAATTAATATATATTGCATTTATTCTAGAAATCTCCTAAGGGCAAAAACTGGGACATAAAGGAATGAAAAAAAAAAAAGTCAGCGCACGTATAATAAGACAGGAATATTAATATAACTACATAAATGACACACTAATGTGCCATTTACTGAAGACCTTTATTCCCCTGGTCAACTGGTGGGTCTGCTCTGTGACTTCACCTAGATGCTGATATGATGATAGAGTGGGGATTTGAATTTGATGTAATATTTATAAAGTCAGTACCATCAGCTGTATTGGGAGAGACCAGTGGCACATGTGAACCTGTAATGGTTGCCAAACATGGCTTTACAGTGATGTTTTAAATTTTAAAAAAGTGTATTTCGAGATGTTCATTGTTTTGTGTCCTTAGGTTGTAGCAGTGAAAGAGAACACTTTGTCATTCTTTCGGGAGGGGAGGATATTTTTAGCATTTTTACATGACATGCAACTGTAAACATTTACTGCCACTCTCCTTCTGGCTAGGTGAAAGAATCTTTGAGCCAGGTGATTTGTGATCTCCTTCCCTGTTCAGTCACCCAGCTGAAAATACATTTACTTCAGCCCTTCCCTCAGTCTGGGCTTATAGTGCAAGAAGATGCTGGTTCTCAATGACACTGCTGACAGTGTCATTGGTTATAGTGGCCAGACTGCGATCCCTCTCATATCCAATTATCTAAGTACTTTGACAGGTGATACTGCATGTCAGCTGAGGAAGGAAAGCTAGGGCAATTGCACGAAGCAGGAGGCCCCTCTGCCCCTGCCACAGCCACTAAAACATTGCTCACTTTACTTGCAGGATATGCAGCAATAGATTCTCGAATCTCTAGATCTGGCTAATGTTCTGCCAGCTCCGTGGCACAGCGCACATTATGGTGCATGGATCGGAGCTGACACACTCAAGGAACATTTGCGTGAGGTGACAAATTGCCCTACAAAAGGCAACATGTATTCATAACGTGCTTCTATACAGTATTAAAGCACAGTATTGGTGTCAGGCTAGTTAGATTATAGGAAGCGGAATTAGTTAGATAGGGCTGGGGAACTTCCAGTACACATACATGTATTTGTTATGGGTTTGTAACCTGTAAAATCAGTGCTTTTTGTCTAGTCTTGCTAATGTGATGTAGTTCTAAATTGCCTTAAGATGTTTAGGTTCATGGTAGAATTTGTTTTGATAGATGAGGAACTAGAATATTAGCAGTGAGGAAGTTGTTACCTTCAGTGTTATTGTGTCTGCAGCTTGGTGAAGCAGCTTCAGTAGTAAGTGCTATAGCTCATGCTTTGTTTGGTTTTGTTTGTGTGAGCTCTGTTAATATAGCTAGGTTTCCTCTTTGAATATGCACCTTGGGCCAATTTGGTTGGCTAGTGAGCCTTTGTTTCAGAGGAACCTTTGAGTGTGCTACTTTGGTTAGCTTTAATATGGTAATTCCAGTTTTGTGTTTATTTGGTTGCTGGGATTTCGTGAATTTGTTGCTTTGTGTAGCTGCAGGCCACTTAGTGTTGGACACTTGTATTATTATTGTAAATTCTCAGGCCTGTTTGTTCTTTTCTAGTCTTAAACATTAAGGCAGATCAAATGAAATTGTCAGTATGAAGCTCAGCACAAAATTACTATCTATTTTCCTAATAATGTTCTCTTTAAAAAATTTTCCCCGCTGTGGGACAATAAAGGCTTATCTTATCTTATCTTATTTAATGTAATAGTCACTGCTCATTTTGAAATGGGAATGGAATTAACACTTCCTTTGTGACCACAATGTCTCATAATGTGGTTTGTGTGATTGGAACACTAACTATCATCAAAGCAACTTATATGTTAAATGGGATACAGCAAGCTATTTTCATATTATGTGTATATGCTGAAGATACAGTGTGTTTGAAACGTATAAAGGAGCCACTGAGACTGAGATATAGTGTATCAAATCACCAGGGTTTGTGTTTGTTTATCAATCCGTGGCTTCAGTGGTTTGTGACTGTCGTGTCAGCTAATTAATCGTACGGGCTTACTGCAATCAATACTGTATAGCTGACTCGCTCTTTCTTAAGTCATAAGATTTAAAATTATTTCTGGAAAATACAGTTTATAAGTGTTTGCCTGTATTTTTTCTGTTTTCTGTTTTCTTCTACAAATATATTTTGTGACCATATACGTTGACGTCAGTGGCTTTTAAGCCTACAGCCTAACACGCAAGCAGTGTGAAGTGCTTTAACTCACCTGCACTTACTGTCAAATCCACATCCAGGGATTGTAACTTGTGTCACAGGGTGTGTACGAGGCAGCAAGGAAAAGGACCCAAATGCATACAACCAGGCAGACAGAAACAGTTCAGTGATTTTAATGGTAAAATGATTATACAAAGGCTTACAGGCAAAAGCAGGAAGTCCAAACAGAAGTAGCCGAGAATCCACGGATTAACAGGAACGGGGCAGGTAAAAGGTGCAGGCAGGCATGCAGGTACAGCTACAGATTTGGGTTCAGATTGAAGAGGCTGGAAAAGCCAAGGCACAAAGTAACATTGACAATTTGGCCAGGAGCAGGCTGGCTAAATACTGTGTGGGGTAATTGGGGAATGGGGAACAGGTAAGTAGGTGGATGTAGGAGTCAGGTGCCTGGGACCTGAGGAAGTCTGAGGGCATCTGATGGATGGATGGATGGAGAATGGCAGGTCTGGAAAGTTGATTGGGGATAACAAATGACTCAATGAATTTTACGGCATGTAGTCATGGTGGCAGATTTTTGAAATTGTTTGTTATTTGTGGCCTGTTGCTATCGCAGTGTTATCTTATTTGCACTGGAATGATGATAACATAGCAATCTTACACATCTCAGCGACACACACACTTATTATATGAAGTCCCTTCACTGGTAAAAATATCCTTTTTCCAGATCACAGGCGTGCAGTTGATTTGGCTTGATCGGTGGCAGTCTTCTATCATGCTGGCAAGCACAGCATTTCCCCATTTAAACAGGAAAGGGGACTCATGCTGAGAGGAAGTTACAGTCCTTGCAAGCATGAATGATGCATTTAGCGTATAAACAGACATGGTTGGGCCCACTTTGATCTTGTTGGGGGACTGAGTGTCAGTGATAGGGATGTGAGCCAACTAGGCTAACATTTGAGGTTTGATTGTTTCAGCTACAGCAATCTGATTCCTCTGACTAATTTAGAAGAATCCTCCTGGTGAGGTTTTCTTTACAAGCCAGGACACTAAAGCCGCTTCCGCGAGATTCTCTACCAGACCGGTAGTGTTGCTGTGACATTCTGTCAAATCATTGTCTCTGATTACACAAGGAGCAGTGTCAGCCAAGCAAAATGCATGGTCAAAGAGATTTTCCAAGAGTGGTGACAGTTTCCAGAAAGCCTTCCTTATAAAAATGGAATTAGTTCTGATTATAACTCAGCCAGAGCAGCCAGGGTGTCGCTCTGTGATGTTTTGCGCTTCTCCTGATTATTGTTATGGATGTGCACTGTCTTACAATGTAGAGTGCACATGCACTCTAACTCTTGTCTAAAAGAAATGCCACTCAAGAAGATGTTTTTTTGCTCTTCCTTACTGCTGTGGCTGTGTCAGTAATTTGGTTGGAACCAGGCCCCACTACTTCACATTGTAGAATCCAACCCTGTAGTATACGAACGTCACATGACTTGCATTGGAACAAAACATTGTCATTGAATGTAATTCAGGAGGCAATAATGCTTCTTCCAAAACATATTTGCCAGTGCAAATTAGTTATGTATAAATGGAACTTATAAGAGATAGAGTTGGCAGAATCACATACAGTATATTGTAAAAGCTGTTCGAGTATTGTCGCATGGGAGCAGGGGAAATGAACGCAGATCCTTTTCATTCACTCGTTATCACTTACTTAAACATGCAGAGTAGCGTTTTTCCAAAGAATCGGAAAAACAGTGTACAAACCAAACCTACACTGGGCTCCGGGTTTAGCCATTTAGCCACAGATGGCAGTCAACACGAGGTCAAGAACCTTAACCCTCTGGGCCCTCAGAGATCAAGTGTGCCGCACTGTAGACAAACCGTGTTTTGAAATAAGAGCAGACTTAATTGGAGACTTTGCAAAGAAGGATGTGATCTCCGGGGCCCTAACAGAAAACAGCCCTGCAGTGTATTCCTCAGACCATCTCAGTTATATTAAACCTGCTTACATTTATTATGTTCCATAAGTTGCAGTGTAGTGCATAAGCTCTTGGAGTTCTCTTTTACATTTTTCTTTTATGCTATTCCCTCCCTCTTATAATAATGTGTAATAAATTCGGTACAAATAGTTACTGTATGCGCAGCATGGGAATATTCTGTGTTGAATTTATTTTATAAATCCTCATTTTTATAAATTGCCCTGCCACTTTTCATATTGATTTGCAGCTGAAATAGTCCTTTAGCCCCTGGGCAACAAATAACCTTCCCAGTCCTTGGCCTCTCAAAGAAGCATTTGATTTTTCGAGAGCTTTAGCTCTGTGTATTTATCATTTTAGTCATGTACCGTTTACACCGAAATCTCAAAGAATTCAAGGGACACAATAGAAGAGGGTATGAAGCTCTGAGAGAATAGGAGATGATATATTGGAGTGAAAACTAATTTCCAACCTGTCTGAAGAAACTCTCTCTCTCCCTCCCCCAGGCTGTGCTCTGCCTTCTCAATGACCTTATCATTGCATTATTATTATTTTTGCTGATCTTGATTTATTATGTTTATGCTCTTCCACTTTTGACTGTTAATCTGAGTCTGGAGTTAGGGCTAGGGTTAGAGTATTTTGAAGGGTACAATGTTTTGTTGTTCTCTTTACACAATGTAGAAAATTAGGAAGGGAGTGGGGGTGTGGGCTGAGAGATGAGTTACCGAATGAGCTGTAATTCATATGAGAGTGGGTGTGATTTGAAATATGATATTGTTTTTCCTATATATTCTCTATTTTCTCTGCATATTGTGCTTCTGCTGGAAAACATTTTCAGCTGTGAGCACATAATTGTTATTTGACTTTACAGAGCAGCTGAGGTCATACACATAAACCTATAGCGGCATTGCACTTGCCATCTATAACCCTGTAACTGTAGCACATGGTATCTCAGTGAGGTAAAAGATTGGCTTCTGTGACTTTGGATCAATTTCTGTATGTTTTCATTATCCGAATGACAGGGAAGCCAGTATAAAATTCATCAAGCTAAATGGAATCAAGTTGGTCAGCTTTATTTATGTGAATGACTCTGCAGCAGGAGGATATTTAAATGTTTTATTGATCATTGAAGTTGATTGGCTGGTTCATTGTTCAGCCACTGAAGGCTTTAAAAGGGTTTACATTCAGTGTTGAGAAATGACACTTGACACTGTTATCTTTCATTTTTATGATGTTTTAATTTAGATTTAGATTAGTTTAGATTTTATACTTATGTTCTTTGACAATCTGACTGTGTTATATGATGTTTTTTTAGATTAATATTTCCAAATGGGCTTTCAAGTGAATACTCCCTCGTCACCATTTTCCGGGTAAGAAGAACTACAAAAAAAGACCGCTGGTATCTTTGGCAGATATCCGACCAGTCGGGAGGCAGTCAGGTGGGCCCCACTGTGTGTTTTAACATCACATATCAGTTTGAGTATCTACCAATATGCTCGAATATGATGGGATGGATGTCTCGTTGTGACAAGAACCCTGTTTTTAAACTCGTCTTTGCTCCTCAGGTGTCTGTTGTGGTTGACGGTGGCAAGAAGGCGGTGGAGTTTTCTTTCCAGGGCCTGCTAAAGAACACTCTCCGCTACACATTTAAAAGCCGTGACCTACATGCCCTCTTTGATCGCCAGTGGCACAAACTGAGCATTTCTGCGCAGAGCAACATAGTCTCCATTTACATGGACTGCAAGCTAATAGAAAGGAGACTGACCGACGAGAGGGCCAGCTTTGACCCTAGTGGGCGCACGCTCATCACTACAAGAGTGGAGGATGGGCGGCCTGTAGATGTATGTCCCACGCAAACTTTGTCAAAACATCTTTTATTTGTCTTCAGCTAAATCTACACTGTGTCATTTAAGTATTTACCAGTTTTGGTGCAGTAGTTTTGCTACTTGTGTCCAGTTTCGATCAATAGCATACTATCTTCACAGTCATTTAAAAAAAAAATGCTTTCGAAAGGTATTTAAAACATGCTTCAGGGGCATATTTTCTTAATCTGTGTAAATCCTCTATTGGGTCATATGTGTTACGCTCATTGTCAGAGATGCCCCAAAACATTAGGCCAGCTATGCCATTATGTCACCCAATGCTTCTGAGTAGAACTTGGCTTAAGTAGCATTAACAGCTGACTTTTTAGTCCATGTGATTTGTACAGTTGTAAGTCAGTAAGTCCGAAAAAAAAATGCTAGGGTTCAATTCTGCCCTGAAGCAGCTGCAATTCATGCAGAAGTTGAAGCCTTTTTAAAAAAAATGGGAATGGCAATATTAGGACAACATTCAAGCTAGAACAGCTGACAGGTGAACAAATTGTACTGTCTTAACCAGTGAAGAGCAGACCTTTGTCAATAAAAAGGGGATAACGATGTGATGAAAACTATTGTATGGTGCTGGAATTGTCCCATAATGAGAGCTCTTTTCCACAGATTGAACTGAAACAAATTGTAATCTACTGTGACCCTTATATGGCTGAAATGGAAAATTGCTGTGAGCTACTGGAGCCAAAGGTAAATAGTTATGATGTTTCTCCATAGTGGTAACTGTAATAGTTAAAACACCCACTGTTTATTTTAAATAATACGACAGCAAGTAATGAGTAGTAAGAATGTATTGCAACATTTCTGTCCTTATAATAATGCATTTCACAACTAAAGAAATGAATTAGAAGAAAAATAATATTATATGCACACATATTATGTAATTCAGTCAGAAAACTGTACTTCAGTAGGTGACTGGTTTAAGTACATTAATTTTAACATATGCAGTGTGATCAGACAATGAAAGTGTAACACAGTGTTTGTGTAGTCCCTGTGGGTATGCGTCCCCAGATAGAAACTTAATAAGAGAGATCATACATCATCAGAGAATCAATAAGAGCTAATGTTACAGTGATTCCAAATGGAGAGATGACCTTTGACCCCTTACCATTACATGTCTCCATAGGCATGCTGTCATGTCAGTGTAAAGTTACTCCCTGGGAATTCTCACAACCTTGAGAAAGACTCAAAAGATCACTGTTTAGTACTTTCAAAGTCTCACTGCACATTTTACATTTGTTAATTGACGTAAATATGCCACCTAAAGCCCAGGTTACCATGTGTGCTGCATTACAGTGGGTTTTGGAGTTTTTTGCCATGTAGCAGACATGTCAAAGGAAGGTGCCTAAATGGTGACATTTCTGTATTGATCCAGTGTGAAGCCAAGAAGACATTTAATGGGACTTCCCCTCCCCTGGTTACAACCCAGCTCCCTCAGATGCTGTCTCAGCTGGCCTCACAGTCAATTGACAGATGTCACTGTCCAGCTGAAAAGGTACAATCAATTCCACCCAACAAGGGCCTCTAATTGAGTAAGTGTAATGTGTATTGGAACTGAACCAGCACTGATTTACACTGCATGCACTCAATCCTTTATAGGCACTGAACAGCCTGTTAAAGGACATTTATACCAAAAAGTATTTTCTTTGGATGCCAACCACAGGCAGTTTAGCCATAATCTATTAGTAAACATAGGGATAATTCTCCCAAACTGTTCAAGCATGTTAAATCTGCACCCTGCTATAAATTTGTGAAAATGCAAAAGGATTCTTTCAACTGCAAATATTAATGTTAGATTGAAATGCAAATTGAGACCTGAAAGCTTCAATGGAGCAGGTGGTAGAGCTCCAAGGTGATGTCCAATTCTAAACCCAGTCTTTTATGATTTTTAAATTTTGCCTGCAAGTTACAAACAGAATTAACTTCTCATAGACTAACAGTCAAATCAACCTTTTGGGTTCTCTGATTAGAACACAATGTTGCTACTATATAGACATTGCTATTTCTATCAATAGAAGTAGATTTTAGATATTAAAATAGGCTTAAATGATAAAGATTATACATTTTCAAGTAACACTTTGACTCAGAGCTACATTGCTTTACTGATTAATAATTATTTTCATGTTAAAACATCTCTCTGTTTGGGTCAAGTACTGTTTTTCATTCAGAAAGCCTAAGAGTTACAGTTGTTGTATATACTGTACAGTATTTTCTGAGAGTTTACTTTATTGTATATATAAGATTTTAGTTTGTGCGTGAATTTGTTTGCAGCTTTCTGTCACACTGTCAGAATCATTAAATGGAGAATACTTTAACATTAGACTACAGCAACGTGGCTTCATTTAACATTACCAACTGAACTGATAACAAGCATAGCCTTTAGTGCAACTTCCACAGAAAAACAATGTGTAGCACTGTGCATTGCCAGATATCACTATGGCAACTGTAACTAATAGATGATGAACCTAGAGGTTTTTTCACGTCTTACTGTATGTCATCATCAAAATTCATCCAATTTAGATGTGGCAGTTTTCTTCTAAGACTAAAGACAAAATGGTATTTCCTTTCAATTAGTTACTGGTAGTACTGTTTGTTTGTTTTGACTTTAATAGCACCTGAGTCTAGAAAAGTAAATAGTTTCACTGCCATTGATCTGTTCTCTCTTTTGGCAATAGTGCACAGTTAATTAAAACAATTAAATAAACCCAGACCAAGAGAGTAGCTAACATACACGCCTGCTTCTTTGTGGAGACTTAAGAATCAGAAGTCAGAATCACAATCAAGTACCATAAATGTCCAGGATTTATGCTGATGGCATAAATGTCTTATAATCTTACTAACGTATACTATGTGCACAGGGAGATGCTGGTCTTCCAGGTGTAGTTGGACTTTCAGGAGAAAAAGGAGATAAAGGAGACAAGGTATGGACAATTTTTATGATGTTGATATATGCACTTATTTGTTCTTGGTATTTATTTAAAAGGAAACATGCAGGGTTTAAGTGAATGTTAGAGACGCAATATTTTCACTGCAGTCTGGACTTGAGTAGGTGGCCAGCATCACGTTCGACATCCACAATTCACTTTAAGTCATACATAATGTAGAACCATTGATTTAATCATAGAGAGTATTATCACCGGGCCACCATGCTTTGTCCCTTGTTGTAAATAACCATACTTCTGTTCTCAAATGATACTCTCAACTGCTGCCGTGGGTTTTTCTCTGTGGCCAGTACCACTGGATTGGTTTTCCAGGACAGCTGCAAGGTCTAAATGTCAAGAAAGAGAACAAGTGCCTGTAGGACAAATGTATACTTTGTCATACATTCATTGTCAGAGGAAGAGGAACACATCTCTTTCTCAGCAAGCAAATGTATGTGCTGTACAAGTCTCATGTTCAGCAGTCAAGGTCCTTCAGAGATGCTACCATACAATTACCTTCACAAGGTGAATTTTCTCCCAAATCAAGGTGTGTGAATTGGGAAATCATATATTTGTCCAGCCACTAGAAAAATAGGTAGTTCAGCAAGAGAAGAATCATTTCCCCCGTGACAGCTCAATACACAGGTTGAACTGTAAATGGTAAATGCCCTGTCACTGAAAATTGTGGGTGTTGTGTTGGTTGGAGGACAACAAAAAACATAAACGAACCACCCAGTACCCAGACAAAAAAAAGTGTCATTTTTCCCTAGACAAATCATATCGTTTGGAGTATGAAATCCCCTTTTAGCTGTCTGTGCAAGGTTAAAAAAAAAACAAGAGAGAATGCGTTCAGCTATGAATGGAATTCATTAGGATGAACAGGTGGTGGTACTGTATGCCTGATAAGACCAGATGGCTTTCGGGGTCAGTGTCCTAATTACCATGATGTGGCTGTGGGATTAAGATATGCAGGGTGACTGTTAGACTTTTGTTTCTGGAAAGCCACTCGTTCCTGGAAGGCACAAAAGCAACATACATATGAGAGTAAAATCATTATACCTGCAGAGCCCAGCACTGGAATTTGGTATTTTTTGTGCTGTCTACATAGTGAATTGTTCTTTCGGTTAAAGTGACATTGTTTATTCTATAAACAGCACCAACCAGGCAGCGCTGGACCATTTTGATACGTGACACTGGCTTGGGGTTTTATGTCGCAGTTCGGGCTTAAATGGTGTAAAAGTAATCATAAATGATAGAGATTTCTAAATTATTAAGAAAGCAATTCAGTTTTTTCATTCAGCTGCCATGTTTCCAGGCAATTATTACAATGTCAATGAAAATATTGGGAATAATGAGCATCTGCCATTCTGTTCCTAGAGAGATATTATATAGAGAGATATAATCTCTCTCTCTCTCTCTCTCTCTCTCTCTCTCTCTCTCTCTATATATATATATATATATATATATATATACATATTATTATTTGTAGTTAGTTGTTTGTTTTTGGTTATTTGTATCCTTTTATATGGTCAGGTGACAACTCTGCATGCTTTTAAACAGTCATAGATGTTTGTATATTAAATGTGCTATGTGGGAACCAATTTTCTTAGTCAGGAATATATAATATTATATTCACAACTGTGTGTGTATAGCAACAGACTGTACTAATCAGATTTGTAAATGTGTTATAATTGGCCTCTAATGACTCTTAATTGACCTAGCAGGGATCAGCTCTCAAGCTGTAATGTGTCTGTGTATGTGCACACCATGTATGTGTGTTGGTGGTGCTGGTGACTAATTACTTGCTGCTAACTGGTATGACTATATTCATCAGGCAATTTTACAATACACAAAAGGCAGCTTGTATAGACACTGTGACATGTTCTATTGCAAACAGTTATATATTCCCCAAGTTAGTTTTGAAGCGAAGCCTAAGAGCAAATCCAAAGAGACCCTTAGTACGCATCTTTTATCTGCAAGCATGTTCGGAGTGTACTGAGTAGTAGCATACTGAGCTGTTATGTTACATTACTCAACAATGATTGAAACATGAGTTTCAGGCGCACAGGCCATTCCATGTTTTTCTATTATTTCTGTAGGACTGCATGTCTTGTGCTATGAGTCAGTGGCTCACACTGTTAACACCTGAAATCTAATTTCAGGCCTTCAACAAATCAATACTTGGCACCATTTGTTTACTTACCGAACAACAAAATTCATAACAAATCCTATTACAGACTCAAACACTATATCAATGAAGTTAAGGCAAAACTTGATCAGGGACTACACGTTCACTAGCCCTCTAGTTTGATGGTGGTAAACTGGCACAATCAGCTGATAACACCAAAGTGTTGTTTTTATTCAGAAAAAAAACATAATCTTCATAATTATTTTTATTTTTATGATGATATTGGACCCATTGTTGTACTTTGGATTAATAGTATATTCAGGTAAATATGATTTATTTGTCAGAAGGCTGATAAAGCTCAATGGTGAACTGAACTCAAGTTTAATGGCATGTTTAATACTGGTAAAGGCTTGTGGTGGCAGTAGCTTATATGGCAACCCACACAGATCTTTATTTTTAATTAGCCCCAACGTTACTGATACCACCAATCTGAACCTAGATCTCACTACTACTGGCAAACATTTGATTTAATGGGATCTATATTTTTTACTCTGTGATTTTTGAATCGTTTAGTAAATATGGCATATCTAAGTTAAGATATTTCTGTAATTTCCGCAACATTATTTTTTGAAAAAGTGATACGAACATATACTTACTTTAAATGAGGTTGTAGGTTTTCTTGTTTTGTTGAAAGCATTCTTTACTGAAATGATGAAATGTTAAATATGTATTTTATTCTTGACGTTATCTTATTATAAAGACAAAGTGATTATGGTGTCCATTTCTGACCTGCTTCTCCCGTGTGTTCCTCCAACCTCGGGTCTCGAGAGGTTGTTCATCTCCTTCATCTCCTTATACGTGCATAGTGTAATGAATTGTTGTTGCAGCACGTGAGGTGAAGACATTCTCAGTGTGGAAAATTACCATAGGTAATCTAAGGTTAAATCTTGATTTAATATATCTCTGGCAGGGAGGCGTTTGTTTAAAGGATGAGTGAAATCAATACTTTTACAGGCAGAGCAGCTCGAGTGCCACTCCAGCAATTAGTACACTGACAGTGGTGCTTTGAGATAATTGAATTTACCTGATTTAAAGTTTGAATTAGTCCACACAAACTACAGTTGCTGTGTTCGATAGACTGAGCTACAATAGTTTTGGTGACACTCTTTGTTTTGCCAATAAAAAACTCCCATAAATCCTCTTGGTTTAATGTGGTATGAGTTTAAGGTATATTTGATTTAATAGTGCAGGCAGAGCTGCATGTGATGTGATGTCAAAGCAGTGTATGCAGTACGCCATTCACTGACATTAGCTGAAATGTTTGTGAAGTAAACAACCGCAACAGACTCATCATTCCGACAAGAGCAGCTGAGACTTAAAGACAACAAAATGTCACTGATCATCGAGCGAAAATGTTCCTCATGTCTTGTGGGATATGCAAATGCTCATGTGCCGCCACCACTGAGAGAAAAAACGGAAGAAAAGTAATGTATGTGGAGCCATCTGTGCAGTATATCAGAAACATCATGCTTTGACACAATCACGTGTACTAATTGCTTTTCTCTTATTCGCTCTGACCTTGTTGCACATTAATCTGTCTGGTGAATGATGGTAGCAGTGCACTAATGTTAAAACATATTTAATTCACATTGATCCCTAAATTTCCACGGGAGTTCCAGTGAATGTTAAACGGTGGTGCACTCTTTTAGATTTACATTATAATACATTAAAAGGGGGTAACAAGTCATAGCAAATACTGTTAATAAGGTAAGCTCATGAGACTGTCAATTACCAACATGAGAATCTCAATCTGTATAAGATTAAAAAGTGGACGGAGTACTTATTAATGATTTAGCTTGACTTTGTAGAGATTAATCAAAGACATCTGGGCAATTTAGAGCATTTAAAACACCCGTAAAGAGAACTGTAGGCCAATCATCGTGACCTACACATAGGGTTTCTTGGGAAAGTGTGTGTGGATTACTCCAACAGAAAGTACTATCCCGCATTACAGTCAGAGTTTGATGGAGGATTCTAATGCACTGCAAAGGGATTAAACGGCTATGATTAATCCAGAATCCCTCAGGAAATTAAACAGATAAGGATTGGGTTATAAGAATGCTTACTTGAAAGGAAATCCATTTTCTGTGGCCTTGCACATAAACCCTGGAGTTACTAGATTTACTGCTTCTGCATGTACATGCAAAAAAAATAAAAAATAAAAATAAAAAACACAGGCATAATGGTGAAATTAAAACTTCCTCCACTTTTAAAATACCCTTAATTTGTTTTGCACCATTTACAACTCAGCTTGTGTTTTCAATTAGTACCCCTCTAATTCAATTTATACTCATTGCACCTCCAAAGAGAATAATTCCAGGAATTTTATTCAAGACAGTTTATTATTGTACTGACACTGAATTTTGATTAGCTATCAAAACCTTCCATTGTTCCTATTATATTCATCAGTGTTAAAATGTTATTAGCTCTTCTAAAAAGGGTTTTGTGTCAGTGGTTGAATAGAAAATGTAAATGAATGACAACTAAATTGAAAGCACTGTGAAATACGTACATTCCCATAAACAGTTTATAGGAGGTTTATCTATTCTTAACGAATGACATCAGCAGCTGTGAATTTCTATTGTCTCGTGCAAATGGAATAATCATCTAATTGCTGACTCCCTGGAAAGTATTACATCCTGCCACATGCTTAATATCTAGTCAATTATTCCCTTCACTAAAGAACTGTATTTTTTACAGATCAAATAAAAGGTAGAGTGGGCATGTTGTCTAGAATAATGGGTAAAATAATGGGTTCATAACCCATGCTATAGAGATGGCATCTTAGTTATTAGTTTTGGCTACATTTTCTTGTTCTTCTTAAGCAAGCCCATTGAGTTCTAACAAACAGGGCTTGAAATGAAGATGTGACCATGAATGGGCATCGTGTTTAATTAGATTCTTAGTTTGCAGCAAGTTCTGTGTTAGCTTAATTTGCTGAATAACTATCTACCTCCATCTTCTCTCTCTTAACAATATTGTGGACAATTAGTTCCCTTTCCTTTCCTTTCCCATTATGTCGTGTCCTAGACTGCCCTGTAAAGTTATACCCCTAAAACAATCAAGCTTTTCTTTCTTCCTTGTTGTTTCTGTCCTGTCCTCTTTTTTAAAATGATACAATTATTAAAATGATACAAAGAACCTTAACAAGGTTCAGATCTGTACTTTCCAGTTGTTGGGAAATAGTATCCTGGTCTGCAGCTGCTGAGCCACTGTGTCAGCAAGAACTTGTAGAACAGCTGTAGGAGCAAGATCGCTGACAAAATAACAAGCATTCATAAAGCTATTCACTAATCTGTGAACGAGAGACCTTTCACTAACTGTTCTGTGTGTTGTTTCCGTCACAGGGCGACACAGGGGAGGCCGGGCTTCCAGGAAACCCAGGACACAAGGTAGGCCACTCACTTCTGAAACAACTTAAAAACCTTAGCTTTAAAATCCTCTACTGTTGCTTTGCACTTAAAGCTGTGATTAAAGACGTGATTGACATGAACACAGTTGGAAACTTGAGTATTTTATTTATTTTCCTTAACAAATGTAGTTTTAGTTTCAAATAGATTTTTTTGTTGTTTTTTTTCTGCATGGTTTTCAGATCCAGCAAATAGCAGGTGGCACTTTTTGTTTAGTGATTTATGGAATCTGTCACTGCCCCTCTCTGAGATGATTTTCTGACATCATTGGATTGAATCACTGGCTTGCTTTGTGTTGACCCCATCACAGCAACACAGAAAACAAAGCAATCTCAAGATCAAATTAAATCAGCAAGTGGGTGCCTGGCTGGCGCAGGGAGAATAGTACTGCTACAGAGACGCAAGTTCAGTCCCATCCAGTGGCGCTGCTAGTTTGGCCAGGCGCCCCGTTGGACACAGCTAGCAGTATTCCTCGGTGGGAAGCCAGTAAGGGATCGTGTTCTTGCCGCTGCACCAGCAACTTCTACTAGATGGGGATCTGAGTGTGAACCTCAGCGTCACAGCTATGCCTTCTCGGTGAATCTCTTTGCTGTTGAGTGAAAAACAAATGGCGTGCATAACTTAATGCGTATTTTAGGTGATATGTAACTGTCCAAACCCTCCCCAGGCCAATCGAGAGGATCAGGAGTGACAGACATTGCTGCAGAGTCTGACATTTGAATTGGAGGAAAAATGCATATACTTTTAATGGAAGCTTTAAGACTAAGTGCTTGTTTTGTAATTCACTGATGCTCTTACAGGCCTGCAGAGCTGATAAAATTGCCAGATCTCACACGTTGTCAGTAAAATTACATTTTACCGGGATAACCATTTTGTTGCTCGCTTATTGCGTTATTTGATATTGTCATCAGTAAGCTTGTTGACCATCAAATGTGGCATCTTGGATGCCTGTGTTAAAATCTCCTTCAGGGAGGGAGGGCGTGTCCAGTCACCAGGAACCACCACTTACTGTAATGCCAGTAAATGGTTGTTGTTTCTTGAAGTGAGAATGTCCTGTAGTGTTTTTATGTATTGGAAAGAGAAGGTGTGGGATTGTGGTTTTATTCTCAGAAAAAGAGATAAGAAAGAAAATACATAGCCACTGGCCACATGGCATTCGAATGATCAATTGTACTGTGGATAGTTGTGGAAACAGTTTATGCATCAGCAATAAACAGGATCATTCGTGGACGTGGAAGATGGCTTAATCCTGGACCTATATCCATTGAAGATGTTAAGCTCACTGTGGGATGACATATTTGCCGATGAACCCTGATACATGGAATATGGAATAACACTTAATGGCACAGCTCTCTCCACTTGTGCTTTCTGAGATGAGGTAGAGGAGCCAGCTAAAGCTGTTTTGTTACACAACAGCGCACAAGAAACCATGAAGAGCAATACAAGTGGTATTGATATTCACGTTAATGCACAGCACCATGTCTTGCAGTATTTTATACCTAAGCTCAGTTCCTCGTCAATAAAGCTTTTTCTGTTCCAGAGATGTTAAATGAAACCTGCCACAGTGTGTTTTGTTAAATTATGAAGGTGTAAGTGTGTGTTTGTAATATTATTACACATATATAGATGTATGGTGTTCTGTGCAGATGACACAGGGCACTGGGTTAAATGGTGCGACACACACATTATCAGGCTCTTTTGGTAGCCATACTGTGAGAACAACAACAACTTCATGCAGCTGTCGATATAATAAGAATAACGATATGGTTGCCCTTGGACACTATAAAATGGCAGTTTGCTTGAGCTTTATGGGCCAGCTGAGATCATGAAACTGTATAGGTTACACTCTAATAACAGAGCCAACAAGTTCCAAGAAATCTCACACATTTCTGGCAGAGTGCGTGGAAAGCTGGGGCTGGGTAGCTTGAGAAGAATCAGCGATCAGGAAGATATTTGTGGAAATAAGCCACTAAGATGTTATATTTGTGAAAATAAGCCTCTAACAGCTTATTGCCTGACAACATACGTATAATCTTACGCACGATATAGAGTTTGCTGAAGCTGAAAATGATGCAGTGAGCTCACTAAGCAAACAATATTGCTGGGAATTTGGTATCTGGTCCCCAAATGTGTTTTTGGTTTTTGTATCGGTGCCACTGTGGTGCAAGTGTGTAGTTCCTTGCTAAGCTCGGTAAGGAGCTGTGAGTGAGTTTGGGATTTAACTTTATTGCACCAATGAGGACAGGGCAAAATGTTCTAGATACTCTCACCCCCTTTAGAACTGTTTTACTGGCATAGATAGTTGTATTTAGAAGGGATTTATTTTTTATGTCCTGCCACCGTGGCCCATGGTAGTGCATGTGGGACACAATGTCGTCCTGGTGGCATCTGAAATTTCAGTGTAAACACATTCTTTAACCACAATAACTCAAGAGCAATGCATGATAGAAATATCACACCAACAACACACAGTGCATGCGTACAGTGTGTGATTAGACTGTACCTCAGTAGTCCCTCGGTGCTTAAATTTGCATGTTGATGAGGATAAATTGTTTTCTTGAAACTACTACAACTCCTTAATCCTTTAAGTGAATCTAGAATTTTGTCGTCATGATTGTCCATACTGTAATATTACTATATTGGTCTATTCTATACACACGACATCTATTGCATGCCTGTTTGTCCTGGGAAAGAGATTCCTCCTCTGTTGCTCTTCCTGGGGTTTCTTCCATTTTTTGTAGGGGATGGGGTGGGGTGGGGTTCTTTATCCGAATCGAAGGATAGAGGGTGTTGTATGCTGTACAGCTTGCAAATATATTGGGCTATATAAATACATTTTTCTTGACTTAAGTGAGTTCATAAAAATACAAGAGGTATGTGAACATTTAGTAGAAGTATTTTGTGGGTGAATGTATTCTTTAGCTTATGTAATTAATGTCTGATCATCTATGAAACACTATAAACAAGCTTTTCGGAGTGACCATGTTCGTCCATAATCTTGCTTCGGAATTTACAGAGTGTCTGATTCCAATAATGCTTAACAAGAGGGTGGTATTAAAAACATGTGCTAAATCATTTAGACCTATTGGGTGTAAAAGTGAAAAAAAAAAAAAAGATTAAAGTATGAACTTTTCAAGGGTCTTTTCTTTGATTTTTAACTTTCAATCTTGTCATTGCAGGGGGAACTTGGATCAGAAGGGCAAAAGGGAATCGATGGAGAGAAGGTAAGTACCACTATCTCCAGCAGACATATATTCCATACATAGCACATCAGCCAGATCTACTTTCGTCAGGGAATCAATTCTTATAGGCTTTTCATTTTCTGTGTGATGCCCTGGGGGTAGGAGCGAAGCACAGTTTTCTGTGTGGCTGCTTTCAGGTGCCTGTCATATCTGAAGTTGATCTAAGTGTGTTCTAGCCCGCAATGTCCTTCTGCAGTGAAATTAATTGATATGTATGCTACCATAGGCTTGGCATACTAATGGACTAAACTCATTTTTCAAATTACTGTAAGCCCCCTCTATGTCATTTCAGGTTAAACTTTATTGCATGCAATTAAAACTGGCAGCAGTGATGAAACTAATGGATGTAAAGTAAACCGCAACAAGAAGTACTAGTAAATGATTTTTTTTCTTTCTTTCTTTAACTAAGTGCAAATGCAGTAGAAATGAATTGCCATTCTTCTTGGATCTTAGTGAAGTTGTTTTAGCCACGAGCAAATTAGTGCACATTCCTTTAAAGTGTTAGTTAAATCAAAGGGTGTTTTATGTTGAACAGCATTTGTTTGCCCACAATGGCACAATCTTAGTAGATGGTACCTGTGCAGATGGTCAGTTTAAAGTGGCTTAATAAAGGGACTTCTTTTCATCGCCATCAGCCCCTTGAGTAGACAAACAGCTGCCACAGAAATCAGCCTCCCTGCAGGCTGTGGAACTGCACTCTGCCCTAACAGTAACTCTGAGAGAAATCAGAAAAAGAAAACCAGGGATAAAAAGTATGTTGAGGCCGAAAGAGTATTGAGCTACAGTATACTAGAAGTAGAAGTGCCTGGTACTCAAAAACGATTAAGTACGAGTAGGAAGGTAGCTTGTTTAAAAATCTACTCAAAGTACAGTTACAAGAGTACGTAGAGTTTATAGAAGAGTCTGTTATAAAGTAATTAAAAAGCTTTTAATACTTTAAAAAGTTGTCAGCATATAGTAAAATAAATTATCACTAGAAGTGAAGTCTGTCCTTCGTTGAGCATTGTCTCATTGAAAAAAGGAAGTGGAGAATGAATAATTAAACCTTTAACTCATAATGTTGCAGTTTTCTGCAAAGCTCAGATCATTTACTTTTCAAACAGCTGGGATTATATGTATGCATTTTTTATCAGTGTACACAGACTGCTGCTATACAGTGATGTATGAAAATTTATTTTCTAGGATTGCAAGAAAAAACAGATACTCTGGCTGAATTTAATAATAGATCAATTACATTAGCAGAATTTGAAGTAGTGATTCTATCTATGTATGCATTTTGCAACAAAAATAATCCATACGTTGTGTTAATGGTGCAGCTGCTGGTGATAACTAGGAAGCCTACTGTTACTGCACTCTTCATTAAAGAGAAAAACAAAGCTGGACAACTTGGAAGGATTGATTCTGCAGTTGTTCCTACTTGCTTTCCCTCTGTCATCTAACCCCCATCAGTATTTCCCTGAATTACCCTAAAAAGGTTACAGTGGATAAATGTAATTGTGCCGTAATCCAAGTAAAATTCAGGTTGAAGGAAAAAAACAGAAGTGGCAGGTTATAGACTCGAGCATTAGTTTGTATTCCCACAACCAGCATGGCTCGCTTTGTTCCATGGTGAGTAGCTATTGGCAGCTTGAAAAGCCAGTTGACGTCATGCGGACATTTGCATATGAATGACATGATCAAGTTTATTTACATAGAAATTTGAAGGAGAGTGAAACCACCTAACTGGAAATTAATTCCATCCACATCAAAGATTGACTGATGTGTAGTCATAATATTTCACAAACTATAATGGAAGAATGTGAGTGTACAAGATTCCTCAGATCAGACTATGCATGTGTTTTTTTCATTGATTGCTACTGGGGCTACAGCAATCAAGAGGAAAGAGCGACAAAGCTTGAGAGCAGCCCTTCTTTCCCTGCTCACTTGTTCACCCTGTGCTACAGTTGAATGGACATCAGCGGTACATAAACTGGAAACAGCTGGAAGCTTGTACACTATGGAGAGACTGAGACTGTGTTGATAGCCCTTTTCCAAGAAGAGCAGCTGCTCAAAACTTTGCTACAAGTCACCAGTTGATGTCATTTGCTAATTGCCCTGTTTGGGGAGGGAGAGGTCTACCATGTGCACGACAATTATGTTCATCAGGCTGCTGTACAAATCTAAATTAGCCAGGTATTTGTATAAATATATTTGTCAGCAAATATATTTAGGGCGGTCAGCATAACATTGTGTTCATGGTAATGAGAAGTTTCTAGATTTGTTGCTTTTGGGATATATCGTCACCAGGGGGGTGTCTGAAAAGTGTAGTGGTGGGGTGGCTGTGGCTCAGGATGTAGAGCTGATCGTCCACTGCTCACAGAGTTGGCGGTTTGATCCCCACCTCCTCCTGTCCACATGTTGAAATGTCCTTGGGCACTGAACCCCAAATTGCTCCCGATGGTTGGCCAGCACCCTGCGTGGTAGCTTGCTGCCATCTGTGTGTGTGCGTGTGTGAGTGGGTGAATGAGAGACAAAAACCTTATAAAGCGCTTTGGATAAAAGCACTATATAAATGTAGCCATTTATGTAGTGAGTTGCTAAATTGATAGCATTGGACCAAAGGTCTGCTGAAAGGCCATCCTGCTCCCCTCTGCTCAGTCTGTGTGTGGGAGGCATCGTTAGTGGTGCTCAGTCAGAAACTTTGTCACCAGAAATGAGTTTCTCATTCATATGTCAGTGTTCAGTCGGTGATTAGAAACTGACAATTCCATTTGTCATCAATATCCTGCCACCATTCAAAGTTCATTCATTCAGTCATGTGCAAGGAATCCTACGATATTTTGAGAATTACGCTTTTATGCCATTAAGACCACAGTCAGATGACAAGATCAGTATATCAGTGTGTCCAGTACAGGGATAGGTCTGGGACACATATGTTTTCCTAGAAAGCTAGCAGGAGAGATGACTTGTTTTGATCTTTGTGCATCCCGTATGGGCGGTTAGGCTTTCTTTGGTCGGGCTCACATGGCTCACCATGCATACCCTCCAGGGATTTATTATACTGTGCCCTACTTCCTTGAGTGATTTGAAACAAAGAAAAGTTGAGAAATGGGGACTACATTTTTAAAGCATTGCTTCTAGCAGGTTTGTTTGTCAAGCATTGCAGAAACCCATTATGGGTAATTATGGATGGCTCTGAGACCAGTCTAGCTAATTCAACAAGTCAAAAAGATGTGCTTGAAACTGGCTGTGTCTTAGCTAGCAAGCCAGTTACCAATACATCCAAGAGTCACCCGGGCTTTGTCTTTGAGGTAAGGTAGGTTAAACACTGTCTTTGTACCGCACACACGGAGATGACATTGACACCTCATGGCTAAATGAGCTTATAGGAAACCTACTCTGCAGTGGATAGATATAGCAAAGTACAGAACTTAAGTAAAAAAGATATTTCAGTGAAAACTAATTACTTTGAATATTGTGTGCTAAAAAAGCTTGTATTTCCATTACCTGCATTAACTGATTTTGTGGCCACTTGGGAGCAGCGTAAAACAAGCTGTAAACACATGTTTACAGTATTTGTCATTTCTACCTTTATTGGTTTTTTAGCGAATAATCCCAACACACGTTTCAACCACTTATCAAAATTAATACAATACATTACATTTTCCTTGTATGCGCCCTTCTGGAAACGCTGTGGAAACCAAGGAATTCTAAGATCTAACACAGTCTCCATACCCATGAAATTACAGCATAAATCAAGCTGTGATGGGATGTTCATTATTAGTCTTTTCCGCAATTGTGCTGTTTTCTGTGATTTATTTGATTTCTTGACCTAACCCCTTCTGTTTGATTTAGATTAATATGAAGGCAGGAAACTGAAATAAAAGATATGAGGTAACCTAGCCCCATGTCTCATCAGTGAGCCTCGAGCAGTACAGGATTAATGGGTTAAAACCAGTATCCCCAGTGCCTCCGTAAGTGAGCGGGTTAGTTGAGCCTCATTGGCTAAATAAGACTGCAATAAGGCTGCCCTTTCTTAACCAGTTAATCACCTACAGCAATCAGTTCTAAGATACTTAAAAGACCTACATTATTTGAAGGACCTAGACTCAAGAGGTTCTAGGCCTGTAATGTAGATATCACAGACCTTTTGGCTATTACATGGTTCCTTGATGTGTGTAAAACTGTGAGAGCTGCAAAGGTGGATCATGTGGTCACATATATAATTAATATATAATATAATGATACTGCTAGATACAGTTATATCTGACATCAAGTGGTGTTTGACTCAGTTTCAGTTTGATTTTGTACTTCAGTAAATTGCGGTTGTAATGCTCCTTGCATTTATTTAAAGGGGGTAAAGGGAGCAGGTGAAGATAGTCAGATGCGGGTCACTATCTTTGATTGTAAACTAATTAAAAACATTCACGTTGTGCAAATACACTTGCTCGATGATTTCAGTTAACCTATTTACTGTGACTACTAGCCTCTATTACCCGATCTGTCCCTTTACTGCAATTAGCTCATATTCCATTTTTAAAGCTAGTATGTTATTTAAGGCTCGAGTAGACACCTGAGAAGCCAGAATTCTATGTATGAGCATGTGATCCAGGATCGTTTCTGCAGATACACGTCCTATGGGACAGAAGGAGTGCCCACCGTGTTATCCAAGTTACATTTGTGGATACATGGTGTTCAGTTGAAGAGTGAAGTGTCAGAAAAAGGAGTCAAGCAACACTGATAGAACATGATATCCACTTCACTAGAGGATCTCTGACAGTGTATTCTGATATCCTCACACAATGGCCCTTTGTTTAGGTTACCTATATTTATTCATAGAGTGTAATGGGCATGCTAATAAGCTAGCTTTTCTTGCAGTCAGTGTCAGTGTGATTAGTCTTATACCTCACTGTATGTGGTGGTGTATCGCTGAGCAAATGGAAAGTCACAAAAGGCATTTCCTGCTGTAACCTCCCTGGCATTTGTAGGCCTGCACTCAAGATATCTATGTTACTTAGAGATCCTGTTCCACAGGGCTTTAAAGACCTGTCATTCAGTATTACAACATTTCCCCACCAGAATGTTCTGAATATTTAATACATCTACAATTTTAATTTATTTTAATTTAGCCTCTCCCCAATAGGCCAAACTAGGTTTGTGATGATTAAATTGTGCACAGTAACTAAAACTTGCAGTCAGTCTACCTCTTGTCAGACAAGGGCACTGACCTGCAGCTGCTCTGGTCGGTAAAAGTTATAAGTAAATGTAATTAGACTGCTTTTGTGCATCCCCACTTCTCTTGCTCTGTTTATTTGCTTGTTTTAGTTGTCTTGTGCTGGGGAGTTGCCAGATTTTCTTGTGATCCCACCGCTACAGCAGCGACGAGACACAGTGGTGTGTGTAATTAGCAGGCAAGTGTACACAGCTCCCCACAGTGTTCTGACCTCGTGCTGCAGGAACGACAGCCACACAGCCAGCACCAGCCTATTCCCAGCCCCTTCTCCCTCCCTCATCCTTCCCTGGAAATGCAACAAAGCCCTCGGCTTGCAGCAAAAGCTAACAATATGTCCAGCCCCTCTAGTCTACATCTCCCTCCATTTCACTGGGCACCTGAATTGGGCCTATGGGCTCACGACTGAGTCCATTAGACAGAAGGGCAGCATCTTAACTAGGCTATGGTGGGGAAGGTAGGATGATAAAAAAGAAGAAGAAAAAAGTACACTTTTTCCCTTAAGGGGTCATTAGATGTTTCCCACTTCAGAGATGGGACCTTCTTGACAATCATCAACATACATCATAATTGAATAATTTAGTGTTGGTCAGTTGAGACTATTTAAAACAGCATAGTTTATATCAACACTACATTTAGCCATTTAGATTTCAAGGAATCCTTTCTTTTTGACTTTTAGATTTTTTTAACCCTTGGTATATAAAACATATTGTCTAGTTTTTGAAAATCACATCAACATTTTACAAAACGTAAATAACTGTTGCATATGTGGATACATGGATGCTAGTCTCAAAGCATTGTATATAGTCGTTCATAGGAAAGTAAATTATTGTCTTCAATGGCATAGTTCAAAATATTGTGATATCTGACATTATTATATATTTTCCCTTTTTACTCTACTTTATGCTCCAACTGATGCAGACATTTAGTTCTGATAACAAAAAGTCTGTGTTATTTCTAACACTTAATTTCACTTGAACAACATGAGAATGGCTGATGTTTTAAAAGTCTCTATAGGTGGAGGCTTGGAGAAGGGAGAGAAGCAGGTTGACAGAGTGTCCTAGCACAACTTTACAGTGACACAGTGTATAAAATTGGTAGGTAACACTTGACTGCACAATTTTGTACAACATTTGCAGCAGTGACAACAGTAAAAAAAATTATTTATTTTTGCACAGAGCTTTGGGACAAACCTTTTCATGTATCAGTTTTATTAAATACAGTATTTGTTAATTATCTTGAATTTGTGCTCTCCTTAAGGGGATAGTTGAATAAATTGAAACCCTTTTTCTGTTATGTGAGGACCAAATAATTGCAAGTTGAGCAAATTATTAAAACAGCACAATTCCTTTCTCTTTCTTTCTTTCTCAAAAATTATCACATAAAAGCTTTTTGACAAAATAAAATTATGATGTGTAGTCTTTATTTTGACAAGCAATTGTTTGTGCCCTTTGAACAAATTCAAAGCACCAACTCTGAAGTTCAATTCAGAAATGATGGTGTACATTAACAGCTGTAGGAAAATGAGACAATTGGTTAATTGTATATGTTAATTTTGTGTGTGCCTGAGTAAGATTTAATGCAGAATTCACAAGACTGCCAAAAACCTCAGCCAAAGAAAACTGAGGGCTCACTTGTAATTGCGTTGGTTGTTATTATGTACTTTACTACAGACAAGTCCAGATGCTGCAGTTCCACAGGTCCTGTCACTGACTGGGTTCTGCAGTCCTGGAATTATCTGAATAGTCACACAGCCGAGCCATGTTTTTATCAAAAATACTTTTTCTCTTAACCAAACTACCTTTTGTCATACTAAATTAACACATGGGAAAGTGAGCATCACTCAGCATTAGTTGAGAGAGTGCATTGTTAGCATTTGGCAAACTTGATAAATTCCAAATCTTTTATGTAAAACTGCTTTGTTGACAGTTGTAATTAAAATATTTACCAGCAGAAAACATGTTTTGTGGCATACAGATTAGCCACAACTGTTGCAAAGCTTAGCTAGACTACAAAACAGGGTGAGCGGTTCAATACATGGTGAGAGAGTGACTTTTTGATTGACTGAGCTTCTGACTGACCTGAATTTGGTTTCTGATAAGGACTTGTGCCATGGGAAAAATAACTCACCACCTTGAACAGTTCCAGTTGCATTATTCAGTTTGAATTCCGGCACTTCCCTGTCAACTCTTCTGTACACATTTTGTGTCTGCAGTCTGCAGGAGAGGATGCTGTGGAGGGGAAGTTCATTACCTAAAATATTTATGACTTATACCTAAACCCAAATAGTAATAGTATTATTTAGTATTTCTCACTTAAACATGACTTTTGCACAACATGTTGTTTAAGGGTGTATGAACTGTATGTACAGTAGCTTCTGGGCTTCATTTTAAGCAGGTATTAGTTCCAATGTAATATAGAACCCACTAATTTAAGCTTACATTTATGGAATTTCCTGTTTTTTTATTTTTACCAGTGGTCAGCTTTTTGCAGGACACTTAACTTCAGGCGATATATTAAAAGCATATGAATTAAACTGACGCAAAATAAAAGGAGTTAAAGAAATCAAAAAATCAGAAATCATAAAACATGCCGATATACAGTATTCTGTTTAGATATACAGTATTAGAGTAACTTGCATACATAGATGCTGTGTTTTCATATAAGATTCCTATGACTTGTTGTTGGTATATCAGTGTGGCATTATTGATTCTTTGTAATTTAATACATGATGTTAAAGCATGTCATTCTACATGGCTGAAGTAAATAATGCAGTAGTAGTAGTAATAATAGTAGTAATGTGGTTTTAGAAATGGGTTTAGATTTGCCCTTAACTCACAACCACAAAGCCTAGAAGGGGAGCAAACGTCAGCCTTGTGGTCTGAAAACAACATAATGACTGTAAAGGATTGCAATAAGGAAACGTGTTTATATTACAGGATCCTTTTCACCATAACAATGAGACAAAATGTCCTAATTACGACAGTGGAGGCAAGATTCTTACAAGATTAATCAAATACTCTTCCGCAATCGACAGAACCTGAAGTTGTTTACGTCCTTGTTATCAGAGGAGCCTTGTACTCTGATGCTCCCTCGCTTCCGCCACAGCTCTGGTAATAACTGCTTCTGGATCCCCTTGTGTCAGATTGCCCCAGTAAAGTGGTTAGGCTGTCGATTTAAATAAAGAATTGGGCTCTCATGTACTGCTAGGAGACAGCTGCCCTATTATTGACAGTGTGCGTGGGCTGAGGGGGCCACAAAAAGTGATACAATCTGATAAAATCATGTCACAATCATGTCACTACAAGTGCAACTTATAGGCAAGCTGTATTAGCTGGCATTAGCATAGGGGCAATTATTTTACACCAGTATATATTCTGTTTTCTGAATGGCAGTGTTTAATACGAGGCTTGCATGGAGTATGCAATGAATCAGTCACGTCTCTGGTGGAGCCAGACTTAATGTGATAAAGGCAGGTAATCATCTTCTGCAGATATATAATTCACTATTAATAGCCTTTCTAACTCTAAATTTAACCATGACAAATTATTGTATTTCTGAGTCATTTTACAGCTCGCTCACACTCCCCATCTTTCCTGCCCCCCCAACCTATTTCAAAGAGTTGCTGCTACTGGCCCAAATGTGTCACACCTAACAAGGCTTGCTGCAAATTTAGCCTGTCAATATGTGTCAAGCCTCATTCATCAGCTATCAGTCTTTATCTCAGCTGTCCTTCTTCCTTCACATTTCACCACCGTGAGGCTTGACTTTGCCCCGAGCTTACGTAGTTCAATTCCACCCCCAGGTCCTCTGCTTCAAGGTGTAAAAGCAATGACAGTCACAGTCCTTGCTGGACCTAAGTGCAACGAGGGAAAACAGAGAAGGGGGTTGGGGGTAGACACTGTGTAACCAGCTGATTGTAAATCTCTCGGCAGCATTTTGGTACATGCAGTGTCTAATGATTGACATTATCTGCTCTTTTCTCATTGACTGGTTGTGACAGGCATGAGAATCTCACACCTGCATGAGATACTTGTCTACTGAGTGTCAACATACTGACATACAGTAACACATGTTGGCTTTGTTTTCTTTTTTCTTTTTTTTTTTTTTTTTAACAATATCTTAATCCACCATTCTCACTGAAAACAAATATACTTCAACATGTTGTATATTTTTGTTCCCAGGGTCTGAAAGGTGACCCGGGGCCAGTTGGTCCAGTTGGTCCCAAAGGAAACAAAGTGAGTGAGTCTGCCATACGTACTGGCCTGGACAAAATTATACTATAATTGTTGTAGTTTTTTCTTTTTTTAAAAAATGAAAATAGATACTTCAGGGAATCTGCTTGACTTTCATGAGCTGTAATCCCAGTCTCGATAACGGGTTTGCCCATCTGTTTGAAGTGCTGCTATGATTGCTACTCCAAACATGGCCAGCTAAAGAATACTGTTATTGCTATCATAACTTAAAAGACCATATTGATGGTCATATAGAGTAGCTTTTATCCCGGCTGAGAGAAAATGTTCCACTCTATATTTGCAGAGTATTTGTATATTCATAGGGATAGCTGTTTGTAATGGACATACCCAACAAATCCCTTTATCTTGCCCTCTCTAAACAGTTTTTTTTAATGGGACTAAAGCCTACAGCAAAAATGTGGATTGCATACTATTGCCCTCTTGTTTGGGGACTTTTCACAGGGACTCTTGATTTAGAATATACTTGACATTTGGTCTCAAATATTAGGAATCCAAGAGTTACGTAGGTATGTTCCAGACAGCACTGATTTCATAAGCTTGAGATTTAAGACAAACTGGAAGTGCTGCAGAGGAGTTTGATGCAAAACCTTGTTCTCATCTGCAGCCTCTTTATAGTCTGTTCACTGACATCACTGACATACATTAGATTAACTCTTGTTGCAATGCAGAATATATTGGTCTTTTTAAAGTTTTCTTTTCTTTTCATCCCACAGTGGGATTATTTTCCATGTATGAGATGAAATGTTTTTCCTGTAATTAGTTGCCATATCTGCCGCTCTTTTGCTTTCCTCCTGCGTTGGGGCTTTTTTTATTTATTTTTTTGGTGTTGTTGTCTTTTGGAAGAACTCACCACATAATTGTAGGTGCAATGCTCTGTCTGCCAGCCTTGAAGTTATAATGAGGTCTGTGTGTTTCTGTGAAGACAACAGAGAATCACAGGGTATTTTATCCTATTTTCTGGATGGGAGGGTGGGGGTGGGGGTGGAGAGAACGTTTGTTTGTATTGAAACTGACAGAGGGAGGCAGATTTGGAAGCATAAAGTAATGAGTCCTCTGAATATCCCATAGCAGGCATATTTTAGCTGTGACATTCATTTAGACAACAAAATGGATATGAACTACAAGCACCCTTTTTTTTTTCTTTCATCCACATCTGATAAAAGGGTATTGCCGGTTGTAAAGTCCACTGATTCTCAACTCAGGGCTTTATGAAGTACTGTTGGGATTGTGGCGAAAAGGCGAGAGAACTGCAGAAATATTGGACAGTCATACATGAGTTTTATCTGAAAAGACAAAATACAAGAGAGGCAGTAAAAAGCATGTGAGATCATTGCTTACATTGGGTTAGGCTGGCGTCAAAAGACATCTACTTCTTTCCTTATATGACTTTTCGTGACTGCCTGTATGTCACAGCCACCAAACAATGTTATCATACCTGTCCATTGTTAATACTGCAAAGCTTTTACATGATATAGTACGGCTGTGTTTATTTTAAGGCCTGTCACATTTAATAGCACCGGCCCACCTGCCAGTTGTCTGACAGTGTGAAAGTCATCAGACATACTGTAAATACCAGTTAATGGCCTTCTATAGCACATAGTGCATATGTTGGAATATTACTGCTATGCATAGTAAATCTTATTTTACCTGACCTCCGGTTTTTATTACAAACATGATGGCTGGCCTTTAGGCTAGATCTCAAAAATAGATTGTATAGATTTCACACAGTTAAGGATGTTATTGACTGAAGTTTTAGGAGTTTTTACTAATTAATATCTTCCTTCACAGGGAGATGTGGGCCTGCCTGGAGCCGCGGGGCTGCCTGTGAGTTCACACTGTTTCATTTACATCTCATTATGCTGTCTGTATATGTAAGGACACTCAAAAGAGCTAGAAATGTTGAAATATACTCATGCGGGTGTGACCTGAAATGGCTTGACTGAGCTTTGTAAATATCACAGCCTTTTGGCTGACCAGGCGCTCCACATAGTGTTAAAGCATCTGGCCCACAGAGATGGAAAGTAAGGCACTCAGGTGAGCAGTCTCTGTGTCACATTACCATCGCCTGGGAATGGGTCAAACAAGGAGCAGATAGACAGGGCTCAGTGGGCATCCCCACTTGGGCCAAAAAGGATGGGGATGAGCAGCCAGGCAGGGAAGAATGGGGCTCCAAGCCTCGGGATGGGGGTGGAGGTTGACAGGTAGTCGCTGGCTGTATCCTACATGGGTGAGCCATGCACTTATTGGGTTGGTGGCTGTCCCTGCAGACTTTTCATTTACAGACACCCAGGAAGAACTACACCACGCTTTATTTATTTCGATCTTATAATTGGACTGGCTGTACTAGTGTTGTTTCTGTGGTCCTGTAAAATCCAGAGGACAGAGAACATAACCCAGAAATATACTCATTCCAGTGCACACACAAATTGAAGCTACATATGTCAGCAGACCGCAGATATATGTACTTGCAGATGCTTGCATAGTCACCTATCAACACATATAGTCAATGTGTGGGCACAGATGCAAACACGCATAATCTCAGTGCATTGTAGCCAGGGAGTTGACGGCTACTGGAGATTAAAGGCATACTGCGGGTGGTTAGCTAATTATGTACACATCATGAGGGGATCAGCCTGCCAGTTTTAATCAGCACTGGAGTGATACACAAACTGTGTCCCACTGCTTCTGGCTTGCCCCTTTTATGTCACCAAAGTGATGCCCACAGAAAACTGCCACTATTCTCTAATGCTAATTTTACATTTATATGGACAAGCAAAATAACAATCTTTCCCTAACTATCGAACATTGTTTTTACCAGACTTTCTCACATCATACCAGAAAATTGGTTGGTGAGAGTGAGCAGAAAATGTTGGGAGGAAGTTATTAAAGTGTAGACTTGTCGGTAGTGGATTTGCATTGTATTGCCTGTTACTCAAGGTCAAAACTCTGTGCTCACAAGTCAACAAAAGATGTACCATTGTACATGAATAATTGATTTATTAGCAAAAGCACTGCAGGGAGACTGAGGCATGTTTTATTTAGGGTGTCACAGGTCAGAGCTGTCACTCTTTTTTTATAGATTTATATTTGTATTCCTTGTTAAATAGTTTGTTAAATTTATTTTGTTTTTTGTTCTTTGCAGGCCTCTGACTAACACGAAAGACATATGTTGTGAATGTCCATTTCTGCAACTGTTTCCAAGAAAAGTCAACAGCATTTGACTTCTGGATGCCAATTGAAAGAGGACACCAGTTATTTGGCTTGTACTTGAAAGCTGAGATGTTGTATGTGGCCTGTGGCCTGGGTGGATAGACGACTCTCTCTGCCCTTTCCTAACAGTGGCCAGCAGGGTGACTGGGGAGTTGTAATAGTCATGCCCTAACTTCTTTGCGGGTCATCGCGGCCAAGGATAATTACCTCATGACCAACTGCGTCGCTTGCCCATAACTGGCAAACATGTATTGTTATACCGTATATGAATCATGTGAGTTGTGTTTTCATACTGACCGACATGTTTTTGATTGTTTGTTTAATTCCTAGGCTGACAAAGAATGTTTCAAAGGAGATCAGGTACTTCCAATTAATAAGTTAATATTGAAAATATCGAAGCATTCTGTATTCTTTAGATTGTGCTTTTGTTTTCTTGTAAACACAAATCTTTATTTGCCACCTGCAGGGCCCTCGCGGCGACAAAGGAGAGCAGGTAACACATTAATCACCACATTTAAGTATAATTTTGTCTTGTTGGACAAAGTGCACATGACATGTTCTCAAGCAATCAAGCACAACTAGTCAACAAGCAATTATTGAAGCCCCATAAGCATAGCCTTGCACAAGAACTTCAAAACAAAATCACGACTCAGCATATACTTTGATTAACTTGCTAATAGTTCCTTATGAAGATAGTGTGTAGAATAATGGAAAGAAGCTCTGATCAACCGAGGCTGCAAATTGCCTATTAAGGGGATCGTGGAGAAGTCACCTAGAAACTGTTCATGATTACGAATGGAAACTACAGCTGCACACGCTCCCATCTATCTATTCATGCAATTTTAACTAAGCTAATGCTGTGTTTCCTATCACAGCAAATAAGCCCACTAGTTATCCACTGGTCTGCTGAGAACATGTGGCACAAACATCTGTCTGCATCAGTTTTCACAAGAAGCAAGCCGTAATCTCTTCCTGCAACGCCAAATGCAAATGAATGTAGCACCCAATTCACTATGATACATGTCCTTTCCCCAGGGATTGGCTGGGGTGCCAGGTCAACCAGGGGAGCCAGGCAAAGAGGGCAAAAGGGTGAGTAAACAGAAACAGTCCACCAGTTGTGTGGCCTGGCTAGGGGTTGTACTGTCTGACAGGACCTGGGCTGGGGGAAGGCTAAGCAGCAGCTGAATGGCTGTTGTTGTTTTCGGGGAGGCGAAGATGATTTGTGGCAAAAGGGACTGCGGTGGGCCTTCAAAGAGAGAAGGGGAGGTGTGGGCTTGTTGTATGAGAATTAATGAATGGGCTTCATGGTCAAGGGGTCACACACACTCACAGTATGACTGGCAGCACACATGGTTAAGTCCCACTGGCAGACTGTGGTGGACAGTATCCAGTTTCCTAAGAGGCCAGCTTGATTTGGGATTGAGACAATGTCCATGACTGAATCAACTGAAACATTACACCACATTTATTTATTTGTCACCTCTGACTGTATTAACTGTGGTTAGGAATACATGTGTCAGGGTTTGTAATGTATAAATCAAAAGCATGTATATACAGTACTGCAATATTTTTAATTCAGGAGGGCTTCTTTTCAAAGCTTTGTAAAATAAAAACTCACAGTTTTTGTGGGAACGTATGCAAAATTCCAGTTGATTATATTTGAATAGTTTAGATGTTACGTACTTTTAATTTATTTATGGTGTTCTGGTATTAGTAAGGGGTAAACATTATAACATTATGGTGGATTGCCCAGCAGTAAAAATGTTATTGTTCCTTGACATCACAGCTGAAAGGCTGTGTTCAAGGACAGGTGGAGAGAGTGTCCTTTTGTGTCCAGTTTAATTGACTTGCTGTGAATACCTTCGCCTGTGACACCGTGATCAAAAATAGGCTCTTCAGGCCACTCAGTATTCCTGTTTGTCTGACAGAGAATGGCCATAAAACAGCAAGAAAACATTTGGCTCAGCGGCAGCAAAATATAAAATATATAGCAGGTTGAGCTGCATAGCACCCATAAGTAGGTCAGGCAAATGTTCTTTTCAGCTTAAGCAAGAGACGAGATGATGCACAATACGTGAGACATCTGGACACAAGCATGTGAATACATTCAAACTCCAAACTTGTTCCAATAACATTAACAATTTATGACCTATCATCGGTTGTATTTCTCAATGGATCATTTCCCACAATGCATGAAGTAACAGAATCTATTTTCAGGGAAAGTATTCGCGGTCAACAAAAGTGAGCTCGGAGGCTGGTGCAGATGCTGTTGTCTCTCTACCTCATTAGTTAGGTGTTATTTTATACCTAACCTGACTTAGGTAGGGATGGAGTGTCAGAGGCATCAATTATGGTGCGCACTTTTCTTCTGGAACACAGTTTTATGATGGATCTTTCAATCATAATTGGTTTTGAGGAAATAGAAAGTCGCTCTGCGTTTGATGTTGTGGCTTCTTGGTTTCCTATATACCTATATAATATTTCTTGCACTAGTTATTTCTTTGAAGATTTTGTAAGTAAAAGAGCCATAGGGCTTTAAACTGGTCATTTCAGGATTTCTGCTGTTGTTGTTGCTGAAGACACAGTTCTGATCTATTAATACCTTGTCTTTGATGGCTGACTGACTGTTAATGTGCTAAGGTTTCTGCTTATTCTTAGCTCTTAGGAGTCACATGTGGCCTCGAAGTTGTTGACCAACCTGTGTTTCTGCAGTTTGACAGCCTATTTTAGGAAAGTGGACATGTATCATTATCAGGGGCTAGCTAGTGGCCAGCTGATACAGCAAGAGACTCTCACCCAATGAACAACTCTTGTCCATGCTTGCAACTTAATGGGTTCACTAAGAGCCGTGGCTGCTTTACAAATGATGCAGAATATCTTGACGTAGACTGACCACTCCACAACCTTCATATGATAGCCGGGAGTGGAAAGCTTTCGCAAGGCCTTAGATTCAAGCTGGACCATCTTTCACACTGTCTGCTTCAATTTATTGTTGAGGAAAATACGACCACTCTAAGCTATTTAGATTTACTTCAAGGAGATGTGGAGGACGTTGTAGTGGGGAGAAGGGGAATGGTGCCATTTGCACTGATCCTTCTCTGAAGCTTAAAGCAACATATGCAGGAGATGGTATCAAGGGCAGTCACCCAACCCTTCCTTTGACCCCGTGTCTAACATTCACAGAATCTTGATTTTATCTTATTACCTTGATGGATGGCTAGTTCAGTTTGTCTGGGTGGAAGTAAGGGCCAGTCCAACCATATCTAGGGATTTATGGGAATGTATTGCCCCCATATTACACATTGGCATTAATAGTAATGTGAATGGCTTGGTTTTATCTATTATGGATGGCATTGACACAGAATGGCAGGTAAAGAGTAGGACTTTGGGATTCAGTGGCACATTACAGCAAATCAAAAAAGAAGATGGGGAGCATCAGTAAAAAGGATATGTCCCCCTCGCTAACTGTGGTGTGCTAAAATTTTCATCAGGCACTGTAATGATGTGCTGAGCTCTGAGTTGTCATTGTAGACTGGTGATATGGTCTACGCAGGTCGAGGAGGCGAAAGACATGCATGCTGAAGGGAACAACCTTGGAATTTTAGATTTTTCAGTGTAGTGATTTGTAAGCCAAGTATTACGTATGCTCATGCAGCATGCAGTGCAGATAAGTGCCTGCCTGCCACCCATCTGCAAATATGAGGGACTGTATAATAAAGTCCTGTGTGCATACAAAAGTGATGTGAGATTTGGTGGCAAAAAAGCATCTCAAGAGTACCAAATGACGTAATTTTGCATGCTCAAAATAGGGCTGAAAACCCACGCTTGGTCAATGCACACTGCTTCCTTAAAGCCAAAATATACAGGAACGCCACGGCAAGCTTGGTTTATTCATGGGGTGCCAAGTCTTCCCAGCATACTCTGCTTCGGTAGTTGGCACAGGGTTGTGAGTGGGTTCAGTGCAGATATGGGTTCATCCCTTCTATAGTAGTAGGCTCCTGTGGATTAATAAATAATCACCTTAAGAAATCCCCCATTACAAGGTGGGTCTTAATCCACCACATTAAGCCTTATTAGCTGTATAAATGTACCTGTATAGAAAAATAAGTCCTTGCTAAATATAAATCACTCACAAATGCCATGTTGGTTCCCTTGCTTTGCTATGGAAGCTGTGTGATGTTGTCATACATAATGGACAGGCATTTGTTTTACTTAAATGTTTTAGGACCATTGCATAAGCATTATAAATAGATTATCTCTAAACTGATTTTTTTCTATCGATAAATGATGCACTGTTAACTTTGATGCATTTTGCAGGATGCAAATAATCTGAATGCATAGCATTAGAAATCCCTTTTAATCAGCTGAGGGCCTCTACGGTGTCAAGGATTCCTTGTGCCCCTCTTTGGAAAATGCACACGTCTGACAGATGTACTGCACAGTGTTTGTTCTTATTAGACATAGCTGTGCTAGTGCAGAGATGATGAAACTCCAGCAAGCCCTAGAGGAAGCAGAACAGTGCAACTGCTCTGTCTACGGATGTGTTCTCCTCAAATGAATTATGCAGTGTAGATCCTCTTACTGATTTATTCATTTATTTAAATCTAGTTAGTTGGTTATTTATTTAGTTATTTTGCTTAGAGAGTGAAGTAGTTGGCACAGCTGGCAAATGATATGGATTGGCAGCTAGTGACTTGCAGCTCAGTAATAAGCATGCAGGTGTCTTTTATTGTGCATGAGGTGAGGAGAGTTCTGTAAGCTTTGATACTACAAAGAATTTACCATCAGGTAAGAGGTGACATTCTCAATTGACTGCCTTTGGATTGTCTCTAGTATCTCTCTCCTGTAAAATGTCTCCCGTTTCTCATAGAAATATTCGTCTGTGAACATCAGCTGGGGATGTGGGTGGATGACACTGTGCCACATGAGATGCCTGCCTCATATGTCAAGGAGATAAGAGAGGACAAAAGTCACAATAAAGGCGAAAAGTCCTGGAGGCCGTTGCTATCCAGGGCACACAAGATGACCTAGTGGAGGGAAAAGCCATTAAAAGAGAGACTTTTAATCTGGGAGGAATCATTTTCTCACTAAATAATACGATGTGCCACATCAATACCACAGATAAAAGAATCCACCCAGACTAATGGTGGCTATTGAAGAAACATTACAGATTGAAGCTGTAAGATATGGCAGGACTTTGATTTTACTAACAGGTTATTTCTCCTATTCTGAATCAACTCCCCCTCTCAGCCTTTATTCAGCAGACCCACCGTAGTCAGTATTTAGAGTGTCCGACAAATCATGAATTATTTATTTCCATGTCATTGTGTTCTTACATCTATGAATCTAGTTCTTAGTCTGTACAGATATTTTTTATGTTAATGTTTTTCACAGATATATGTCGATAGTATAAGATACCTCTATGTAACAGATGTAGGCGCATAAGGTTCCTCTAAAAGTGGCTGTAATGCATTTGTATCCTGTGACGGTAGACATGCAGCAGCATGGAGTCTAGTGTACTTTTTATTTTACCGCAAGTGCATATCAGTAGTAAGTCATGAGACTGCTTGGACATGTGATCCTTATGCCGGAAGTCGAATGAAACCAGAGAACAACTTTGGTGTAAACATGATGTTCACTTGTTGGTTGTTGGGTAGGAAGACAGTTTCTCAGTAAAGAGCCTCTCCACCAGTTATATGGGAGAGATGGCTAGTTGTAAAATAATACGAGTCTGCATCTCAAAACTTCAACTGCTGTCACATCACACTCGTCAGCTGTCATCAACTGTCTTCGGATCATGTGATGGCACAGTCCTGGATCAATGCACGTCAGTAATTGTACAGCAGACACACTTTTCAGTTCTTTGCTTGTGTCAAAAAATTTGAAACAATCTAATTAACGTCTACAACAGCTGCCTGGGCACTTTAAAGTGGCGTGGATATAATCTGTCAAAACAGTAGAAAAGATCATCTGTCTTGTCTTTGCTTGGCAACTGGACTGGTCCACATTTCCAAAGAAGAGGGAGGTAATTGCTGTCTTTTGGAAGTGATAGCGGTGTTTACATTTTCCATTCAAGCCCGGTGCTGAATGACTGAGACAGCTGTCTATAAGTCCTTACCAAAGGCACAGACATATTTTTCCTCTGTATTTCCCTCCTTCACCCTTATGCTAACACAAGTCTCAAAGGTTGTCTGTCCACTGGGTACTAAACTAGTTATGTCTTATGTCATTTCCTTTCCTATCAAACTTCTTCCAGCACCCAGCCCATGATGCTTGCGCTTGACTTGACCATGTTTAAATATGTACACGTGTGTGGACAATATCGCCATGGAGCGAGGAATCCTTTTAACGGGCCACCAATATCCTACTGGTACTCTCTATTGGATGGCATAATGCAGGTGCACTGAGGTCAAAACATTAGTGTCAGATTAGATACAATAACATTAATCTACTTTAAAACTAAATCTATGTATCCTCATTGCACAGTTAATAGCTTTTGTCATTTAACCTAATTTGGTTTGAAAAAGTATGGTGTTCTCTGAAAGCCAAATGCATGCTGTAACTGGAATTTAGATGCCTCTCTTCTACAGGGCCGAGCAAATGTTGTTTTGAGATAATTGAGCCACCACAGTATATATAATATTCATATTATATCTGATGGACTTGGCTCAGGTTCATTTGGCCTGTGTGTCTGCAGAGACCAAAGCAGGCAGTGACAGTGATAGGGAAGGAGTTATGGTTCGGTTTGTGGGGACTGAAACATTTGGCAGCGGTTTCCTGCTCCATAGGTGGAGGCAGACATGAACAGCGATGCAACTGTAACAGACTGCTGACCTCTACCAGAGCACCTGCAGGGCGAGATTATTAAGTAACAAGTCCCTGGTGAGAATACCAGCCTTCCTGCCAGAAGTTCTCCATGGGAGGCTGCCGCTGATTTGGGTGATACAGAGCCATTTGATTGGAGCCGTGCTTTTTGTTGTCCAGCTCAGTACACAGCTATAATGATATAGTAAATTCATTTCTCCCACAAGGCTTTCTTAAGAGGAGCCTGGATATAAGTTACATTTCTGTATTGGAGTCACATTTGTTATTGAGACAAGAAGAGTTTGTGTGATGTTGTGCTTTGAACTGCCTCCAGTCAGATTGGATCTGATATGCCACTGATCTGTGAAATACAGTATATCCTGTATGGACACATTCACATTTATGTCTGTTGAATTCAGTGTAACTCTATTTAACATATACTACCACATATTCACACATAGCACCTATAAAATAACTGTAATGGTATATTTAAGACACAGTTGGTGATCATATAGACGTGTGTTTGAACACGGTAGCGTGATGTAGATATGTAGTTACAGTCTTGGCCCGACCCGTTGAAGCTCAATGGCAGAGTAACACAGAAAGAAGAATTTACAGGTCAGCAGGGCTCACAGCTGAAATTTTATGGCAAGATTTACACCCTGTGCGATTTTACAAGCAAGGGGAGGATTCATTAACCCTTTGTGGAACAAAATGGAATAGGTTATTCTTCTCTCTCTTTCTGTCCAAATTCATATTGAGGAAATCCAGAGAGCCACACTTTTGACACCTGTATTACACCAGGAGGTAACACATTTGCCCAGTGCACAAGGCAATTAATCTTGTCAATGTCAAGTGCATTGGGAGGGAGGATGAAACAAAGATTTGACCTGATTGGCTGTGAAAAGGTCTCACATTTGGGCCCAGTTGGGAAAGAGGAGGGTTACAGGGGGAACCGTTTGGCACATGCAAGGACAGATGCACAGAGCTTTGATTTATCTGTCTGACTCTCGTCTTTCCCAGAGAGCCCCAGTATGGCTACATCCATGGGTGTCCAGAATAAACACACATTAATTGGCCAATTAATTACAGGGACAAATACGGGGGCAAGACTTTGAGAGGGCCGCTTTGATTGCACATTGTTCACCGGCTTTTATAGTCACTGCGTGTGTATGTTTGTGTGTGTCTGTAAATTAAAGTGTGAGTGTGTGTGTATATGTGTGAAAAGCTGATGTTCAACAAGGGGTAATGTAGGTCAACACATCCTCTGAGCATTAGATAGACTAGCTATAGTTGGCCAGAGCATGGCCTTCATTCACACATCTACAACCTCACGACTTTCTCAGGAGACGGAGCTGTAACACGCAGAAGGGGCACTGAGAGCATTATACGCGTCCCTGCCGCTCCAGTGTCAGAATTCATCAGGGCCTGGCATCCCCTTGGCCTGTGTCTAATACCTCTCCGACATTTTCAAATGTTGTTTCAATGTCTGCCAGGTCATAGCAACACTAATGGAGTGTCGTGTGTCAGATAGGGTCAGCTGAACTGAATTCACTCGACTCATTGAGTTATGTCAGTAGACAGGAGGTGACTGGCCCCCGTGACTGTTCTAGGCATCTTGATCCACACCATGGCTTCAGCCATCCAAACAATGGGATTTCTCTGGCTCCAACCAGTCTAGTAATATACAAAGACACTCTCCTGGCATTTTAGGCCAGTTTAAGGAGGAGACAGAGTTTGAGAAATGCTAAAGAACGTAAATACCTTTAAAAGGGCATTTTGGATCCAGGATGCTTGGATTGAAGCATGCCCCAAGTAAGCTTTATCTAATGTCTGCCACTTCCTCGGGCCAAGGGGAAGGAGGAGGACACAGGGAGCTCAGAGTGCAGGGGGAGGGAGGCTGGACGGGGAGGAGATGTAGCCCTGAACACTGCAGAACACAAAGGTGCGGTAGTGGGAGGCTGCATCACTTACAGCACACTGTTACAGCCTGCCAACCATATTCTGATTCTTCACACTCTCATCCTGCCCGCAACCAATTTAGATACATTCATCTGTGTCCACTTTAATGGCATGCCAGGGAGCAGCACATTTACAGTGGCCTGATATTATACAGATGGTAGTGTGTGGGACCTTAGTGTAATCTGTTATGCGTGGTGAGTGATATGAAGCATAAGACTCACTGAGGGCTACAGTACCCGGAGTAAGCGCCTTGTGGATCTTTGCACAGTGTATTCTCTCTGACCTCAAATATTTGGTTTGTAAAATGAACCAGGGTTTATTCAAAGCAGATTTTCAGCCTCTCCTATTCACTTGTTTGATAATGCATTAATGAAACACTCTGTATCTGTAAACATAGGATGGGAGCAATCTGCTCCGGATGAATAATACGGCCAAAAGTCCAGATGAGACTGTGAAATTTCTGAGAGCCAAGACTAATAACAGCATCCATTAAGAGATGAGAACATTCAGGAGGCAATGCCGGCCCAGTGAGGAGCCAATGCAATAGGCACCCAGCTTGCATGGAAACACTGCACAGACATTCAGCTGATAGGTGGGAATTGAGCTCATAGTTTAATATAGATTTATCATCACCGCATAAAAATGCAAATTCAAATAATATCATCAGCCCTCTTTCCTCTCCTTAGGAGTTGTTAAAGTCAATGAGCTCTTAAAACTCATCGCTGAAGACGTGGTAGAGACGTGGTTGTTGTAAAGAGCTGTTCCTTTGGGACTGCCTTGGCTCGGTTTCCATAGACATCCACTGTCTTCATTTCCTGTGTTTGCCTTTGGCTCTAGTGTTTGTATACTGTGTGGTAGAGAGGTTTTGATGTTTGCTGAAATAGATCTATAATGGTTATTTTGCCCAATGATATGCTGCGTTCTATGACTGGGTACCCTTGTAATGCCACCTGTGTCCCTTGTATTGTGTGGCAGTTGAAAAGAGGCATAATGCGGTATGAAAATTATTGTCACTCTCTCTCACTCTTATAAGAGCTTCTTGCTCTCGTCTATTTCCTTCGTCTCTTATCGTTGTAAGCCCTCTACAGAAAAATCTCCTTTACGGTATTCAATGCCTAATTGCCAGACTGCCTAATTAGGGATGTTACCCAATACACATCATACATTCATGCATTGAGGACATCTATCCTCTCTCATAGAGAGCTTACAGTTGCCTCATTGGCTCTGTCCCCCACCATGGACAAAATTTGTGATGAAGCTAGTTTGCCATCTAGTGGCACATGTACAAATCGCCATTTAGTCACATGGGATCTATGATTGAGACTCTGTGAGGAAAGCCTTCATGGAAAGCTTTAGCCAAGAGACTATAGGTGCAATCTTGGCCAGCTGAGCTGTGTCTTAAGTCGGCTGCAGTGTCAGCCATCTCTTTATACGTCCCTGAATATTTAGATGGCTGGGAGTTAAAGAGAGCATTGTGTGCCAGTCAGAATGGTGAAAAATGCTAAGCTGCATTTGAGCCCCTGCCAGGCAGCTGTCGGCTTTGCCGTTCTCTTCCTGCCCCGGCCGCTCCTCTTAACCCTCAGTAAACAACTGGAACAAATCCTATTTTATTGAGGCTGTTACCAAGTGCAAGGGATCTCTGCAAGCACCAGTGCCCAGGCATTTTATGAGCTTGTGCAGTGTCCTAAGATGGCATCCAGTGAGGGCAGTCAGAAGTAGGGAATTTGCACTGTCTGTCTCTAATTGGATCCTTAATCAGAAGCAGGTGAGGCTGCGGTCTCTGCAGTGTGTTTTGTGACATTTCAAGCATGCAGTATAATCGATATTTAGCTGAGAAGCGTTGATAGCTGATTTGACACAGTGAAAACAGGCTGCACAGTTGTTGTGAATTCACTGAATATTTGTCCCCTTCTCCCGCTGATACTCAGCTGATATTTTGAAGCTAACGCCCAGAAGCAGCTGGGATAATGCGGTGTACGTGTGAGAAAATATTATTAATGTAGGTGAAGCTGAGAATGTGTCTGCTGGATAGTTCTTTTCTTATAAAGTAGAGAATCACAGTGAACAAGCATACTACAGATTTTCCATCACTTTTCTGCTCTTTATTTAAAAAAAAAAAAAACATTTTCTTCTTCTTCTCTTTAAGAGACTGTGACATTGGAATGTATGTAATGTTCATAGTCATTCCCAACATATTACTCAATAATTAGACACATACTTTAGTCAAGCTATACATGGTGAAAGGTTTAAGAGGTTGCTGCAGAAATCTTGGTATTTTAGAGACCCTTTGTGCTTAATGTTATTTCCTAGTCTTGCTGATTCTTATGGTTCATGGTGCACATTTTTAAATGAGAAATCAGAAAATATTTGCAAGGGGAAAGGATGACATTTCAGAATTAATTACAGAATAAATTAGCTTTTGCTGGCAATTTGAGTAATTGTCTGTACTTTGTCGGAATCTGGATATAACTCTAGGTTTGACCGAAGGACTGAAGGGGATCAAATGCATCTGGTTGTAATGTCTCAGTCTTTTTTTTCAGGAGCAGACAGGCATTTTCACTTGGGAATAAATATTGTGACAGGCTGTGTTGTGGCAAACTTTCTCTTACTTGCGTCTGTGTGTGCATGCAGCATGTGCACATTTGTCTGTCTGTGTTTAGGTCTTTTTTTGGGGGTGAATACACAAGTTCACACTTCTGGATGTCCATGTTTATTTTTGGACAGTCAGTTTCCATATTATCCTTTCAAGACTGGTGTGGAAGGATGATTTTTTTTTTGTCTTTGGCTCCTCACTGTACTGCTAAAGTACACCTTACCCAAAACAGAAAATTCCCTACCACCTACTCTTTGTTCTGTGAATTATTAAACGACATGGGAATATTATGTGGGTTTATCGTCTTCGCTGTTTTGTACACAATTGTTTACCAAGCAAATACAGCTGCTGCTCATAAGCTACATAGTCAGTTCCAGTCAAATGCAGTACAGCAGTTAGACAAAAGGCTCAGGTGGCCTGAGTACATGTCCCCAGAGGGAGACAGGACTCACATCAGGCAGAAAGAGTGGGAGTGGCATGTGAGTTTTTTCAGTCAAGAAAAGGTCATCTCTCCCATGAGCTACATAACATTGTCGCAGACCACCTTGGCTTGGTAATGTCAGATAGTTTCCCCCTCAGGACATCTTCTGTGTCACACGTGAGACAGGCAGAGGAAAGAAAAGCAGTGTACCAAAGATTTCTGGTGATAAGTCAGTCAAAAGCCATCTAGTGTTGGTATCTGGCGTGTAACCAGGCTACATTTGGTTAAAAATAAAGGTTTGGTGGATGAATAAGTGGTTATGTACAATGTGTGACTTAGCGGTTTAGGAAAAAGCAGGTTTCTCCTTAATTTCAAGGCTAAATCTTCACTAAAATTGCTCCTACAAATACATAACAGTTTATATTTGGATGTCAAATTAAAAAAGAATGGATTTATAATGAAGTTTAGAATTAATGTGAATAGAAAAAAGGGATAGTCACTTTTGGGAGCTCCAGGCAGTGGCTTTAATTTTTTTTTTACATAGAGAGGCAAATTGAAGATGAGATATTGTGTTTGAAATCCAAAAAAAAAATCCTAAAATGTTAAAATTAGTTCAAATTGATTTACCTACTGATAGCTATCTGTGCATATGAAAGGAAAGAATTGCTGATCATTTTGTCCCTCTGTGCGGTGTGTCAGGTTTGAGTTGGGTCCTGTGGTGTTCATTCAGAAGGCTCCTCCAGCTTATCTACTGACCCCTCTTGACAGGGGCATTTGTCAGGTGGATTATGTGGGTTTTTGATGATATATCTGCTTTATTGCTAAAAATGCATCACATTCTGACCTCTCCCATTTTATGCCACTGTGTTATCCCAGCATGGGCAGTCGGACATGGAATGTCTCAGAGAACATGTTGACATTTGGGATGAGGATTATGGAGTCATCATAAAGAGTGCCTCTGCTGTGTGTCACTGTCGCTGTTGACTTTGCTCTCAGATCAAGGCTTGTGTTGCAGGACTGAGCCGGGCCCCGTGTCTGTGCTTTACTTTTGCACTTTACAACTCATAGCAGAAAAAAGAGTTGACGCCAGTCGAGGCTGGGATCTGTGTGGATTAAGTCGGAAGTTCAAAACATGCTGTCAATCTACTGAGGCCTCCTCCCTCCTCCAGCTCACATGTGTACTCTCTCTAGCTTTCACTAGCGGCGTTATTGAATTAGAAGTTAATGTGTGGAGTGCTTTTCATACTTCTGTTATGTGGTTTGCAGGTTTTTAGAGAGGAACTGATAAATAGTGCTTGTGAATATGTATTTGGTCTTGCCAGCCCATCTTTCATTTACTCTGGAAGCTAGTTCATCTTTCACTCCAACTCTCCCTCCTTTCCTCCCTTCCACAACCCCTTCATCTTTCTCCACCTCCTTCCCTCCCTCTCTTCCCTCATTTCCTTCCTCGCCTTCCTCTATCTCTCCCTCCCTCTAATCTACTGCAATGACCTGAAGGAGGGCTTCACACTGCAGCGCTCAAATAATAATCAAGCACGAGGATGTTGTCAAATTTATAGGACACTGAGCGTTGCATAGCAACAGAGATTGCCAGGGTGATCCAACAGGCGCTGGAAGTTGGGTGAGGGAGAGATGGGGCGAGTGACAGGAGACGGGAGAAGGAAGAAGAGATGACAAGAAAAACAGGAGACAGGAGAGAGGGATGAGATGAGAGTAGAATTATGATATTATACACAAAGGGAGAGATAAATGAGAGATGGAGGAACAGAATAGGAAATGAGGAAGTTATGCTTGGCTTAGCTGAAAGAAAAGATTCACCGACACTGCTGGCTGGTCTTGTGGGCTTGCCATTCTGTTATAATTCAAGTTATAATTATCATCATGTTGACATATTTTACTATGGCATTTTGGCATACATACTGTCAGTGGTGTTAAGTTTAAAAGTGACTTGAATATAGCAGAGCAAAATAGCCATGTGACTAATGGTCCAAGTCCAACTGCAGGCTGCTCTTTGCTCTCGCTAAAATCCTCGTACATCAAGGAAAAACATTTTTTGTTTTGTTTTGTTGTCACACGTTTTTCACATTGTCTCACATTTCTTTTCTGTCTTTTATTTGAAGTTGAAGTCCTCAGTTTCAGTTTCCTGTTCATCCTTGTTGCCTAGAGACCGCTTTGGACTGCATGACACCTCTGACACTTCTGGTGTTGTGTCTACCTTCTTCACCAGAAAAACAATTTAAAAAAAAGAAAGAAGCTTTTTATAAAGTCCAGAATTCCTGGAGTTTGCTTGGAATCTGGGAAATGAGAAGTTTTGAATAACATATTCTTAAACTAGAAAACAATCATCATCATCATCATCATCATTTGAATGCTTATACTGTTGACAATGACAACAACATACTGATTTTTTTGTTTTTTGCACCAAATGTATCCTGCTGCTGCTCTCTGAGGTAAAATTGTAAATTATTTTATTTGGGAAATCTTTTTAGGTTTAGGTAACACAAAGTTTTGTGTTGGTGTGGTGTCAGACACTAACCTCTTACCAGAAAGACTTTTATTATTTCATTAATGTAAATGTGTTTAAACAGTGGTTTTACTTAAACACTGTATATCCATCAGGAAAGCTTGTTGCAACATAAACACAAAGCATGATTAACTATTGTAAAATCTGAATATATGATATGATGTTTTTGTCCTGATAGTTCTACAATGAAGGCAGAAAAAGTAGATGTTGACATTGTGAACACTCTCCACTTATACACATGGATACACAACTGCTGGTATCAAAGTTAGTTTTTTTAGCTTGTGCCCATAAATATGGATTGTCCTCTGCAATGACAACATACCAACAAACTGTTTTTAAAGTAATTGAAGAAAGAAAATCTCTAACATGACTGAACATGATTATAAAATGACCTCGATTGAAAATGTCAGCGTATCCCTTTAGTTACACTTTCACAAAAGTCTAGGAGGTCCAAACATGACATTTAGAATTGAATCAAATAATTGAAATGGCATTAACACTCAGTTCAACTTAGAACCCGGAGTTAATACTCTGAAACACTTCACACATTTGTGCTAACTGCTGCTGTAGTATTTGGGTGCTCATGCGCACTATGGTGGTTGCTATCTTGATTATCTCAGTATTCCAGAGCCAGTATGTCCCTTCAAAGGCAGTTATCTCGCTGTGTCACCGGCAGGTGTTTCAGTTTGGAGAGTCAACTGAGTGCAAATGGTGATGACAGCTGTGCTCCGGACTAATTATTTCTTGTCACTGTGCACAGATTTGTTGGAGATGGCGTGCTAACCAGAGGTCCTCTGGACAACAAAGTGTTAGTCTAACCCCAAGGTCACCTGGCATAGTCTTTTTAATGGATTGCTTTATTGTGAAAATGATTGTCTGAGCTGTTGGTGTTCATAAATATTGAATGAATATGTTATCAAAGAAGAAAAACTCTGACATGGACTTCCAACATAGACACCTCCAACCGAGTTTATCTACACGCAGCGAACTCCGCTACACATAGCTAATACTGAGAGGTGTGTCCACCCCATTTATGTCAATGAGGGTAGACTAAATATTAAAAATACCTCTCAGTATGACGCAATACAATTCAGCAGCGCCACAAAACTACAGCCTCCAAATGACCATGAAGTTGAAATGTTTCCTAAACAGGGTTTTCAGATGTGGAAATAAAGTCCTAAGCAAAATCATACCACCTTATTAAAAACCATTATAGGTGACTGTGCCAATAAGCTTCAGGCCTAAGTTTAATAATATGGAGTTAACCCCAGATTGTTTTTTAGTTGTTCTGACTTCATTTGTTGAAAACTTAGATTTAGAGTACTACCATTTATTTTGGTGATAGTATGCAAATACATGGACATAGAATTAGTATGCACTTTGGTGTTAAATGTACAGAGCCCCAGAGTGGCCATAGAGAGAAAAAATATATATATATCAATATATATTGATATATATATGTGGGATTGTGATAGGGATTGTAATGTAAATTATACAGTAAATTATACAGTATATAGCCTACCTATGCATTCAACACAGGATGGTTTGTTGTGCTGGCTATCTGTATATACACTTATCTTAAATTAACCAAAACGTGGGAACAAATTGTATCTTGTGCCCACGAATTAAGAAAAACGTGGGAACAAATTGTATCTTGTGCCCACCAATAAATGAAAATGTGGGAACACACTGTATTCTGTGCCCACGAATTAACCAAAATGTGGGAACGAATTGTATGTTGTGCCCACGAATTAAGCAAAACGTGGGAACGAGTTGTATGTTGTGCCCACGTGGTAGCATTTTGAGCGCTTTATGTATGGCCACTCTGGGGCTCCGTATAAAAGAGATTTAAGAGCATATGTGGGGAAATAATACTGAAAACTGCATAATTCATGACCTACTTGGAATAATAGCATATGAAATATTCATTAGCTAAATTACTTATCTATGTAATCTGCTTTTGTTGTCGAGTTCAGGGGAGAAAGGGCAGCAGCAGGAGCTAAGGCTAGAACAAACAGTCTGATCTTTTTGCAAACGTGGCAATGATTCAGTGTCAGCCTCTTCATTATCAGTGAAAGAGGAAAAATAACACCATCCAGCCTCACCAAAAGGCTGAGAAATAGACCTTTAACACAGAAGTGATGTGTTTTGAATCTACATATAGCACCCTAGTGCACGAGCATTCATTGAATACTGCTGCCACTCTGACTGCTCTTTTTTTTGCCACAAAGGTAACCAATTACACAATTACATTTCAAAGAGGTTAATCCAGTGCAACATGTCAGTCATTTGAGGTTTTAAGGTTTAAAGGTGCTGTTCTTACACATCAATGTGACATCTTCCATCTCTTCTCAACATAGCACCAATTCATGCTCACAGCAAAGCACATGTAGCCTCAGAGCTACATTAACACAGATGATCAAAAGACGCAGGCCAAGGCTATGTTGGTACATCAAACAGCATGAACAGAGGAAGGAGCAACTCCCAAGAGTGGGCACACACTGGTTGCACTGGTGTCATTATTAAGGTTAATATTTACTGTGCTACACCTTGGCTTCTCCTGTTTTCATAATCCTGTAATCTGTGGATGACAAACAGAGAAACACACGCAGCACATAAGCATGAACGCACATGCAAACAGATGATTAAAAGCAATAGCTCTCAGTGAAGTTCCTCCCTTTGTCTTTGTCACAGGCAAACGTACATGTCAAATTTGACCCAGTTAATCAAAGTCTGCCTACATGGAGTGTCAGAGGGAAGAGTCGGGGGCGTTACTTTGTGATTCTCTACTTTTCTTTCAGCAGCCAGTGATCTTCTCCCCAGATCTACACCACCACTCTTTGGTGGAGGAAAGAAGTGTTTTGTGTCACCCATACTGACACATACAGTAGGAGACAAGGACAGTGTTTCAGTGTAGCAATTGTGTCAGCTGATGAAATTCCTGTTAGAAAGAGGTAATCATATTTAACCGTAATACAGATATCTGCATTGTGTCATACTTCTGCCGTTGATTATGCTGCTGTACAGTGAATTGATATTGGCCAGAGTATTACCATCTCCTAATTGAGTTGATTTTACATCCGTCTTGTGTGTGTGAAAGCCAGCTAATTCCAGGCACTCCTTATAACACAGAGCCAGTGATGCTGTGTCAGTTTATGGGATAGCTGTAAGGATATCCACAGAGCTTTATCCTCTTTTCGCACGAGGACATAAACCCTCTTGATGTAAATTATACCAACTTTGGTTTGGTTCAGATAGCATTACATCTCATTAAGATGTCAGCTTTTCAAGACTCGCAGACTTTCAAGCACTAAGGCATTTTGCAATTCACAGAATGTCACAAAAAAAAACAAAAATAAAACCCAACTCTGTCTTGAAACAAGCAAAATGGTTCAAGATGGTCGCTTCTCTCTGACCTCGTTTTGCAATGCTGGACAGCACTGGCCGGCTTGGTCCGTTTGCTGCTGTATCTGCTCCTTGGGTTGATTGATGCACAGAGGGACTCACACAGCTGGAAAGGAGGCAGTAAACCAGAGGAGGGAACAAAGACTAGTGGGCCACACGGGGTGCAGCAATTAAGCTGTTTTCTTGTTGTTAATTAAAAGCAAATTAGAGACTGCGACAGGAGTTGCTGTCTAGCCTTAATTGCTGGCAGCATGCATGCCCAGTCACACCTGTTGTTCACATCTTCACTCACTCATCTTAATCCTTATTTTTGTGCCTTCTTTAGGGACGGAGAGGAAAGCCAGGAGAGCCTGGACCCAGAGGCCTGCCTGTAAGTGATATACAGTTACACCAACACACACATTTGTACAGAAATAAGTAAAGAGATGAACTCCTTCAACATCTGCAGTACTACTATATAAAAACAGCTACACTTACTTGATATACATGTCTGCAGTGACTGCAACACTGAAAGCTTAGCTTAGTCAGTACAATACAGCAGCACTTCCATTCAAAATCAAATTCAATTTAACTTTATTTGACCAAGAATTCCCCTATGTCTTTTTTTTGTAAATCGAGACCTAGTTAAAGTTGTAACCATTACAAATGTTAGAAAGTTATCATAATTATAAAAGCAAATTAAAGCAAACTGTCAATCAGTATCCAGCTTAAACTCTTCATAGTGAAACATTTATGTAAACTTTGTGCATTAATTCCGTGCTTGGGCTGTATTGATCTGTTCAAAATCATCTTTCCTTCTCCCAAACTACTGCAAACAGGCAATATTATTAGCACAAAACCACAATGGATATATTAAGGTAGCACTTGAGAAAGCTTGTATTGATGAGTAGGACAAGTCTGCCTGTAAGGCCCGTTGACTCTTTGAATTATGGTCTTTTCCTCAGGCGTCCAAACCAATCCCAGACACTGTTTGTGTGTTTGTGTAGTGACCCACACACTAAAGGGCACGAACACCACGATGCGTTAAAGGAGACAGCTTGTCAGACTCTTAACTGCTCTGATGTCAGGACAAACAGGAGTGTTTAGGCATCATGTAGCTCCAATGCTTTGGGTGTCCAATTATTTTCATGCGCTGTTGCCGTGATTACACTCTTGATCAGGACATAGGGTTTGTCTTATTTTATTTCATCCAGATATCCAGAAAGGCTCTGTTCTGCTTCTATCACCGTTATGCTCAATAGGTTCAATTATCTTTAGTATAATTGAGCTACTCACTGTTAAACCTCTCGTGCATGATATAAAGAATCCCCTGCCTCCTTGATAACTCGTAAAGTTGTAGGACACAAAGTCGTAGGACAAAAGAAAGACAGGATGGAGAAGGTGTGACATTTCTAAATGGCAATGTCCTGATGATACCCTTAGCATGTGCCAGCTTTGCCTCCATCCCCTGGTATTGGCATTTATGAGTCACCTGTTTTGCTGAGGTGGATCTCAGGGGCAAAATCATCTATTCAAAACACACACCAGGGCATCACTCTCTCTTGTCCATTGGCAGCAGGACAGTGCTCGCAGTTGAGGGGGCAGCGGTTATTTTTTCAAAGTCAAATTAGCATCGCAAGACAACAGTGGAGTCTGTGAAAGGCACACAACAAAGACACACTCAAAGATAATCTATAGACTGCTGGGGGGCCAGCCACACGTCTTCATGAGGGCTAACATTAGTGCAAAGGTTAGGAAATATAATACAACAGGCCTTTGCAGTAAATATGAATATTTTTCAAGTAAACTTTCCGGTTTAAATAAGGATTAGAAAAGCTGAAAAATAAATAACATATGTACTGTTCACAATTGTTCATGTAATTGTCTTTTTGTGACATGAAATCCTTTTATCCTTCCTCTGTGTGAAAAGACTGTTGCATTGCTTGTAATTGCAGGGTCCCGCAGGAACCTCGGAAGGAGCAAGTGTCAAGGTATCACTCAAAACATTATTCATCACAAAACAAAGTACTGACATGTGACATTTAAAGTAGATTTGAGCTGTCTCCCCGCTTGATAAACCGGCCCCTACCTGCACTTCCAGCAAGGGTGAATTGTCAAGATGACTGAGCAGTGTTCATTGTAGCAGTCCTCCAAATAGGTGAGGAGTTTAATCATCTGCACTGTGTTGTCTGTATAAAGATGTACCATGTGTAACTAGTTGTCTCAAGAAGCCAGGCCAGACAAGACATATGTGTGACCAGACCAATGTCCCTGACTGACATTTGTAGTCAGGAGCAGATCTCCCTTGTCGGAAAAAAATGGCATATTTCAGTCAATTGTAGCCAATCTACTGTGCAAGTTAAATAGCTGTTCCCACCCTGCACCTCCTGCAGCGCAGCACAGCGTGACTCAGTGCTCACACTCCAAACAGACAGATGGCCATTATGTACAGTGCTTTTGCAAAAAGGGTCTGCAATCATTTTCATGAAGCCCAGGGGTGCTGTAGCTCACCAGAGGCACACGAGATATGCGGTGTAAAAAACCCTCAGACATGGACCTCTACCAGACCTCCCACTGACTCTGTTGCTACCTGCTTCTTTCACAAACCCAACTCCTCCCCCTCGGCCCCCACCCACCACCCACCAAGCCTCCAGTGGCCCACTTGTGATCATGCTGAGAGTGAAAGCTATTGTGTAGTGGACAACCTCTTGACCGCAGCTGTTCATTTGATGTATAGGTGCGTCGTTTGCTGGTGTGTCAGCTCAGGCCGCAGAACTCCTCCTGCTCCCTCTGCCCAGAGGAAGGAGAAGTGTCAGCTGGCCAACCTTGAAAAAGAAAGTTGTCTGTATGAGGACACACTTATTATACCTCAAAACAAATGGGATTGCAGTAGGTATACAATGGGTGGAGGCACAATGGATAGTGGTTTTGTTTGGATGAAAAATGACTTAGCATTACCATGTCCTAGTAAGTTCAAGCTTAAGAATAAAACAACACACTAACAGAGGTTACCTTGATGAAGTTTTCATGAGTTTTCTGTAATTGGCTGCCGAGTTGCTGCTTTTTTTTTTTTAAATCTCACTTGAATCAGTCTCATATCATAAAATGAAGCCGTAAAACTCTAACCTTCATTTGGCAAAAAGGAAAATAGCTCTGAGATTGTGGATTCAGCATCATTTCTGCAATTGCTACTTCACTTTCATAGGTCTTTAGTTAAATAAATGACTGAAGGGTTTGAACACTGTGAAGAAAAAGACACATAAAGCTAATTTCATGTAACAGTAATAAATAGGTATTGTATAACAGTAGTGTGTGTTAAAGTTTACACGTTTTAGAAAAAGTAAACCTGTAGACTCACTGTAACTAACATTAAAGTGAATTCAGAATGATTAAAGGTAGAGTAACATCTCCAGGTGACAAAGCCTGCAGGAGACCAAAGCTAGCCATTTGAGATTAGATTAAAGGTTGCATTATGATTAAAGAACATGATTAAAGCATTCATTTCAAGACCATCGACTCATGCTGATGTTAGTTTGAGATATGCAGCTGAGAAACATTGTTAAAATGCTCTAATGCTTACATTAAATGTGCATGTCAGCCTTGCCCTTGCCATGAATCAGTCATGCCCTTGCATTACGGGTACATCTTCGCTTTGTCATTGTGAATTCATGCTTACTGTGGATGACATGAAAACTCTCTTGTCCCAGATAATCACTTCATGTTTTAATCTGTTAAATGACATGAGTATAGTCATGTATTTAAAGCAATTTACACAATCACCACATGATAAGTGAGAGAAGCTAAACCATCACACCTCAGAGAGGAATGGAAACAGTTTCCACGAGCAGTAATAATTTAGGCAGCATCAGGGATTCTCCCTATTTTTAAGTGGCCATCCTTGTGTATTTTTTAGCTTGGACAAAACGAATGCAAGTTAGACTAAACTGCAACTTATACTGCAACATATGTGTGAGCGGAGCCCCCTCACACTCACTCAGCAGAGTGTGAAAAAAAGAAAAGAAAAAAGGTCTGTCTGTGCGGTGCATGATGTCCCGGGAAGACGGCGTTCTCATGAATCACATCTGCGTAACTGTATCTCCCACTGACAGTCTCAAACGGGGCTCTGACAGAACACTGCAGATATTGATGGAGAGACGGAGAGGGATGCAGACAGGCTTAATTGCAGTTTGATGACTCGAGGTGCCTCAAAGTCAACATCACCCGCAGACTTCCACAGGTGGACCAGTTCCCTGTCCTACACACACTGGGCTTTCTCATTGTGTAAATACAGTGATAATCTGGGTAAATACTGGCCGTGCTGCGGTTAATCTCATTTGAAAGGTTTATTAACTTGTTACATACCCCTCTGCCAATAAATTGTCTTTGAGTGATCTTCCATGGAGATCTAACAATGATAACGACAGAAATATTTTGCCATGAGTCTGTGCCAGAATACAGCTCAATATTTTTACATCCCGGGCTAATACTAACTTTCCATCAGATGTGATTTACATTAAATGTCAGTCATAACTCAGTGCAAACTGCTTCAACAATGGGAAACCATTTTCTGTGTGCAGTGTAGTATGTGGTTTACAGTTACTGTAAGGCAGATGTACAGATACTGTATCATGAGTTGCCTTTGTTAAGAAAAAGGCCTCTGATTGATAGCACGAAAACAATGATATAGTTGGTAAGATTATAGTGGAAAAATCACGAGTTCCCATGTGGTTGATGAAGCTGTACAGAATTCAATTAGTACTCAAAGTCAATTTTGCCAGTAGTCTGTCTTCCCCGCCTAAAATATTAATAGGACAATCCATCTGTTCATACATGGCATCAGTTGACTGACTTAACAGCTCATAATTTGGATGAGTAAACAGTGGCTATATCTCATTAAATGATCGGTATCACAGCGGTTGTCGTTAGCAAGTCGAAGGAATAGGGGAGGGGCTAAAAACTGAATGACAATTATTGTCTGTTGGAGTCAAGGCGCCGCTAAGGAGTGTGCAAATATGCTGCAACCTTTCTCAGATGTCTCTCTGTCTTCTCAGATTGCTAAACAGATGCTCCATAATGTCTCAGCACAGAGTATCTGAAGCGTTCCCTACAAACCTTCACACATGCCATACTAAACAACAATAATCTTTGATGAACAACCCTCTCTTTTTTGTTGTTGTTATTGTTCTCTGTTATGTCTTACCGTTTGGAAAAGACAAAAAAATAGGTGAGCTTTATTAAGCGTGTCAGGAGATGTGAAATCATGCATTTTCTCCTACTCCAGATGCTTTTGGTTCATTATTTGCCACACTTCTCCTATGTAGCTAAAATGATAGCAGGATGATTACTCCCATGCATATGTGTATATAAAAAGTTCTATCACAAGTCTTTTTAATTATTTATTCACTGTGTGTCTTGACCAAGGTGAAAGTACATTTGTTTTACAGTTATGTTTAATTAGAGTATTCTCCACATAACTGACAGGAAGAAATCCTATTAAAAATACTCTAAAAGAGCTCACCAACAGTCATAAAGTGCCATCTATTGGCAGACAGTGGAATGATTTTAACATGCAAACGTGGAAACGTGCTGCAATGCAACAGGGGCTTGAGTTTTTCATTATCCTGCTAGACTATGCAACACCATAGTCTCACAGTGTTTCTTTTTTTCACTGCTATAATAAGTCTTTTCTTCTGAGATGACACAGTACTGTATGTTTTTCTGATTACTTAATCATAACCCTCTCCACCCTTGCCTAAGTTTCACTTTCTGAGCTCTCTGTCTTTTTGCCCTGCCTTTGCTGTCAGTCACTGTCAATGATCTGCTCTGTTCACATGCAGGGGGAGACGGGCAAGTCTGGAGTCCCAGTGGGAAAAGGAGAGAGAGGAGACCCTGTACGTATTTTCCTGCAGTGACATTTACAATGCCATTGTGTTACAGAGTCATTAACCAAGGCCTCCTCCCACAGGGTCAGCCAGGTGCCGAGGGGGCCAGCGGGATGAAAGGACAAAAAGTAAGTCACATCAATGTCAAGTGTCATTCATGATGATTCCCTCTGTTTGTGCTCCCTGAGACTCAGCCAGTAAGAAGCAGAGCTGAGCAAAGTAGAGAAAAAGGTGGTGGAGGTAAGGTAGTTCAAGCGATAGAATTGGTATGATATACCAGAATTCAGAGGTTAAACCTTTTGAGTCAGTTATCTTCTAATGCGTTTATCCTCCAAGGATCTTTGAAATGATCTAGCAGCAAGTAATGAATCTGCAGGTGATTATTTTTTACAGTTGCTATTGTTTGTATCCTTTGCTCCCGTAAGCATGTTTTAAATCATTGTCTTGCTGTTGACAGTTTCTGTATGTATGAGTGTGTGTTTACATCTTTTTGTGGTTGTACATGTACATATAGTTTTTAAACCCTCTGCAGCAGGCAAGACTTTGCCCTTATGTCGTTTATGTAATTACCTCGGTTTTTCTGTTTATCTGTCACTTAGCAGAATACTGTATCTAAAAAGAAATTATTTCAGCACAATCTTTAAGAAAGTTGGGCCATGTGTCAAGAAAGAACGTATTATTGTTTGTGCAGATAGTGCCACCATGTGGCCATTTACAATGCACTTTACGTTGTTTTCCAAAGTAATTCCTGGCTTCTGTTCTGTGAGAAGCCTAACTCACCATTTTCACAGATTCACTTCACACACACACACACACACACACACACACACACACACACACACACACTTCTTACGAATTTCATCCAATCTTCACCAAAATCGGTACACAACAAATAAGCAAATGGTTTCCGAATTCTTGTAGGCATTGCCTATTTGGCATAATTTGACATCATTCTTGAATGCACTGCAATTTCAACTTAGTAGCTCTGTGAGACTGTACTTGGGCACAGTGGTTCTTTGAGCTAACAAATTTCATGACAGTCCATCCCATAGTTGTTGGTACTAAAGCCCATAAATATCAACCACATGGTAGTGTTAGAGGACAAGTCAGGGGATCACTAAGGTCAGTAGGATACATCCTCTGGGAACCATGAATGTCGTGGCAATTCATCATAAGAGTGATATTTCCATCTGGACCAATGCGATGGACCAACTGACATTGCCTTCCCTAGAGCCATGCCGCTAGCATGGCTAATAACCTTTACCTGATGCTGGCAAGGTAGCCAAAACTGTTTAAATAAATAAGATGAGAAAAAAGCGTGGTATATTGGAGATGAGTTGTGTGACTTGTTTAATTAAACCCTGAAGCCCTTATGTTCCCAGGATTTAGGTATTCTCCAAAAATCAGCATGATTGTCTGCCGTCATGTGTATTTTGATCCAGATCCAGATGGGGATTTAAAACTTCTAAACCTTTTCTGTTATTAAAATTACAAATTTAGAGGATTGTTGTTGTTGGGCTTGGTAAGGTACAGCATGCAGTCTCTGAGTGCTTTTTAGTTGTTTATAGTTCTGTATAGACACAGATGTTGTGCTGTGTTTTCTTGTTTTGTTAAAAGCACAGAAGTTATAGCTTGTAAATTATGAATGGAAGAATGGAGGCTCGCAAATGCAATGCATCACAATTAAGAACCTTCTATGGTTCCCTTGAGCACTCAATACATCCATTACAAAGGGTTATACACGGCATAAGTGTATATATATATATATATATATATATATATATATATATATATATATATAATGCAAAGCACAGCATTCTACATGATGCACATGACATACACGCTATCGCAGTATGTTTTTACACTAGAGTTGGACTGTATTTTCTCTGGTCATGTTATTGCCTCTTTTATTGTTGCTCCAAAACCTATTGATGTAGCTGATCGAGGTCACCTGTGGCAACTTGCTTTCAGAAATAGTTTCTCTAGTGCATTTCTATTCTGTGTATTTTTGTGTTTTGTTTTGTTTTGTTTTTTGTCGCTGGCTGTTTGTCTCTCTGTCTATCAGTCTGTAGTGATTGATATTTTGTTTCTGTTGTATATTCAGGGTGATGTTGGCCCTCCTGGTCCCCCAGGTCCCGTAAGTACGATATAATGGTGAAAGCCCACCTTACAGAATATCGTTCATTGTCTATTAGTATGAGATTTTATCAATGTTTTATTATAAGGCACACCACCCCATGTTGGATGACTAACAACAAAAGAAAGGATTATAACATCAGTGCTTTGTTCACCGCAATAAACTTCAAAAAATGTCACATTTATGTGCATCAGTAAGCTGTTCACATCCTACTATGAAAAATGTGGGACACCATGGAGGAAAGATCAACAGCAGCGCAGTGTTTACCTTTGCTGTCACACCTCCAACATGGTGGCATGTCATCTTGTAACCAATTTCCATTCTTTGACAAGCCTGCAGATTTGTTCTATCTTTAGATATATAGTTTTTATACTTTTTGGTACAAACAGAGGATCAGTGTTGATAAAGGGCATGAAACATGGGCAGTTGAGATGAGTTGTGTCGAATTTCTCAGAGGAAAAGCTTCCTTGTTTTTTCAGGTGATGAACTCTCTGATATTTGGCAGCAAGCTCCCAGTGAGTGATTTTTTTAGCATTGTACACAGCAGAGGAATACCACAATATAGCTTGCACAGACACTGAAAGCTGTGAACTGTGATTTGCTGTGTATCTAGTGTCAAATTAACACATTTGCACAAGCCATCGCCCACTGGTTTCGTAATCGTTTGATGAAAAAAAAAATCTTTATAGTGTGAATTAATGGGGGCCAGGAAGCACATGAACTGTTTATAATGCTCATAATTTTAGCAACATTTTGTTGCCGCTTTTAGTGGAGAAGCAGATAAAAACAGAGAAACCCTGATGTCATGGTGGTTGTGTGACGTACGCTGAAGGTGACACAGAGTGGGTGGCGCTGGGATGATATAACTCATTGCTTAGACATTTTAAAGTCAAAAACACTCTGTGACAAATCGGTTAAAGGTCTGCGAGGGGGCAGTAATGACTCCAAAGACATGCTGCATCTATGAATACCCTTTATCTTTAAAAAAAAAAAAAAAAAGACAGAAATGAAACTATAAAAAGTGTCAAATGTAAACATGTTGAGGCTGTGTGTCACAAAGTGAGGGGTTTGACATTTAGATGACTCTGTCCTAATGGGTTTTGCTCTAAAGATCTGCTGCCTATTGAGTCTCTGAAGGCTTCCGACATGAGCTTGGAAACAAAGTTTGACGGCTTTCATTCTTATTCTCATTCTCATTGCTTGTTAGCAAGTGATTCATATGGAAATTAGACAACTTAATTATAAAGCGAACAAATATCACTCACTCTCCACTGGTTTCACTGGTTTCTGTCTAACCAAACTAAAAGCCTACCCCCCCTTAATAAGAATAGATATCAATGTAGGCGGTTTTAATGGCTGCTCAAAACATTGAGGTCTTGCTTTGCAATTATTTTTGAATAGTTGTCTCTTTTCCCTAAATTTCATTTCAACTGCGGGAGGAAGATAAAGAAATGTTCTATAAAAACTGAAATACTCAGTTGTGTTCATTGTTGTGCAGTGAGGTGTGGGCCACCCAGAATATAGGCGATGTATACTATAGCACAGAGCAGAGGGGAAAACATTAGTCATTTGATAAATGAGGCTGTTTGAATATTTAGTACCAGTCTCTGTCCGTGCTCTCTGCTTTCCCGTGGCAGATAATTTTGGCAGTTAAGCATTGATTTCCCTTACACAGCAGAAGCAAGGGTTCAGATCATTACCCTCCCTTCATAAACCTTCTTGTGCCTCTGTTTATTAGTGACGGGGAGGAGCAGTGGGCTTACAGGCATGCACAGCCATCACTTCCCCCACCAACCTTAAAGTGGCAAAACAGTCTTTTCGGCTCTGAGCCGGTCCTGTTGTATTGTTGCCGGTGTTGCTTTACAATAGAGTTTTATAATCTATTAAACTGAATCTGTTTTTCCAGGTTATGTAGTAATAAGTTATGAGTTTGGTTATGAGTAAAAGGTTTTTTGCAGTATTTCACTCATCGTGAGATGAGAAGTATTAGACATTTCTTATCTGGTCACATACTGATGGATTTGTTGAACATTGTTCAGCATCTGAGGCAAGAAAATTGACAGCAGCTGCTTTGGTGAGGGAGTGCAGGTTGAAGGTTGGCTGATTATGCAGACACTCCAGTGGGACAAGGGATTCAATACTTTACTGAAGGTTACTTTGACCATTGTTGCTAAAGGAGGGGAGAGCGCTTCATGTCAAGTTTATTTGTACTGTATAGCCCTTAATCACAGTAACACTCTCAAAGGGCTCACAGGCATACATTAGTCAAAAAAATGCTTAAATTGGAAAAAAAAAAAGGGAAGAAACCAGTGGATATGATCTCAATAGAAGGCACATCCCTTCCAAGTGCCGAAATAACCAGATTTCCCCCACCTGGATATGGCTTTCAGTTCCAAGATTGCTTCTATTGTCTCTAGCTTCTTTTATCATTATGCTAAAACCACTGGGCTGCTTATAAGTGCATGCAGGGGTGAAACATGTGGTTAACACAGCACACAAAGGGCCTGAGGACATTCAGATGTAATGAGAATCTGATGATAACAGATAGAAAATTAGATTTGCTCTCCAGATTGCTTTGCTCAGTTTTTAATACTTTGGGCTTTAAACATTGGCCTCGCTTTTAAACCGTTTGTGCGGTTTACACCAACATTTTATTGTGCATCTCGTATCCGGACTGTATCTAGATGCTATTAATATACGTCTCCAGCGTCAGCACTGAAATGTCATCATGAGCAGTCCAACTGAACCAAGCGCTCGCATCATCAGTGACTTTCAGCTCTGCCTAGTGTGTGAGTGCTGTGAAAGATAATTGTGGACATTCTTGAAAAGGAATTTTAGGGACAACCTCTTTATGTTTAAAGTGGTGGAAAAAGCCATTAGACAACTGGAATGCTGAACACAAGTTTCTGTTTATACATTTGTGGATTAAAAATGTGTTTGCATTCAGTTTCATCACTTAGGTCAGTAGTTTGGCCATTGAATGACAGTTAATCCTTCATGTGTCCTGGGTGTATTTTCACCTGTGTTTTTATTTGATCAAGATTGTATTCTGATCCACCGTGATGTATGTTAATGCAAGGTCTAAATTAGGTCTTTGATTTGATGTGTAGCATGTACAAAGAATGATATGAGGATCAAGTAGCTCTGGAGAAACACTTTGAAACTGAGTAATTGCTGTTTTAATCGGGGATTTAAAGTGGAAATTTCTCCTCTTCACCTGTAGTAGTTCCAGGAATCAGTCCACCTTAGCCGGTTGGTCTTGACCTTTCCCTTTCCATTTCATTTAATTTCATTTCGTTGTAGACGGCTCTGCCCAGTGGCCCTGTCACCCCATTGCTGAGCTTTACTTAAGATATAAAAGAAATATAGAAACGTTAAATATAAATAGTGATTCATTCTTTTCAAATCAAACCGAGGTTCAGGGATTTATATATTTGTGGATCAAGAAGTGGTTACTTCTATATTGCCTTTAAAAACGATCAACAGCTTGAAGAGTTTTTTTTCAGAGTTTGACTTGCAGTAATTGCGAGATCAGTGAAGAGTTCAGTGTCACTGTGTCTCTTTCATTACTTGTAGGTGATGACAGCTCACGGATTAAGACAGCTCTCTGGAACTGTAAGCAGCTGTTTATATCATGACACTTGAAATGTTTATTTATGGTATCTTATTTTCTGTGGTTCCCCTTCAAAATGTACACAAGGTATACTTCAGTCAGATTTTGAAGTGGTCTGTTTTCTCTTGTCTTCTAGGATGAAATGAAGGAGAGGGCCCTAAAGGGAGAAAAAGGAGATCAGGTAGCTATTTTCCTCATTATTATTTCTCAGTAAAAACAATTTAACCATAAGAAAACTAAGTATTTGTTTTCAAACATTACATCCAACATTTGACACCACAGCGTGAAAAATGTTTCCATTTCCCATGCAACATCAACAAAAGCAGCGATGACATTTGATTCGGAAAGAACAATTGAACATCCCCTGCTGTTCAGAGTTCGATGTCGTCTTTGTGCTCTGCAGAGGTGGAGCGCAGAATAAATTGGTGCACAATTATTGTTTGGACCTCAAAACAACAGATGCATCTACTTGAGGCAAGCTGATTACAAAGGCCACTAATGCAGCTATTGGCCAAACATCAAAAGCAGCAAAATGAAAAAGAAAAAAGAAATTACACGTAGAGGTATAAGAATCTGCGAATGAAAGAAGATTTACTGAATTATGGCAGGTATCACAACCAAACACTAAGCATACGACTATGACAAGTGTAAGTGGTATGAAGGCAAGAGCAAAAAATGTTATATATGGTATCTCAGAGGCACATTTCTTTTTGAAAAATTGTTGCTTTCATTATATTCACATTCTCAGAACAAAGTAGCAAACTTGGCAAAGGAAATGCTCCGTATTCTTAACCTTCACACAGTATGAAAGGTAGCTTCATGACGGTCCTCGAGGAAATTTTTTTTTAAACCTTACCCCAGTCAGCGAGATGAATGACTTACTTGACTATTTTCTTTATGCACGTCTTGAGAAATGATGGTTGTCTATTTCCTTTCCTTTCTACAGGGGGAGAGTGGAGCTCAAGGACCACAAGGCTTCAAGGTAACTTGCTGAAGACTTAGGCCTGGCACAAAAACTTGAGCATCGACATCCACTGCCAACAAAGTAAAGCTCCAAAGTCCATAATGTCCGTAGAGTACCACTCTGTGTAGCCCTTCACAGTGTCTGTGCAACAGCAGTCACAGCAGGGTAGGGTTGTATGGAGTGTACTGAGTGTTGATCAAAGCCATTTTTACTGTAGACAAGATTCTTTCTTTGTCATAAAGTAAGCCCTGAACTAGACACTGGCCCTGCAACATGCCCGAGATTATAGATATCCATTTTTGTGGTTTTGAGCTGTTGTCAGAGGGCATCAAATTTCTAGCTACACACCAGAGTAAATCTCTTCCAGTTGCGACTGAAGTGGACCTTCACTTCTTTCTTTTATGCCTCTCCTACAAACCTTTGGAAACCTTCTCTGAGGCATTCAAGTGTGAAGTGGTCCTACTGTATCTTGAATTCAAAAAAGAAATCAAATATATACCATAGGCTTTCTCTTGTGTGACAAAAACAAGTTAAAAGTCTGATGTATTTTTCTTCCATTGTCCTGCCACCCCCATACCTCTTACCCCCCCCCCCCCCCCTTCCTCACCCTTTTTGGTGACGTAACAGGGAAACATAGGGCCGTCAGGACTAAAGGGAGATCAAGGAACAGAGGTGAGTCTTAACTGTACTTATCTCATGTCTGCTGTGCCACTTACAGTAGGTCAAACGGAGACGTATAAAAACCGGCAGAATATAAAGAACAGCGAGACGACGGCTACTCGAGTTTAGGGTCATTAACAGAACAGGAAAAAAAACAAACCTGAAATTTTGATATTTTAACAGTTGGATCTCACTAACGATATCTTAGATGGCTTGATGTTGTTACTTGTAAGACTTGATCATAACAGCTGGTTCAGGCCAATATTAAGTAGCATACTGGCATCTCATTATGTTCACCGTGTCTTCAGCTGGTTTGGGTTAAAGTTCTGTTTTCCATGGTAATAATTATAATTATACCAGGATAACAGGATATTAATAGCAGTGGAATATGGAGATGAATGCAAACGAATCATTGTTAGTGCTCATACTGTAAATGCATTCACTGTAAACACACTCACTGAAAAGCATTAAACTTAAAGCTCTTATCATTGAGGAAACTGAAGTAGTCTTTTAAACGAGGTTTATGAAAACATTATAACACCTTCATAGTAATGCAGATGCCTTTTTATCCCAGTCATGAAAAGAGGTATACTAAGATAGCTGCCAGGATATTGATGCTTTTGCACTCATTTTCTCAGTTATCATTCAACATAAGCTCAGTTTCCATGGTAATATGTGGATGGTTCAGGTCATCCTTGTATACAGTGACAATAAACAGCTTATATAGAAAAACAGCATAACCAGGATGTAAGCTTTTATTTGAAATAAAATGTGCATGCAAACCTACTGCTGCTCAGTCATGACGATATCCTCACAATACAGTACAGTAATTGTCATGAGACTAACCATTGTTTATTAAAAAGGCAGCCGGGGCAGCACTTTAACAACACAACTATTTGAAATACTATCGAAAGTCGATGTCTACAGTGTAGCTGGCCGGGCTATAACATTTGGAAGCCCAGACAATTCTGTCACCAGACAAAGGGAGAAAATAGCCCAAAGTATTGTTTTTCCTTTGTGTTTTGCCAGGGGAAGCAAGGTCTGCCTGGACTCCCAGGACTCCCAGGCGAGCCAGTAAGTATATTGGCTCAAGACACTAGCACTTCATGTCAAGCCTTCCTTTCTCTCATTACCTTTTCTATCACCTTGCCATATCCTCTACTCTCTAGCTCAGTCTGCCAAAATGAAAGAGAGAGATAAGAGAACAGATAAACCTCAACAGGCAGAGACAGAGAGGAAGTAGGGAGAAAAGTCCAGAATTTTTACACAGACGATCAGTAATCAAATTTAAGAATTAATTAGTGGAAAGAGGCAAATCTAAGCGCTTTATGCCAGGAACGGAGGCAGAGGCCCAATCTGTTCTCCACACCTGCTTCAGTAATGAGCATCTGTCTTTACTCAAAAGCAGGGAGGGAAAAGAGGCATTTCATAAATCCTGGCTAAGGGAAATTATGTTGGAACACGGCAGCCCGCTGAAGCAGTGAGGAGGAGGAGATAAATGTGTGTGAGGAGATGAAGGCCTGGTGATAGATGTGTCTCTTTTCACCACTATTTACAGGGCTCGCCAGGGGATCCAGGGGTGCTTGGGAGAGATGTCCTGAAAGGAGAAAAGGTAGGTAAACTTCAAATCAAGTTCTCACCTCAAAGAAAAATATGAAGCTATGATGTTTTATCACAGGTTGAACATGCTAGACAACTTGTGAAGACACCTTTCAGATTACTCGCCCTGCATGCCATCCTCAATCATGTTGTAACTTTGTGTTCTCGCTTTTGATGCCTCTGACTACTCTGTTATTTGTACATACATTTTTTTCTTGCAGTAGGACTTGTTCCAAATACTGTGCTGAAAGTGGAAAAGTGCGCAGTTGACATGCATATTTGATGCGTTTTTGTCACTTGTTAAAATCAACGAAGCTGTACTCCCCACCCACTGGAGTCGCTCTGTTACACTCCGGGGCAGAGAAATAAACCTAAAGTGCTTAAGCCGCCCACATCCATTCACATTTATAATCCTCCTTTGTCATCTCTGCTATAATGATGCAAAAGGCAGTTCTGGTTGTACATGTGGTAGTCTATGAATAAATAAATGTGAAAAAACAAACAACGTCTGTGCGCTAAATATGAAGCTGGAGCCAGGAGACAATTAGCTTAGCTTAAGATAAAGACTGGGAGCTCTAGCCTAGTTAACATGCTCACAGCTAACATGCTCACAGTGACAGGTAATATTTACCATGTTCAACATCTTAGTTTAGCCTGTTAGCATGCTAACATTTGCTAATTAGCACTTAAAACAAAGTACAGCTGAGGCCGATGGGAATGTCATTAGCTTTGTAGGCATTCGGCCATAAACTAAAGTATTTGGCAAATAAAAAGTTTGACCTCATGGTGCCTCTAGAGGAAAAGTCAGGGGATCACCAAAGTCTGTAGGATTCATCCTCAGGGGATCATAAATGTTTGTACAAAATTGTGTGCCAATCCATCCTATAGGTGTGGAGATCTTTCAGTCTAGACCAAAGTGGTGGTCCAACCGACAGACATCGCCATCCATAGAGCCTGGTCGCTAAAAGACAACAGCACTAAAGGCACTAAAAGTGCATAGTACAAGTTTATTTTACACATTAAATAAAAATGGAGCAAATGTCCCTCTTTTGGTAGAACATTAAAAACATTTTAAGTGAAACTGTCTCCATGATAGACTCACCAAATATATTTGAGGCAGGAAACAAAAAGCAGGCACTGCTGTTTCTGCTTTGTCCAACCTACAAACTTGATGGTGTTGTAAGGGGCCATGCAGGGCCAAAAGCTATCCCCTAGCAAACAATGCCAATGTTTATACCCACTGATGTGTAAAAAGATCCTGGTAAATCGTTTCTGCTCCTGCTTTACCCTCCAGACTTTTCCTTGTTCACCTCCCTTGTGTGTAATGAAGCACATGCTTTGCTTTGTTGGAATGACATTTTGTCTATGAAGAAACTTCTGAAAACTGTCTGTCTTTCTGTCTGTAGGGGGACTCTGGTGGAGTGATGGGGCCACAGGGACCTGCAGGTCCTAAGGGTGAGCCTGGAGAGCCTGGAGGTGGATATATGGTGGGTACCATATGGAGTTTAGACAGACACTTTTCATCTGACCTTGTTGGCTTCAGCCCTCGAGTCACAGGACACAAAAGTAGAAGAAGTAGAACAGGACAAAAAGAGAAGAACATTCAACAGAAGTTCACAAAGCAGATCATCTGCAAACAGCTGGAACAGCAGCAGATAAGTTAAGAAAACTAGCTCCTCCAGTTGCGTAGCTGCCATGACATTATGGAGATGCAATGCCATTAAATAATCCACCATTGGATAACCCCAGCCTGGGTAATCACCTATCCTCCCATTTTGGAGCTTATAGCTGTTGAAGCACTCTCTTTTATGGACATGGTTTTGCATATAGAAATGTTCATTATAGCTTCACCAAAAAAGGGGGCGCATGTGCAGCCCAGGCCTCAGTCCTGGTTGACGGCGCTTGCACTCCTCAATCACCGGCAAGTGCTCTACGGCTTTAAACAATCATGTTTGTTTGTGTGTGGAAACGCTGAACTGAACATTAAGCCCGACAGCAACCTACTCATCAAGCAAGGGGTACTGTGTTCAGCTGAGCAGAGTAATAAGGGAAAGACTGCGTTCAGGCAGAAGTATTTAAACCTCTTTAATGTACTCCAGCGCTGTGAAAATTGGAGCGGGATTGGAAATGAGGGCTATAAGTGTGTGTGCGTGTAAGTGTCAAGGGGATATGTTTACAGCAAGCCAGTGACCTTTTATGTTGTTACATAGTTCAAAACCTAAACCTAAACAAAGAGATGTCTAACTTGGCGGATGCCCTTCTGCATAGATCTGGACAGTCTGTAAAGAATGTCATTTCTTTCTGGAGGCATTGGAGGAAAATGGATTCTCAACATTTTATGGTCTTTGTTATGCAAGACAAAGAAAAGGAAAAAAGCAATAAACAGAGGTCAATGCAAATGGTCTGAGCGTCTTTAATGAGTCAGCCTGCTCAAGTAGTTAATGTCACTTTATTGATTTTGCCTTTAAATGAATAATGAGCAATGTACTCTTTGTTTCTTTTGACTTTTATTATTTGCATGGGTTAGCAATCTCCCTCTACTCTCAAGTACTGATATAAAGGTTTTGTTTCAGTAGAGTGCCAATGCATAATGCCTAATGGAACCTTTTTAAAAAGCAGTCATAGGATAATATTTGTCTCCAAAAGTTCTGCACTTCCCAAACTTTTCTCTGTTTTATGTTTGAGGGAATTGGTACATTCCTCCCTAAAACTGTAGAATTGCTGTGTTAGTTCAAATCAAACTTCTGCGCAGCTAATTTACATTGTGCAATGTAGGACTTGTAACACTAATACATGCTGACCACAGAAATCGATGTCTCTTCTGAACTGTACAGTAAATAATGCTTACAGTAGTCTCGATTCCAATCAAGGTTTTTCTCTGTGGTATGGCATTATCAGCCTGCCTCTATACATAGAAACTATTCAAAATGTTGTAAACAGTATTGAACATGAGCTCATACTGTAATGCAGCACTGTGTTCAGTCTGCTGTTTGTACTGTGGAGTGTTGATCCAATATTCCTGTTTAAATTCCAGCACTAGAACAGCTTTTTTGGGCTGCACCTCAGGTCTCAAAGTAAATTGCTGATGAATGTGTAGTGAATCCATATTCTGATGTCTTCTTCCTGTTGTCTTGTAGGCCGATGGGTTGCCCAGAGGGTCTCGCGGGCCCAAGGTAGGAAGCACTGTGGTGGTGGAACATCACCAACACAACCATATACTGCTCACTATGTTAACTTCTGCAGATAGATCAGTGATATTCATGGTAACTATGTATGTTTTACCGAGTTACCCGCCATGGTAGTCCTGTCAGATGAACTCAAGCACTCCTTCATCAACACCACCAGTCATGTTCCAAATGTGTTCATTTGAAACTGGAGTTTATTTAACACTGTTAATTAAATAAAAGTGGATATTGTTAGCCTACAATCATATTTTTATACAATTTGACTGTCAGTGTTTAGGTGGTTTGGTCAAGTTTGCATTTGTATGACCACATGGAGGGGTTGAAGCTGGATGTGTCAACCATTTATCCATGACATTTAGCTATTTCATCTGTTTATCCATTACTTTTAGCTAATGTTTTCAACTGTTTACATTTAGCTAACTTTTTCAACTGTTTATCCATTACATTTAGCTAACGTTTTCAACTGTTTATCCATTCCTTTAACCATCTGTTTCAACCATATATCCATTATTTAACCCTGGTTGGGAATCACTCCCAGGTGTAGGTGATACCATTCAAATAGACAAAACATGCTCACATACAATATGCACTTCATTTTAATTTTGTAGCAGGTTTGGAAAATAATGCACTAAAGATGCCCCAATTATCAAAAGTGTATTAAAAATAATGGTAGATTTGAATATACTGTGTATCGCATTAGATTAAAGGAAATAGATAATATAACGTGTATGCCATTGGCCTTGAACATGGTTGTGTTTCTTAACCTTGAAGCTACTTAAGGCAAAACATAAAGGGAAAATTAGTCCTGGCAGAGTCTGACCATTGACCATGACTTCTGGGTTCACTATCACTGAAACCCCAATGACTGCTCTCTTGTATTTTTGTCAGGGTGAGAGAGGTGTCCCAGGATTGCCAGGAGACCATGGTGAAAAAGGCGAACCTGGAGCGAGTGTTATCGGCCCGCTTGTGAGTATGATGTTGTATTGATTGGTCTCTGTCTCCCACATTCATGATTTAGTTCAAACTGTGATACCTTCAGATTCCTGTCTTTGGGCATCGAAAGAAAGAGATCCTCTTGAATATCAAGATCAGTGTTCATTAAATACACTGTCGCATGAAAACGCCGGTCATTACTGAGAGGTGCTGGCGTGTTGCACTCTGCCTTCATCATATATGCTCTGCACCACTAGTTTGAACCTCACAGATTTGATTGTGAGTGAGTCTGCTTTCATTTTTGAAATACAGGATTGTTGGAGACAGAGAATCAATAGAGCAAAAGGTGTCTAACACAATTCCTTTATTGGATCCTGGGTGCTAGAGGGCAGATGGTGTTAACAAGATGTGTGATGTGTTCTTAGGGCCCCATGGGACCCCCAGGAAAGCCGGGAATTGAGGTCTGTGGAAAATTCTCTAAATCCACAACACACAAACAGCATGTTCAAGTTTATTTTGACTCATTTTCAGCTCATTGATGCTCTGGCCAGCAGTCTGGCAATTAGTTTACAATACACATAACACTCTGCAGTGTTTGTCAGTTGTTAGCTGATTGTATAAAGCAAGATTGTTAAAATCATGTGTCTGGGTGTTTTTCAGGGCCCTCGCGGACCCCCTGGTTTATCTGGCCCTCCTGGAGCTTCAGGAAGGGAGGTGAGTGAGATCAGTCTGTCCTTCCACTCATATTCACTCCCTCACACATCTGCAGATAAAAGACGGCTGGAAGCATAAAAGAATGTCAGCTACCCACTGCAGATGAACAAGTATGATGTATCGCAGCTCCTGGACACAAATCTCCACCAACTGAGATGGGTGTGAAAGCAGAGTCTTGCATGTCTGTTTGATATCATAGCCAGGAGGATTGTTAACTCCTTTCTTTGTCTCAATTAAAGGGCTCCCCTGGTAGACCAGGCCCACCGGGCCCTGCTGGACCCCCAGGTGAACCAGTAAGTAAGGAAATCTATTTTTTTGATTTCTGCAGTTCATCATCACTGCTGAACTACTGAGCTCACCTTAAATTCAAAGTCACTATTCAGAGTGCAGCTCCAGTCCTGGGATAATTAGCAGATAGTCCTGCTGTTCACTAACCAGCATCACTTTCAGGAAAATGTTACAGTTTACGACAAATTGGCAGCACCCTGTTGTTAGCACACGTTTTTGTGTCTATCTTGTCATTTCATGTGTTTCAAGTAAGCAACATTTACTATAGTTCTGACAGCTGTAGTGTGAGTACAATACGTGTTGCTGCTGCTGCTGTTGCATCAAAGCCTTGTAAATTTAGCATTTTAACCTATTTATATTCATGTGTTGTAAACACCCAGGAAACCCATTTATTGTCCATTTTATGTTTTTAAAAAATACATGTGCTCCAGTTCAAAATGTTTTTCTCAACTCCAGAGAACAACAATACTTTTGAAGATTCGAGGATTCTGTCTTCCAGCAACAAAGTTATTAAACTGTTTCCTCAAGCGTTGCAGATAAAAACTGAAAATGAAACACTGAAACAGAAATTTGTTAAAAAGTGTTTGGGGTGAAATCACATTCCTTAAAGGCATCTAAAATGATCTCATAAATTGATGTTTTGAGCAATTTACAAAATGCAGCTGCACCAAACAACAGCAGAATATTTCCAAAACATGAAAGATTTGTTAGCTCTGAAATTAAGACTGTCAGTGTTTCATGGATTTTTTTTCTTGTCTTTTTTGACAGACTGCCCTGCCAATTGTTGGAGACATGGGTGCTTTACTTAAGGTATTTTATCTTCATAGTTAATGGTTGAGCTTTTCACAAACAATAACATGCATAGGGGTGCCTGGGTTAGTGTTTTAAAAGTACCATTCTACTAATATATGGACGCTATCAGTTTAGAGAGACAGTAAAAGCCCTCGAGTGCCTCCATTAGGATGGCTGGGAGAAATATCTGTAGAAAAGACATTCAAATAATCTCACTAGAAATCCAGGCTTACTCATTCACCACAGGTGTACAGTCAAGCCATACTGTATGACAACATGTTTAATAAAGCCTTTCAGTAAAGATAATGGAATATGGAGATATCACACCAGTGCAAGGTAAATATTCAGTGCAAAACACTTTAATTCAGATATTACTGTATCAGAAGATAACCATTAAACTCCTCTGCAGATACACTATATAAGCAGTTAGTTTTAAAGATACTATTGCTATGTGGCAGTTTTCCTCCCACTGTATGAAAACTCACGTTAGTTTTATTTCACAGCAATCATACCTTGTGTAAAGGTTTTTGTAAATGTAAATTGCTGTCAATAATAATTTGTTTCTGTTTGCTTGGGGATGCTGCATGCTAGACACAAAAACCTGCATTCAGTACATAGTTTAGGGGATGACTTTCCTAATTCATATTTAATACTACGCCAATCAATCTTAACAAGGCAGAAATAACCAAATTTGGCAAATGTGGTTATATCACCCATTGTGTTTGACCAATTATACTTCCATTCCATTTCCATTTCATTTTATATACCGCTTATCCTCTTAGAGGGTCTGACCTATTATAATCACACACAATCTTTAAATGTCTAAAGTACAGGTACAACATACAGATAGAAGATCAAAATAATCAATATTCTATGTCCTGTCACAAAACTGACCGTAACCCCATGACAGCTTATGTGGCCTTCATTACATTCATACAAATGCTCAGGTTGATTGTTTTTGTGATGGTATGTTTAAATCAACTAAATATAGATGGCATTAAAAATGCTAAAAATGTATGTATCTAAACCTGGCAGCACAACATGGCCTCTAATATATTGTTTTATAGTGAGTGAGTTTGATCAACGACTTTGAAACCTGGTATGCACCTCTGTTTCAAACATACTGTACCATGTGTTTCAGATCCCATACAAAACCAAACAAAAAAAAAAAAACAAAAAAAAACAAATAAGAAAAGCCTTTGAGAACAGCTCTCACTTCTCTTACTTCTAAAATGGTTTAATTTAATTTCCTCCGGTAGATTTCCCTCATCACTTAAACCTTCACCCCCAATTACCGAACGTCAAAGAATTTGATAAGAATGCTAAAACACTCTTGCCAAAGCTTTTACAAGTCTGGTCCCCAAAACCACCAGACCTGCAGCTTGTGTCTTTATTTTCTCCCTTTGAAACTGTGTTCCAACATGTTCATCAGACATAAAGGTTATTGCCCCGAATCTTTCCATCAGTTGGCACAAGCAGCATTCAAGGTCCCTTAACCTTTTCTGACCAAATACAGAACGTAATGCCAAGCGTAATGTGAAACACTATCGAGCCTTCAGCCTTTATTACCTGAGACTACAGAGTAAAAAGGGAGATCAAGTACCTTTCATAATGTCCATTTTCCATCAAAATCCACACAAATTACAGATTTGTTCTTTTTCTCTTTTGATTGAAGCAAATTAGTCACCTTACTTAATGATAATACCTGCAGGACAGCACTTAGCTAAATAATGCATTTTAAGTTTTAATACTTCATGCACGTCAACTTTGACAATAAATATGATGCCTTCACTTGTCTAATCATTGATAGATAAAGTTAGATGCCAGCAGACTTATAATTTTCTGTCATCCCTTCCTTCAGTGTCAACTTATTTTATCCGTTAAGTGCTCTGTTAGGTTCAGCTACTGTTTACAGCCTTTATCAGAGTTGCTTAGTGGCACTCTAATTAGTACTTTAAAACACCTTGATGACATCTACAAAAAAGGACTAAACACAGTTTGTTTGTTTTTTTCATTCATAACCTCAGTTATAACATGCTCTTTTTATTTCATTTTATTGCTAACATTTCCTTGGACTCCTGGAAGATAATTAGATGACACGGATGTACCAGTTATTTTCCATTTTGTATTTCAGACTCAGTTATTGATTTAATGCTGCTTTTTAATGGTGCACTATACTCCCTCCAACTTAGAGCTCCTACCTATTTCCTGGAAGGTGCGGTGCCTATATCTAGACTGGATCAGGGACAATGATATTTAAGATTCTCACCTAAATGTCACAGTCAATAAGTTTGACAAAGTTCACCACTCACCTAGATGAGAGACACTCTTGGAGACACTCTTGGTGGGTTCACATTATTTCTGCTCTGCAGACATTTAGAGAACACTTTGTGTCAGTTGGGGTCTTGTCCTCCACCTAGGGGACGTGACATAATAAAGGGCGAAAATGCAGTGCTCCAGCTCAGCTTGATGAAATCTTATCTGTGCCACCACTTTTGCTTCCTGCCTTGCCTGCGCTGGCAGAATGCCTGCAGTGTGTGCCAGACGAGAGTCCCGGGGCTTCCTGGGCAGAAGGGAGAGAAGGGGTCCCCTGGAGCGCAAGGAGTAGAAGGCCTGGTGGGAGAAAAGGTACAAGTGACTCATCAACATGGCAGGCAATTTGCAACAGGCACTGAAACATGTTTATCTGACCATGATACTTTGCATTACATGATACTTGTTAAATTTCCTCTTGGCGTTGCTTATTAAATACTTTGAGTGCATGTGTGCTTACACCCATATTCATTGTGTACTTCTATCCTAAACAGGGGGATCCAGGTGTACGAGGTCCTATGGGTAACCCTGGGAAGGAAGGCCCAAAGGTAGGCAAGGAAATATCAGCCATAAATATACTCAGTAAATAATAAAAACAATTTTTTATGTAATTGTTTGTGTGATTTTAAATGAATTATCCAACTTGCAGCATGGTAAAAGAATCTGTGAAACTAATAGCCTCATTCTATGATATTGTTTATTGAAATGTGTGTTTAATCTAGTATAAAGAGATTTACATTGACAAATGCTTTTCATAAATTGCCTTTTGGATTATCTCTGGAAGCCTTACCAGCTGTTCGACTACTCACATTATTCTGTACACTCTTATGTGCTTGCTGCAGAAGTTGTTGCTATGGATACAGTGTTGTACCGCGGCGATACAGGCTAGGCAATTTCAAGCCGTGTGCTGTAAGAGGGGAAGAGACATTTTGAAGTTTACACCCATCAGCCTTAAGTTTTAGGCCTTTGGTGAAAAACGTTCACTTTTCCCTCCCTCGTCGGTTCTGCCTTCCTGCAGGGAGTAAAAGGAGAGAGAGGGTTCCCAGGCCCTACAGGAGATAAAGGTGATGAGGTGAGTGAAAAAAGTTTAATCTAAACAATTTAATCCAGTAGTTATCCCAGCACCTGGAAGTCATTGTGACATTGCGAGGCAGGTTTTTCAAAAGGATGTAAATATATTGTAATGTGTGCCTCGTCTCTAAACCTGTCTACTCTGAAAGTCTGTTTTCAAAAGAAGCTATCAAAAGCTATCCACAGTGCTGCGTGTGCACTATGCCCTGTCTTTCGCACTCTGAGGAGCTACTTTATAAAGAACGTAGCCTGTCCTGCATGTTTTGTGTGTGTGTGTGTGTGTGTGTGTGTGTATGTCTGTGTGTGTGTGTGTGCTAATTAACAAACAAGGCACTCTTTAGAGGAGGTGAGAAACATTTCATAGGTCAACTTTCAGCATTGAACTGCAATGGCAGGAGATTTTAAACTAACAGGGCCACTTGTTACTAGATATTATAGGCTCAATAAAAACGTGTTTTTTAGTCCTGTTAAAGTTTTTTTTTCCTTTTCAGCGATAAAAGAAATCGTTGAGAGAAACACTTGCAGTGCCATCTCTGAAAAACAGTTCAGAAATGCCTCATCTAAACAAATTAATTAAGATGCTGCATGTAGAAATGCCGCACAGCAGACAATGTTTCACAGCTTCGGCATTTTCAAAGGTGCTATGAAGATAAGAAAATATGAACATAATCCCAGCAGTCATTGCAGTGAATAGAAACATTTTAGAAGTCATCCTCTGTAGTATAGTTGCAATTGGATTCCTGGAAAGCTGTTCAAGGCATCAAGAAAAGAGGTTTGATAAGACTTGGACCAATAAATAACACCTTACTCCTTAGGTTCAGAGTATCTGCGTAGGTGATGTGGGCATCTGGCTGCTCACTACACACTATTTCCATTACTGCCGTAGATAGAAGTATTACAATGGACAGATTGTAATTAATGTTTTACTTTGCACACAAGAGAACACGTCTGTAAAGCTGTGAGCTGCTTGGTGTTCACAATGAAGTAGATCTTACCTTTCAAATACAACATCCTGCTCCTGAACAGGTGTGAACAGAGTAGAGAGCCCTCCTACAGTAGTGAGAAATTATTGGAAAAAAAAAAAGATGATCCACTGTGTCTCCTCCAGGGGCCTTCAGGAGTACCAGGACTTCCTGGTGTGACCGGTCGCACAGGGGCCCCGGTAGGAAACCTGTCCTTCATTTGGTCTGATATTATACACAAAGTACCTTTTTTATTTCTGCTTCTCTGTCTATTTTATCGCGACATGTGCAAGGCTTGTTTCTGAGGCTTAAAACAGATTTCAATGTAAGGATGCTGTTCTGCTTGCAGGGGCTTATGGGTAGACCCGGGCCAATGGGCCAAATGGGAGGAAAAGGAGAAAAGGTAAGGTGTTTTACCATTTAAGCAATCCTCTATATAATGTAGGTAGTGTGTATGTCTTCCTGGGTTTTATATACAGTATACAGTGGATGAATGTGCACGCTATATAACTTACTTATGTTTGCTCATTTGCATGCAAAGTATTCAGATATGTTTAGTTGAGTACCACAGCTCAAAGCCTTTAATAAATAAATGGTTTTGACTGGAAGTATAAATAACTTTTCTGTACACTTTTTCCCACTGAAATTTAGTTTTGTCGTAAATTATGAAGATAGATAGATGGAAAATAGAAAATGACAAAAAAAATTACTCCAGTTCCTATAATAAAGATAAAGTGCATCAAAGTGTAGGAAACCACATCTCTTAAAGGAAGCATTGATTTTTATTTTATTTTTTCTTCTCAGGGTTGGCAAATGAGGTTCCATATCATTGGATTACATTAGCATGTGACTGTGGTTGATAAACATTTCCATTTTCACTGACATGTTTAAGAATTCCTCTGGTTTGTGTTTGGCAGGGAAATGAAGGACCGCCAGGCAGACCAGGGCTTCCAGGGCCTCCGGTAAGTTCCTTCTGCCTCAACAAGAGCCAGATGGTGACAACAAGTCTCAAAACCTCCGCAAGGGTCATAGGTTCAATGTCGCCCTGTATGCATGCTTAAATACATTTTATTATTAACTTTGTTACACAAACTGACTTTCTTCATTCTCTCAGGGTTACAGACTTATAGCCATCTATTCAACACACTTAAACGCATTTAAACATGTTCTCTTGCTTTTATTAGCGCTTTCCAAAGATATCCTTTTGCCATGATCGAGTGAAGGTTAGAGCCAAAACCTTGCCTTGGCAGCTCGTCCCACAGAAATGACCATCAGTGCACTTATATTTTGCTCAGTCTAACAGTATTTAGTGTTACAAGAAAAACATAACTGACAAACACGCACAAATGTGATGAAATTGTGGCGACCTGCTCACTGGCACTGAATCATGTTCCCTCCCTTTTAAAAGGCCAGTGAGTAAGCACTTCCAAAGGCAAATCTATAATTCATCAGCCGTCCCCTTGAACCTGCCGTGCCCCCCACACACACACACACACACACACACACACACACACACACACACACACACACACCCTGGTCTCATAAACTGCAGTCTGGGAGGACAGGGGATGGCTCAGTGGCCTGAAAAGGGCACAGGCATCCGCTTGCTTCCAAATGAGAACCTTGACTCCTTCTACTTTTACAATAGCTGCCCTCTACCAATCTATCATAGGAAAAACATTCTTTTATGATCTAATACTACCCAAGAAGTCCAGATTACCTAGTTCTCATACCCGAATCTCTTATAATCAGTGTGCTCTTTTGTATTTCTGAGATCCTCTCGTTTTCTGAATTACCGCTGGCTCAAGGATTATTAGGTCTACTGTTCTCTGTTTTTCCTGTTCTTTTCACTTCTCACTCTCTCGCACGCTCTTCCCCTCTCTTTGTGTAATCACCAAATGAGCTATTGATCTCTCTCATGTAGCTTTTAAGGGCTTAACAGTGTATAACTGATCCAGACCTACTGTACAGTTTTCTGTAAAGACTCTTGGTGCCTAAAACTCACAGAACAGCGAGGAGAGTCTCCGAGAGGAGTCTGACTTACTGTTGATTGTGTTTTAGGGTGTACCCTATGTGGAGGGCAATGGCATGAGCAGTCTGTACAAGCTGCAGGTAAAGACTTTTCAAATGACTTTAACTCAGTGATAATGTCATTGTGATCCCTTGAATGCATGGCATCAATCATATTGGCAGAAAGGAATCTGTGCTTGTGGTTAAAATGTGTTTGACCCATATTGTAAAATATATAGTCAAATCATGAAAAAATGTCTTTTCAGAGTGGTGGAGCTATTTTAGGACCCCCTGGAGCTCCTGGTGCTCCGGTAAGCATAATCATTGTTACGCCTGAAGCAAATCCTTTACAGTGTACTGTGGAGAAACACTAGCACACAGGCTTGTTGATACTGTATGAGCCGCAGAACCTGGGAGAGCTGAATAACAAATAACCTGACCAGCCCTCCAGTGTTATCTCGCCTTCTGAGGCCCTATCACAGTCAATCATGTTCATTGAGAGCTGGCGGTTGGTGACGGCCAAGAGGCTTCCTGACTCTCAAACAGGTGTCTCTGACCCGCCCCAGGAGACACAACATCATTGATATGCAAAATGGACTTGGAAGTTCAGCTGCTCTGCACAGTTCCAAGCCGAAGTGACCCGATTTTGCTTATCAGCTCGCCCTGCTCCTCCTTATCAGACAGTCTGTAATCGTGCCCAGTCCTGGGAGATATTCACTCACAGGCCTTGCAGGGATCCATCCACCACAACGAACACTAAAGGTGGCGACATAAAATAGACACTCCAATATCCCCAGTGCACAATGCACACGAGCCACAGCTAAATCTTGAGGATGCTTCCCCCTGTACTGCATCCATCACAGCCCAACAGCTCCTCTGGAGCAATCAATAAGAGAGCATCTTCATCAGTGTAAAGAGGGACAAGGGGCCCAATTTATCAATTATTCTGTTTTATTAATGTGGGAAAATGCTGAAATGCTTTACTGAAAATTTAAACCTGCATGGCCAGTGTTTGTAAAAGTATGTGCGATAACCAGACTGGGTTATATGATCCTGATCACATTTAATCTTGCTTGAGAAAGAGAACACAATGTGAGCATGATTTACAGACAGAAATTGCGAGAAAAGAGAAGCAATAACGAATACTATTCATTTTATTGACAATAACATACAGTAGCCACATGTCATTTCAGACTATATTTATGATTTGCATGGTAGCGGTTGACACATTTATGGGAGTAATCTGTCCTTTTCTCTCTCTCTCTCTCTCTTAAGGGTCCCAGAGGAGATGAAGGAGTTGCAGTGAGTTGGAGCTTTTCATTCTGCAATGTCTTTTAATGAAAAATGTTTTGTTCTGCCCAAAAAGAAATGGTGAAGTCAGAGTTGCCAGTTGCTTTCTATCATTGTCTCTGTGGTTCTCTCCAACATAAGTCAATACACCCTCAAGCATGAGCACTTAACCACTCTCAGTAGAACTCCAACACACAGCAAAAAACTGATCACGTCTCCTGCAGATGTCAAACCGTTGTACCATATTGTCTTGCCAGTGGGAACCTATGAACTCTCTCTGCACTTCAAATGCCTTCCCCCCCACCTATACTGACGCCTGAACACAATCCGCGCAGACATGGAAACAATTTGACGCTTCTGCCATCAACTTGAATTCTTTATTCTCACGGGGCCAATTGCATTTTTTATTGTTTTGTTGCACAGTGATTTTTCACCAGGATGTTAATTTGACATTTTAATAAATTGTGTGAGCGGCTCCACTGCTGTGGTGGAATTGCCCCTATCCGTCTCACAGCTGATCCTCTGGCTGGCCCACTCTCCCCTTAGCCGCACTCGCTTATTCATGACAATCTACATGTGTGACAATTACCTGCACGATCCGTCTATGTCAGCACCGGTTGCCCCTCTATTCTGTGTAATGGCATTTCTCCATGGCAGCTTGAGCAAGATGAGGTAGATAGAGGCCATCACTTGCTCGAGCACTGGGAATGGGTCTCTATTTTTAGTACAGAAAGCAAGTCTGATTGTGATTGTCAAATGGGGCTCTTTTTCTACCCCATCTATAGCCTACAAGGTGTGACAGCATGTGTCATAGATCATATAATATAATACACTCAGGTTGAAGTATTGTCCTCTTAGGATTATCTTCATATTGACACATGAAGAGTTTGTATTAATACCCGACTGAGAATATCAAGAGGAGAGATGGAAATGGGCAAAATCTCGGTCCTGCAGAATTTAATTTACTTGCCTTCATGTAGCTTTGATCTATATTTGCTTGTTTATGCGTACTGACAGCCAGATAATGATGCCTTTTACCTTCTGGTAGCTCATCAGCAAACTCACCCTCCGATTGAGGACTGTGAGACAAAAATAGCATAATTCTTGGTTGCAACAAGGGGGGAACTAACAACCCTCAGTCTATATCAGTAGTGTCTTGACCACAGCAGACGGGGTGTTTTTCTTTCATAGGGGGAACCAGGGGCCATGGGATTACCCGGGCTTGAAGGGCTACCTGGTGCCAAGGTAAGCAACAGTATCAGCCTAACCTGATTACACAGTTAGGGAAAGTGCTTTCTCTGTACTTCATTCACTTTACAGAACATTTAAAGAGTTTATTTCTGAAATGAGATATGAGAAAATGCTTTCCAGTGTGAAAGTGAAACACATTATTTGGACCTGTTGAAGTTAGGAGTCAACTTAAGGGAAAATAATTATGTTTAGGAGAATTCAATCACATGTTGTTGGGTTTTTTTTAAATGTTGACGGAAGGAATTTCTGGTTGAAATCTCTGAACTGGATATACAGCAATACCACAGCAATTTAGAGCCAAAGCCTTCATGTAATAGTCAACCATCTGCACAATGAACTGCTACTATTGGACGCATTTTCCTTAATGGTACAAAACTATCCCTGCATGCAACTTTTCACAACTTTCTACATCTAAATCTGTATGGAAAAGTTGCCACCAATTGACAGTGTGTACTGTGTGTGTGTGTGTGTGTGTGTGTGTGTGTTAAGGGGTGGAACGTTTCAGTTTCTGTAACATCCAGAGTCATTTATCTTTTAGGGGAATTCTGTCAAAGGTGTGACATATGCAAAGTGTTAGCTTATGAAATATGAAGAAGACTTAAGTTCATAAGGAGGTTGTTTATCATAACTCCCTATTTGTGATCTCTGAGTAGAAACTCATAGTGTTTTTAAGTGTTTTATGTGTTCATTGCATTTATCCAAACAGCGAGGAGCCCAGGAGCATTCATTACAGCCAGTTTCTGATATCAGTATCTGTGTGTCTGCTTGACATGACAGTGATTTATGTGTATTCTTTATGTAATGTGTATGCCATCTCTCTGACACATCTGCAATGTTTCCTTCAGGGTGATATTGGTTTGACTGGTCCATCTGGGATACCAGGTCCTCCAGTAAGTGAGATTTTTTTTTTTTTTTTCGATTAATTTACACCGACACATACTCCTCCTTGATCAATCATCTGTGTTGTTTGAGTCTGCTGCTGGCAACAAGTCGATGATGTTTCATAAAGTGCACACAATAGCAGCTATCAAAACAGAAGTCTCATAACACAACACCACTTCGATTAAGAACTTGGATAAAAACCTGTGGTCTGTTCAGTGGGATTTGTGTGCAGCCATAGTAGGCTGGTTGGTATACATAAGCAGGAGGCTGCAGAGGTGCTGTAGATATGACACCATTGAGAACCTGTCAAACACGGTCTGTTCTCTTCCTATGTTTGTGATTGACAGGGGAAGCCCGGCACTCGTGGAGAGCCAGGGATCCCAGGAGAGCCGGTGAGCCTCAGCCTCTAACTCTCTTTGAGCTGTCAATCCACATGTCATTCCTTTGTCACTGCCGACTGACACATCGGCTGTCTCTGTTCTCTGACAGGGTGAGAGGGGGCCACTCGGAGAGACAGGATTCCCAGGCCCCGAGGGACCCCAAGGTGTTCCTGTAAGGATGCTACATGAATTCTGTTGCTCTTCCATATATAATCACTACTAGGTGTTGCCAAAGCACCTTCCATTAATGGTCAGACTGGAAATAGGGCTTTGAATGACACACTGCTCCTTTTCATCAGCAGGTTTATCCATGGTTATTTTACCATAATATGGGAAAAAACAGCATGATTCAAGGACAATATGGATATATTATGTATGTTAGCGATCACTTGTCCTGTAGATGATTACATTCCTCTATGCAATTACCATCAGAGATGGTTTCTGTAATTTTCCCTGTAAGCACACAATGGAACAGTGTTCACACAGCAATCAGGATCATTATCCCTTGGTTGAGATATCTCATTAACTGTGGAGATTACTAGGAGTGCAACAGTGCTGATCCAATCGAAGGTGGGAGCTGATACAAAATGTCTTTGTTTGTGCTGCACTCCTTGAGCAGGGGAGATCTGGAAAAGATGGAACTCCTGGATACAAGGTGAGTTGTGCGAACACGTTGCAAATCCCCTTATAGAAAGTGCTTTACATCAGCCGAGCTACAGAAAGATGGCACAGCAGATTTTTTACCCAAAGCTACCGCATCCTGAGTGCATTAAACCTATTTGCATATTTGAGATTTTAACGATAAAAACTGAATGGAATCCTGCAGAATTAAGGCTTTGTTGACTTTTAGTCTTTTTACCCTAATTATACAGTTAATGCTTTCAGGCAATGATAAAGTGTTTGTAATAGAGGGCAGTAGACATTTAGATTAAATATGCATTTTCCTGCCTGATGAACCTGGCTAAAATTGAAACGAATGCTGCGGCAAAGTCTCCTTTTAGGTGACTGATCAAATATATTATACACTATTTACTACATAATCACACAGAATGGGCTCACAGCATGCAGAACAGATCTGCTATGAATAGCCATTCCTAACACATTATACAGTCTAATACCAAACTGGTTTGACTATGAGCATTACTGTTTTGCTCTGATCTGATTTACAAGATTATTGTCACCTAACACCTTAATGACAGCCCCAACAGTTTATTGTTTTCTTCTTATTATTAGTTAATATTCCTCCCCCAAAATCTCAGAATTGCATGGAATCCTTTTACAGTTTTATCCTCATGTCTTTCTGCCATGGTGCCTGACTTTTTGGTGGGGCAACAGTGCCATCTAGCAGGTGGCTTTGCTCATCTACCCAGACTCCTCACTGCTTTGAGGTTTAATGTAATGCTCAGGGAAGCACATTTCAGTAGGCAAGATGATAGATTTAAGCCTCCCATCAGGCATTGGGGAATACAGAGTACTGCAGATTAAAACAGGCAGGGGAGAACAGCATCACAAAGAGGTGCCCGCTTTAAAACCACATCATGCCAGATTGTCTTTTGCATGGCTCCTGTAATCCAGCAGGAAATTGATACAAAGATGCTCCCAGAGGTATTGCTGCGAGCACGGTAAAGGGAAGCAATGAGGAGTGACAGGGAGGGATTGGAAGACACAAGATGTTGTGACATGAAGCCAGAGACAGGTATTTTCTCTCCCACCTCCTCCATACAGTAGAGACAGCTGGTGGGAAGGCAGGCATTTCTCAAATGAAGCAGGAGTGATGCAGAGAAGCCGTGACATTGCAGAAGGTGAAACACTATACAGGGATATATTATACAAGCAATGCACCTGAGCTGAGTAAGAAGCAATCAATGCACAGTCATCTGAAAAGTGTACATTTCTCAAAGTCAAGTAATTCAGGAAAAGCTTGCTTACAGTTATTTCCTTCAGGCAACAGAACAGAAACTTCTGCAAATATTAGAGTAAATATGAGCAATATGGCGGGTTTAAATAATTGAAATCTCTGCTTCATATATACAGATTAGAAAAATGGAGTATTACGTGTGCCCCTGCATGTTACTGAACATCAGTACTTTGTGTGCAGTGTGTGAAAAACTTCAGGTTCTTTTTCCAATTATTCAGATGTTACTGCTTTACCTTTTTCCTACAACAACAAAGCCTTAAAAATATATTTTTCTGCTTTTTTTCTAAGGGAGCTACAGGTAGACCAGGGGACAGAGGATCCAAAGGAGAACGTGTAAGTAGTGTCATTCCTGTGTTCCTAAAAAAGAAGCTGTTTTTATGACTCAGACTATAATGCACAAAAAAGGTTTGATGAATAGTAATGAAAGTCTTCACTTCAGCGCAAATACGACTAATCCCCACAAGCACATAAGCACTAGATAAAGGCATTTAACGCTCAGTGCAGTTTCCTATTGTGTTTGCAAGGCAAAATTAAAGAGCTCCGTCACACTTCTGCTGTAATCTATTGCAAATAGAGAATGCAAAATGGGGCTTTTAGCTTCATAGTTGGCCACAGAACCTCAGGACAGGTGACTGGACACATTAGGAGAAATAGGTCAGTGTGCACAGCATGTTAAGTGAAATAGTCAGGCCTAAAAATAGTGACTGTGGTGCAGCTTTGATTGTTATACTGTAGAACTCAACCAGATCTAAAGAGTTTGTTTCAGTACAGCATCGTATAGAGCTGAGACATGCCTGGGCTTCTTTACTGCAGGGTGATCCAGGGATTCCTGGAGAAAGAGGCGTTCAAGGCGAGAGGGGTCGCACAGGAGATCCTGGCCCTATTGGACCGATCGGACCAACAGGCCTAAGGGGCGATCCTGGCCCTCCAGGACAGTTGGAGAGTGTAAACCTCTTGGTAAGTTTGCACATACCTTCCGAGCAAAGAAAGACTATCCTCCCAGACACTAAAACCTTAATCAGCCTGCTTCCTTCCTGAGTTTGTGTAACTAGTTCAGGTCTTGTTCCCTGTGTGGAAAATGGTGCAGCTACAGATTTCTGCATGAAACATCAAACAAGGCTGTGCAAGGGAGGTTGCTGTTCTCTTTTTCTGCTCAACGCTTCCCACTCCTCATCTAGGCGCAACAGAAGGTCAGAGAGGGAGAGAGATGGAGACAGAGAGAAAGACAGAGATATGTAGGCGTGCCTAGAGCTCTGCAGAGCAGTGAAAACACCTCCGTGTGTCACAGACATTTTACACATACTGTACGCAGTCACAGCAGTTATATAACATCCACAGCAGAGATGAAAAACTGTTTTGAATGTAATGATTCAAGGTCCAAGGCTACTTTTGTTTGCCATTGTTACTGGTGCAGCTCCCAAAAGCTTTAACAATGTCTGTGAGAAAGGTTGATATGACTGACATAAAGTGTACTGTCTTCTTTTCTATATTTATATTCTGTTATTTTGGGTTTCTAAGCCCTTTGAATGGCAAAGCATACTGTATATTGTTATATATTTGCCTTGATAATACATATATTTGCTGGTAAGCTTAAGCACAGAGAATTGGACATAAAGTAACACCAAGAAGTCTCTTTATAGAGTTATAATATCTAATTTAATATTCCCCGACTGAATCCATTTTATTATAGCTGGTTTTCATGCGCAGATGTTATATTATAATGCAAGGTTGGATTTCACTGAATAGTTAGAAAAGAGCTAAAAAAAAAAAAGGGGGAATTTGAGCAGTAATCCCTCCTCCCTGCCATTGTTTTTGGCACAGATGGTTTCTGCAAACTGTGTAGTGGATCTTTGAGTTGAGATACATGTCAGGCATCCATTTGATTTTCATGCCGCGATAACTACCGTACCTCATCTGCTGCCAGTTCACTGGGAATGAAAGATGACTTGCTGTTGTGTCTTAATTGCTTTCTTTGTGTGTTAAAAATGTTTCAATGAAGTTTCTGTTTGTCGGTCTCCACACACAGGGTGATCCCAGCTTCATGGAGGAACTCAAAATGTTTATCAGAAATGAAGTATTGAGAGTCTTTGAAGGTAAAAATCGTTCCGCATTTATTTTACATGTTTTCTCGCTTTATTCTCGCTCTTTATTCTCTGTTTTTCTGCGTTCTGAATGCCAATTTTGATTGGTCTTACCTTGTAGAGAGGCTATCGAGCGCTGCCATACCTCAGAAGACACCTGCAGGCATCTTAGCTTCACAATTCCAAGGGCCTCCAGGACCTCCTGGCAAGGACGGATTACCAGGTTCGCCAGGAGAGCCCGGACCTTCTGGTTCTCCAGGTAGGAGCTCAGGCTGCCAGACTGAACTGCTGGACGATAGAAAAATAACCACTTTTCTTACAATATGACTTAGAAATAACACTCTTAACCTTTGATTGCTCAAAACTATTGGTGAAACTGAATTAACTCTTTGTTGTCTGATTTAATTGTAATCTATGAATGTAGCCATGCCATATGTGTATGCCTCAATGGTGTTTAAATATAACAGTTAGTCCAAATACCATATGCCGTAGCACACATGTACAGTTAAAGGAGGCAGCATTTACTACTGTATACACAAAGCTGCAGGTTGACATGAACTATGCAGAGTGAACTGCAACAGCCGTCAGTTAAAGATGTTTTTCTGTATGGATGAAACACTGGAGATTGGCTAGATTGGGGTGGGTGCACCAATGCAGGTTGACACGTGTATTTTGTAGGGATTCATGGGTATTTTTCTCTTGCTTAGACCCATATATCAATGCAGACTGAGGGGCAGGAAGCAGAGGAAAGGCCAGGAGTGTGGTGCACAGCGGCTCTCTGGGAAATATGAAGACAAACGGAAGAATTGGCTGTGAATAAGAGAAAGTAGTATCAATGTGGACAGGAAAGAGCCCCAGTATTGATACCTCACTCCAGGAAAGAAAGCCTCTAAAGTACAAAAGGAGCATAGTCAGGGAAGAGGGTGGACTTTATTAAACTGATACAACTTCCTGACTGCTCATACAACACTAATGGTCAGGCTTTATACCTCAAACTTGCTTAGATTTGTATTGTGTCCGCAGCAGAGCTATGGTATCTTAACTTTTGAAGAGGAGGAGTGTGTTACAGTGTTGGTGCAGATCAAAGCACCACTGCATTGGCCTTTCTCTTTGAGCTTTGTATCTACCTCACATTATTCAAGACCATTTACTCTTTAACCCACTGCTATGATATAAAATGCTGCTTTCATTCATGAATAATGTAGTTAAAGTAGGCAACTACTCCACTATAAATATTTGTGTTAATGCTATTTGCATTACACGTCTTGGATTGTGTTTAGCTTGTTTGTTTTTTTATGCTTCAAACGAGTGTTTTATAGGTGATTCTTAATGCAGCTTTGCAATAAATATTTATCGAAAAATAAAGAGGAAAGTTATTTCCCTTGATAAATCAAAAATTCAACAACTTCTTAATTTTTTCTTTGTTGACTTGTGCCTCCACTCAGCTGGGGATAGAGTTTGGGGTAATATTTCCTCATTATTTCTCGTCATCCTCTGCTGGAGACTGTGCTCCTCTGGAATATCCAATTTGACTTCTTCTACAATATGCCAAAATGAATTGTTTATAGAGAAAAATAACCCCTCTGTTGAATTTAGAGTCTTTTTTTTTCCTCATGGTTTGATTTCACATGGGTGAAAGTCTCAAGCTGTTAGAGAATACCCAGAAGGACGCATGCTGAAGTGCATCATTTCTTTTCTTTTTCTTTTTTCCCCTCCTTTGTTGTAATTGAGTGCTCATTTATCATTCTACTCATCTTTTAGTTTTGAGATCCTAATGGAAATACTCACTGATGTCTGTTTAAGTGCATATTTCATAACTTTTACATTTTGTTGTTTTTACATTCATTTTTAATTTTGTATTTCAGTGCATTCTGTATATTTATTAATACTGACTGAAACAAAGTGTCTTTTATTATATCAGGCTGTAAACTCTGTGTTTCAGAGCTGCTCTGCTTTGTTCTGTACAATATGGAAATATCACTAAATATCCCACAGTAATTGGTCTTTGATGGAGCAGCTGCTCAAAGAAAGGTGTTTGTTTTTTTTTACTTTTGTAAGGCATAGCACGAATAAAAATATGTTGCTGTTGATACTGTTTACAACAGTGTACAACAGGTGCAGGGCTACAATCCTATCAATCAAACATGAAAAACCACTCTGTGGCAATATTATTTTCTAATAACTTATTTGGTCCATTAGTGCCCCTAGAAACAATTTGCTTTCAGCCAAGTACAGACGCATTATGGCATTTTCGATTTATCAGAGTGCACACAACCAACGTGCCACCCAAGCTTATTGCCCTGTGTGCTATTCAGTATTTTTTTGCTTAAGGTACAGTGCTCTTTTCTCCATGGAACATCTCCTCCCTGAATGAATGCCCCAGGCTCTGTGAGTGTTGAAAGAAGTCTCATTATTGCGGCAATGTGTGGATAGCCCCTCTCTCTTTGAGCCTCCGTTTTGGAGCATTCATAAGCCTTTTTTTTCCTGAGATTTTCTCTGACATGTAAGCGTTGAAGCGTTTCCCCTTTGGGCCAGGCGGTGCAATGCTTGATACTCCTGTCAATGTTTCTGATGCACTCCATGCAACCACTCCATGCAACCGCTGGTCCTGAGACTCCATTAGTTTAAGTGCCTCATGGGGAAAACATTTCGCAGGCCCCTCAGATTCTTACTTGGTATGCTGCTGTTTTGAACTGTAAAGACTTACCGGCTTTGCATGGAGTGAGACAGCCTTTAGCTAATATGTTTGTGTGCATATTGTTATGAGCAGTACACTTGCTGGCCTGACTTGAAGATTAGTGCAAATGCTTCGATTGTGTTTTACTCATTGGCCTTTTCTTAACAGACTAAGCATGTCCTTGTGTTCATCACCACTGCTTGTTCTTTTCATCCCAGAGGTACTCAAGCAGCAGCCAGTCACCATCATAGAAAAGACTGCATGTAATTTTAACATGAGATAATCTAGTTTGTGAATTATATCTCTGAGTCTAGCTGTCATGAATAGACGTGATTGTTTTCTGCATCTGTTGCATCTGTTTGTTTTCTCGTGAATGAGTCCAGCTTTGATTAGGCCTATCTTCTCACTCTCTGAATGCCTTTAGTGACCCACATATCTGACCTCGGATTGAAAAAAGCCTCTTTGCTCTGTTTTGAAATCTTCAAAGATGCATGCTTGTGGCCCTGTTGTTGACAGAAAGCTATACAAGCCCACAACGCCTCCTTCTTCGAACACTAACACACAGATGGCTTGTTTGATGATTTCTATTTTGACGGGATGTCAGTATGTCTTTTATTATTCAAAGGTTTGGGATTGAAACTGGGAATCCAGACTAGCCTGTTTCTACATCACCTACCATAGCTGCTTCAAAATAAGTGCAGACTTGATGCCTGACGTTGCCGTCGTATTGATGATATTTATATCATCAAGATGCTGATCTGTCCCTGGACAGATATGAAGGTTGCAAAAGTGTATCCTCATGTTACGGCATTTGTACTAATCTTACTAACTGTACGGCACACTCCGGGAACATGACAACACACAGTCCGACTTCATCTTTGCCATATATGTACTCAGCCAGAGTGTTGTGTCTGTCCTCAGGATACAGGGGTCAGAAAGGAGAACGAGGCCAGCTTGGTCTGGGGTTACCAGGAGATCCAGGGGTCATGGGGCCACCAGGTAAGAACAGCACATTGCACTTGATTTGATGTAATGTATGTGTTTTGAAGTATTATTGATTGAGCAGACAAGGAGCAAGACAGGAAGGAGAGATACTGGGGAAATCATATCTCAAAGGCTTTTTTATTAGCTGCATATTTCTAAAACAATAACTTAAAGCTGCACTTGTCAATATTTTTATATTAACAATGGATCAAATCATAGTGACGAACCCACAGAGACTTTGCTGGACAGCAAAACAGAGCTAAAAGCAGGGTGAATATTGGACATTCATCAGGTGGAAACACAACTCCAAACGAATGCCAATGTTGCTCCGTATCTGCTGTAATATGTCAATGTCATGTTTACAGCTTGTTGCACTGTCCCCCAGTGCCCAAAAAAATAAATGAATGCTGCTATAAATCTTAAAACTAAGCCTTGCCACTTAACCACTCGATAACCATCAGCCATAGAGCAATAAAACATAAGGAAGTATGGTATTTGTGCCTACATATAAGAGCACTTCTGGCAGCCGAGCCACACATGCTTCAATTATACCACATTTGTCACAGAAAGACCAGGCACTGCATTAACAGCCCTGCCTCCTCCACATCTCCCACTGCTTTCTTACCTGTCCACTGAAAGGAGGGAAGCGTATCTCATTGTGATATCAGAGAACTGGGGTCATGTCAAAAAACTCTTAAATTCTATTTCATTTGGTATCCCAGCATGTTGGAGATAAACACAGCTCCCAGATGACATTAAAAACTCACAGCTCCACTGTGACATGAATGGGACCCCAATAGAGGACAAAATGCTGCAGTGACGGAACAATGACATCCGTTCTGTAAAGTACGGACACAGCTAAGTGTTGTCCTGAATAAAAAGTTTCACTGAGCACAACCCAAGATGTCAGCTTGTCCCCTGCTCCTGTGAACTAAAAAATAACTCCCCATACCCTGATGGAGCAATGAGATGTGGGATTACCTCACTGACTTCCAGCCTGTGACATTAGGAGTGTATCACTGAACCTAAAGTCACTCACCCTACCTGTGTATGTGCATAATGCATGTGTAGGGCAAAGGGAACGCGGCTGTAGCTTCTATGGAGAGGACAAATCGCGGCTGTTGAAAGTCGGGGGCACGGTGATAGGAAGCACCTTCGGCACAACTGGTGGCATTAGACTTCAGCTGTATTCACATCAAGAGTTGGAAAGTACTTGAACAAACTGAAGTAGATTTACAAGTAACTACCAATCAAAAGTTTCTGTCACTTGGCCCTCATAATGAGGGACAGTTCGTAGCCCTTGAATTCCACATGCTCTATGAGGTTCCCCCTGGACCTGGTTCACGAAGACTGGGACACATAAGTCACATACAGGAGATTCACACACACTATCAGGGAGCAAAGGCCCTCCTGGCAGGCTACAACTTCAGTGTTGTTGGTCCTCATGGGGAGAAAATCTGGGAACATCTCTGTGAATGATTTATAATTTCAAGTAAATTACGTGAGAGTGACCACGGTATCCATTTGCTATCTTTTCACCTCACCTCTTTGTACCCTGACGCCTGATGGTGCTGTTGCTAAGTCATGCCAGACTGTAGGGCATTAGTTCTGTGCTGTAGCTAATTAGCAGGGTTGAGCTAGCAGCCGTAAGTAGTCACCGAAACTGCCGCCTGAACGCACAGATTTAACAAATGTGGGGGGCTAAAACATTTTTGATAATGACACTGTTACTGTTACTTTGTGCAGCTTTGCTCTGGTATTGACAGTACAAGGCACCACAGTACTGTGGACAGTTTGTGTGTGAGCAGTTAAGCTGGAGATGGATGTGGCAGTAATGAAAAGGGCAAGTTGTGTTTTCAGAGGGAGGAAAAGGACAAGGCAGTACTTGTGATTCCTTTTGTGTGAACTGTAGAGGAGGCAGGGCTCCCTCGAGCTGCGACTGCTCTGACTGATGTAATGGACACTCCTGTGGTTGGACTGCTTTTTTTATAGGCTTATAGTGATACATTGGAAAGAAATGCTATCACTGGTTCTTCTGTTTGTTTGTTGTATGGAAAGTATATGAGAGACAAGGAGGCAATGTGGACTGCGTTGCCACTTCAGCAAGCTGTTGCTAAGTAACATGAGATGACCTCACCATATTAGAGGATGGGTGAAAGGACTTTCTCCTTTCATTCTCATTACAGTGAAATTAAAGAATTCATTAATTGTAAATGAGATATCCAGCTTTCAAGAAAAAAAAAGAAAAGTTCTTACTGGTGTGAAAGTGAAACATGTAATGGGTTCTTAAGGGAAAGTAATAATGTTAAGGAGAATTTAGGACAGGACGATAAGGCTGGAATTCATATCACAATATATTAATTAGAATGCCTTTCCAGTATGGATATGATTAATGTATGCAAAATCACATACAGTACATAATGATCTATTAATATTCACTGCAGTTAACTGTGTTCCACTTTTACGTTGTACATGCTTCACTAATGTCAGTAACATATTTTGTTGTAATTACAGTTCTCTTTGAATCATCCATTTTTTTTTATTGTTTAGTTTATGAAACGTTGAACAAAGAAATAGGAAAAAATGCACATTAAAGTTTTGAGAGCCCAAACTGACGTCTGACCAACAGTCCAAAACTCAAAGATCATCAGATCAGATTCAATTTAAAATGATATAAAACACAGAAAAGGAGCAATATGTGAGAAGCTGACAGCAAATATTTGGCACCTTTGCTTGATTATAATGACTTCAACAATAAATCGATTTTTAAAATTGTTGTTGATTGACTAATTGATTAATCAGCTAAATAGTTTAAACTCTAAACAATACGATTCCACCTGAAAGTTTATGATCAATGACATTGCATTATTGCCCAGCCTTATAGGAGAATTCAGTCACCTGTGCCTTTTGAAATACTGATAATTAATTTTAGGGTAGAAAATATAACCTGACCAATACTAGATTTATGAGGCTGATACTGGGATATTTTGTTTAAAAATTAGATATATACTATAACCATAGTATTTTTTTAAATACAGATACATAACATAAGCAAACAATCTCGATACGGATCCCTTAGATACTTTTTTAAAATACTGAGCAGGACATTTTACAGTGTAAAAATCAACTTGCCAGTGCTCTCTAGTGGACAGACTATGTAATAGTGACGCTGTTTTTGAATGACCTCAAACCTGGTTGGGCATTTCTATACTGCAGTTTCTTGTTACTTATCGACTGACATAAACACAGAAACGATATATCTGCAATGAGCTAATATTGGCCGATATATCAACCTGATTTATCGGTCTAGCTCTAGCAGAAATATCTGTGGTGGATATAAAGTATATATTATTCATATATTATTTTATACTTTCATACAGTATGTCACAATTATTTTGTGTGTTATCATCTTTACCAAGAACTATAACTTGAGTGAGGGAACGTGTGCCTCTGCAAAACCGCAGCTTTGAGTTTTATCAATAATAGAAAGCTCTACTGAATGACGATAAAGTGTGGCCCGGCGCAGGAATTAATAATGTCCAATTCTCTGTCAAGGCCCTCCTGGGATCACTTCTCAGGGCCCTCCTGGCCCTCCAGGGCCCCATGGACCTCCTGGGACATGTGACCCCAGTGACTGTCTCCTTCCACCCCTATGAGCCCAGCAGAGCGGTTCAGGCTGGTTCGAGAACAGACGTCTAGCTCCGAGCTCAGTGCTGCAGCCGCAGAGCAGGAGAAGGACGGCCTCGCTCTATCTGACAGCTTCCTCAGCTCTGGTTTATCGGACAGACTCACAACTGACCTCTTTTGTTCCCTTTACAATAACATTTGGATGCATCAGGATTTTTTTTGTTGTTGTTGTTCTTGTTGTTGTCGGGTTTGTTTTGAATGCAAAAGAATACCTTAGAGTTGTTTTTTAGTTTTTTTGCAATGCTGTACTTTTACTACGTTATTTCTCATTTTCACATCCCCTACTGTGATGTAATGCATTCCTTGTCAACTCTCATTATGTCTCTCAAGACCATGAAATTACTTTTTCATCAAATTCAGTCCTGTCTGAAAACATGGTCTTAATTATTTGTTTGCCTCCTTAATGGGCATGCCTATTCACTCTTCTGTTCTTATTCAGATAAGCCAATGTGCTGGCAGAAGGTGCATCTCGTGTGTGTGTGTGTGTGTGTGTGTGTGTGTGTGTGTGTGTGTGTGTGTGTGTGAGAGAGAGACAGAGCGAGAAAGAGATTAGCTGAATGAAAATACTTGTTTTATGTGTAGGTGTGAGAACAATAACAGATTTTTGAAACTTATGCAACCAAAGTGCAGCAGGTGTGTCTGATATGGAAATTATTTATTTTTAAGCGTGTTCTTCAAGAATGTATTTAAAAAGACAGTACTAATAATTGTGGTAAATTTAGCACGGCTATTCTGTAATGTTATTACTAGATGGTGGATTAATATGTTTCTGGATTACTGAGAGCTTTGTTCTATGACGATATCACTCATGACACACTCATGATAAAGATGTCTTCCCATTTTCTGTAGGTTATGCGTCAGTTACTGAGCGCTCATCAGTGAGGTTTGCCATATCTTTTAAATACGAAAACCTACAACTTGTACTTTTTGTCTAAGACACATACCACAAGGGCAGATCTTTCCACATGAAAAGAATGTACTTTAAATGTTTCATGAGTGTGACCTCACATTCACCTTTACTGTTGGTGTGTTTGTTTGGTGTGGTATGTTTTTCCTGTCTAATGGGGCTTGTAATGGGACCTGACAATATAATTACATAAGCAAGTTGCCATTGTAATGACGCATCAAGGTTCTCACTTTTGTTTTCTATCATACATTGCAGCAAATGTTGAAGATTCGTGTGTGTGTGTGTGTGTGTGTGTGTGTGCGTGTGTGTCTGAGATGCCGATTATTAACGTTCATTGTTTACATAGTGTTGTGTATGATGATTCCTCTGGTTTGTTTGTATATTTTTGATTTTCAGCCACACAAAGGAAATCGGACTACTACACTACAACTTCAGACTTTTCGTTTTGGTGAAACATGTACTCATAAATGTACTTGAACTTTCTTGTCGTTCGTTTTAACAGTATCGCGGTCTAAACCCTGGTTTTTCACTCGCTGACCAGCACTGTGTGTCACTACGTATCGTCGGGGTTTCGGGGCATCTTAAGACTGGAGTTTTGATTTATTTATTTGCTACAACAGGTTTCAGGAGGTTTTAATGTTCTCAACTAATTTCAGAAGGTTTTGAGTCAACCTTACTTAAACAGGCTTTATGATTATATCTTATCCAGAAACGCACGTGTGCAAGGATGAAAATCTTAGAGGACAATCACTCTGAAAATGTGCAGACTTTCTTCAAGACAGGAAGAAGTTCCCAGCACTGAAACTTTGGACTGAAATGAATCCCCTGTTTGAAGATTTCTAAGGAAATGCACAATTTGTTCATCCAAAAAGTAACCTAAACTTTATAATCACACTAAACAATGAGCTCTTTAAACAGCAGAAAAACTTAATTGGTCTGTAGTTTATATTCCTCAAACTTTCATTTTGAGCGCTGTTTAATGAGAGTTTGACTCAAAGGCTTTCATTTTACTTTTAAGTGTCCTGCTGTGATTAATGTTTAAGAAGTTCTGTGGGTGTATCTGAAATTGTGTGACCTTAAGAGCTCGGTTCTATCTGTATTTCATCCTTTAAGATCTGTGTGACAGTTTTTTTTAATTTTTTTTTTTTTTTACTTCATGTCTCACATCATCATGCTTCTCTTACGCATGTGAATTATAACTCACTTCTTACTTTGAAGCTGCAGAGCATTTTTTAGAGATATTTTTCTCAGCATGCAGGCTTGGTTTTATCTCTGCAAAAAAAAAATTGTATCAGCACGAGTGGGTCTAATTTTAGATGGGTATTGGATCAAATGTGTGCAATTGACTTCATTTGTGAGTTGAAAGAGCCCCCTGCTGGACATGTATTTATTTTCTCATTGCTTGCAAAAACAAATCTTTCTTTGGATTAGAGGCTGCATAAAATCCCCTCCTTCTATTGCCTTCTGTCCTTTCATCGCACTAATTTTCATATTGGGCTTAATGGCGTTATTGGGAGACAATAATGCCGACCTTGACCAAATTCAAATGAGACGGCATCAGCAAACTAATGTGATTAGAACTTTTTGTTCTACCGATGAGAGCAAACTCTCTGCGTATATTGAATTTAGCTTGAATTGATATTAATGTGCACCGGTTTGTGACTTCAATTTGGCTAAACAGCATGACAACTAGGGAGGACACAAAATGGCTGCTGATGTCACAGCCCACTTCACGAGCAATTTGGTGCCAGCCATTTTACATCACTCCGAGTTAAAATCCATTTATTCTAAGTGGGAAATGTCAGGTGAAAGCAAACTCAAACAATGGCGGTGTTGTAGGTTGAAGCATCCTTCAAATGGAATGCTAAAACAATAACATCAGTTTTATATCCCCACATATTTCATTATTGTCTCTTTTTTTTCTTTTTTTTTTTTTACAATAATGTGAGTTGATCCTGTTGCCACATATAATCTAATCTTATAAATAAGCTTGTAATGAGGGGGAATATGGATCAGCCTCTCAGCATGGTCCCCCGGATTAAAAATGACTGCCTGCTGCTCCCACTGTAACTCCTCTCTGCTCCTTCATAAGCTCATGTCGAGTGACTTTAATGTGTGTTTTTGAAAGTCTTTGTCTCGTTGAATATCTACCTCAGTCTTGGTTTACCACACGTCTACATGATTAGCTATTTTGGAAAAAAAAAAAAAATCACAATACTAACTGTTGCCTTTTATTGAAAACAGCAAATGAGACCTCACATGTATGTAAAAACAGATATACTGCAGTCCTGGAGGTTGACATCAGTATCAGTTGGCTTACCGGACTTAGGGGCGGTGATGCTCCTGTTGTGGAGGAGGATCCAGAGTGTATGTGGTTACCAGGTATCAGAGGTTATATTTTACACTTTTCTTTGCAGCATCTTTTATTTACACTGATTAATGGCACCTGCCTTACACGTGTGCAATAAATGTTATTCAGTGCTTTATCTCTTGTGTTCTTGTGTCGTATTTTTGAGCACTAACACAGCCCGGGTTACACTTTATTTTACAATATGTTTCTGTGTGTTCAGTTATTGTGCCACATGAGCTCATGTTTAGAAAATTAAGTCTGTGTTAATAATAACTCCTTTAAGAAGTTATATTACATGTTACAATGTGAAAAACTCACAACCAAAGTTTCTTTTTTAACCCAAGACATAAATATATAAAACCTATTTTGAATTAAACATATTTATTGTATTTTTGAGTTTCATTCTTGACCTTGGAAACAGCTTTTGACAAAACAATCTCACCTCAAGGTCCATTTAGTACCTGTCTTGGAGCTTTCAGTCACGTCACATGATCTTCATCAGTTTGCTCAGTTGTCATGGAAAGTGCTCAGAAAAGATGGAAATTTGAGCATCTACATTTCTGTGACAAGTGGGGAAACTCCATCTGCTGATGAAGATCATGTGATGTGATCGAAAGGTGCGGAACAGCTACTAAATGGACCTTGAGGTGAGATTGTTTCGTCAGCTGTGATATTTCTGTTTTTATTCGAGGTGTTTGGAAAAACAATTGAGAATATCAATTTTGCATTTCCTCATATTTGTGACAAAATATTCTATCATCACAGAATGATACCAGTAAACAGAATAAATGAAACACTGCATGTGTTGTTTTCTTTATTTTAACAAGGATCTCCCTCTTCCCTAAAATATATTTCCATATATGCATGACTGCACTCATTCTGTCATTGTCATTCTGTACAATGAGGCAAAATCACATCAGGTTGTTTTGTAGGAAATATAATTAACCACAATTCAAACATTTTTTACAGATTTACAACATAAACTGAAGTCAGTGTGACTTGATGACATTTTCATCCTCTCTCCTTTTTATTTTGAACTGCAGGGCTGAAAAGACGCTCAGACATGTAGAAATTTATATTTAAAAAAGGGCTTCAACAGGTTTATCTTTGGTACATTAGCACATACAGAACAAAATAATTGAAAAAAGGCACTTAAACCAAACAAAATCCTGATCGCGGATTGCTTTGGGTGATCAATTGAAATGTTCTGTGAGAAAGCGGAGGAGCTTTTATTCAAGAAAACTGTAAGTGGAGAAAGCGAAGAGGAAAATGCAGGCAGAGGTACAAGGAGAGTGGGACAAACAAACATTTCTGGTAATTTCATATTGTCTCAGAAATGTGAGCACACCTTCAAAATATCAAAACATCTCTCCGGCAGAAAAACACACCAGAACAAGGTAGATTTTTGCAGCACAAAAACTGTTTTGTGTGTGTTTTTTTATGACTTGAAGAGGCTGGCTCCTTCTGATGGGGATGTGGCCGGCACAAAACATGCTCACAAGACTAGAGGTTAATGGATCGAAGGCACCACACCAACCACAGCCCCCTTGGAGGACAGTGTGAAAAATGTTGTGTGCTCAGGGGAGCTGATCCAACAGTCTTTCTGTCTCTGCCAGAGCGGCTCTTAGTTCCCTGCGGGTCCCTTCACATCCAGAGACTGGTGGGCGGCCCCTGCCTGGAGGTTGCAGGCTGACGGGTCACAGTAACCGTTAGGACCAGCTGCACCGGGAGGCCCAGGTACACCGGGCTGTCCAGGAACGCCAGGAGGTCCCCTCTGCCCGTCCCGACCATCCTGACCGTAGCCAGGTTTGCCTGGCTCACCTGTGATCACAAAATTAATTTTAGGATGTTACATTTAAAGGAGATGTTCACTTTTTTTTATGTCTATCTCAATACAACAGTCACATGCCCTTATATACATTGGAGGAGTTTCTGGTTATTGTTATCATTCTTCCTATGCATTCTTGCCTTCCTAAGTCGATTTCAGCGTAATTGATGGGGGGGAAATCCACAGTCTTCGTTCTGTGTAAAAATCAGCAGAAGCTAATATAAGGCTTCAGCAGTCTGAGTTTGACAAATCAAATGTGTATCTTTCAATGTTTTTTAGTACCAAATTGCCTCTTTGTGTTTCCTCGACAGTTTCATTGTTGAGCTGAAGTGGAGGGACAGTAAAAAGACTATAACTTTGGTAGATACCCACTTGATTTGTTCAACTCAAACTGCTGAACTTGGAACGTATTTTAATACCCAACAAGGATGGTGGGGATTTTCCCCTATCCCTTACACTGGGAACACATTAAGAGCAGATCTCTTTAGGACCAGTATGGTCAAGCGGAGTGATTACGACCAAAAACAGTTTGAATATACAAATGAGAATGTGAGTATTGTTTTAGGACAGACTTGTACCTACCCTTTAAGGTAGAAGAGCAGATTTAAAAGGTAAAACTGACTCACCCGGAAGCCCGGGAGCTCCTAGCTGACCTTTAGGTCCTCGCACAGTGGGCCCTCTGGAGCCTCTGTCTCCCATTTCACCTGTAACACGTATTATGTCATGAAGATATTTGTGTACAACAAACAAAAACAAACGTCATCGTTTTATTTGATGTATAATTCTCTCACATCACCCTGAACAGCGACACCTGCCAATACAGTCATTACCTTTGGGTCCTTTCACTCCTATGATTCCTGGTGGCCCTTTGAGTCCTGGAAGGCCTCTTGCTCCAGGCTGCCCAGGGAAGCCATTGTCTCCCGGAGTCCCAGGAGGCCCTGGAAGTCCAGGTTTTCCGGGCAAACCAGCTACGCCAGACTCTGGCCTCCTTAAACTAGCAGCTAACTGGGCCAGCTGTTCTGTTGGAGCAAGACAGGAAGAAGATGATGAACCTGACGAACCATTAGATGCAAAGCCGGCACCAAGACACTGAATGTTTCCAAACAGTTATAGCTCACAGTTATCAAGGAACTTTTTAAGACACAACACTTTGTAATAAATCATGCCATAGCACGAGAAGGCACATTTCTGAAAGCCCAAAGCAGCTGTCATAGAGGAGATGGTCCAACAGCTCTTGTACTTGAGTTCAGAGTGAAGCAGAGCGAGGTGAAACTGTGGTCACGATAGCCCTTGAGCTTCTCCTGTTTTTCAACCTTTTTCCATAGAACCTCAGTAAATTGAGCAGAAAGGAGATAATACTCTTTATTTCAAGCAATCAGCGACAGAAAATGTATGTTCATGGTGCAATGGATCTAATATTAATCTCCCGTGGCTCCTTGCTGCATGGTATTTTGCACTTAAGATTCCAGTTTCCTGGCTCCTGATGAAAATTCATGCAGCCGCTGCTTGACTGCTCTTTTTTAAGATTTCCTTCCCAGGCAGACTCTTTGCTTGGAGCCGAGGAGTGCAGGTCTGCTGGAGGTGAAATTAATTTTTCAGCACGTCGGGTATAAAAAAATCATGAGTGTAGGAGATGAGTTGTGAAGACGTAAGAGCAACAGAATGAAGAGAACAGAGGTTGCGACTTCAGGGAGACATTTTCTAAAGCTCAGAGAAGAAATCTTTCATCCATCAAATAAACAAAGACTGAAGCTTATTTCATGTTTTGGTTATGAGACTTTCCCTTTCTGAACTTCAGAGGATCCAGCAACCGCCCTGATCAATGAGACAACGGCGCGGCGGCTCTATGTGTGGTTGTGTAATGAGGCATTCTGGGAAAGATTAAAGTCATGAAATGAAGCACAAGGGAATGATAAATGGGGTCAAAGGCCTATCAGTTCTTACCTTGCATGACTCGCATGCAAACTTGTTTGATGTGCTGATCACTTGGCTCTTTACCCTGGAAGGAAAAAAGACAACTTAATAGATTTTATGACAGTGTCTAAAACAAACTCCACAGTACTGTTATCAAGTGAAAATAGCAATCCTCCTGTTCTACAAAAGATTACTCGGCCCTCTTTGGGTGGAGAAAACGTCACTATTCTTGGGCTTATAAAACCTGTTTAATAAATTCAAAGGGCACTGTGGTGAAGTTTAAAATGAGGCGTCCTTTCTCCTCTCCTGAAAAGCTGACATTTTGGAGGTACAAGGGTTTCCCCTTATAACAACACGGGTATTGAATTTGAGTTGGGATTTTTACCAATTTCGATAAGGAAACGCTCTCTTTGCTCGCCTCCTCTACAGCGATGTCAGAGTGCAGGTGAGCCTGGAGCAAGTGGGGATTCAATTCCTGATTCACTGAAGCCTTTGGTGGGTGCAAACATTTTACATTCCCAACAAAACAACATCTTCAGAGCATCTTGCTTATGTGGTTTGATGTATTCCCTGCTGCTGCACAACACTGGGGTTTAGTGTTTAAGAGTTTATTTGCACAAGTTAAAATTATAAGAAGGACATCAGAATAACAAAGATAAAAGTGAGCAGGGAGAATTCAGCCCAGAGGGACTCTATAAATGGCCTCTACCTAAGTATTCTTTAAAAATATGTTCTGTAGACTTTAATGAAGAAATACTTTCAAAAGTTAGTTCCCCTATATCTTCTTGAGTGTTGACCCTAACTAGTAAGATGTTCTGTGAAAATAGGTATTAGATCACAGGGAGGTTTTATTCAAAATTGTAAACAAATGAGATATCAGTTAGGAAAAGAAAGGATTTGACAGGAGTGGCAGAGGAGGTCCAAAACACTATCATAGCTTTTTTGTTTCTGCAGACTGGCACTCACTGAGGTAACTGCTACCAATACACTGAATTCAGTGCATTAACAATCAGGATTTTTATGTCAAAATCCAAGAAAATCAAAGTTGTGCATAGTGCTGGATTTGTTGGTAAATTGTCTACTGTACAGAAGGATAATTTGGTTATAAGGACAAATAGTAGTTGAACAAAACCCCCGACCAGACTGTCACCTGACACTGTCTTTCACTTACTATACAGAGGGTAGACAAAACATTAACACCACATTAGAGAGTAATCACAACTGAAGACTGTGATAACATTTCAATTGGGATCAAATCACTAAAGACTGTTTCCATGAGATGTTCCCATTATTTTTTAGTCTTAGTAAGTCTTAGTGCTAAATCAAAACTTTTAAGCCTCAGAGTTTTGGTTTAGGACACTTGGCATCTTTCTTTCTCACTCTGAAGTCTTTTCTCTTGGACCTACCGCAGGACCCTGGGACCCTCTGACTCCAGGTGAACCCCTGTCCCCCTGCAAGCCCCGAGGTCCAGGTGTGCCGGGTGGCCCCTCGATGCCAGGCTGGCCTCGGCTTCCCTCGGGACCTCTTTTGCCAGGCTCGCCGATGTTACCGACCTTAACAGAAAATAAGGTATCAGACCAGAGGAATATAACAAATCTGCAGCACTTTCTCAGTGGAAAAGTGCCAGGTTAAGATAGCATCTGTTTGAACTCACCTCTCCTTTAGGTCCAGGTTCTCCTGGCTCACCCTATAACAGCATGTATAAAACACAGAGGATGGAAACAGGGACAGTTGTACTCTGGTGAGATTCTATTGTGAATAGAGATGTTGAACAGTTAAAATAATAGTGTCGGTGTAACAACTTACAACATCCCCTTTGTCTCCAGGGTTTCCCTCATCACCTTGCACTCCCTATGAACACAAGACAGTCTGTAAATGATTTATGCAAAACAGCCCACTTGTTATTTAAATACAGCATTTCTATTAAGAGAGAATTCATATTTAGTATGAGGATTTCATACCTGCTCTCCTTTGGGTCCTCCTTCTCCACGTTCTCCCTGTAATAAACAAGACAAAAGCGTTAACTAACTAAATGATCATTGCAGAGTGTTGTGGCTTGCCGAATTCAGAATATTTGTCTACACTAGAGGGAGCTGATGGGCTGTTTGTTGTTGAGCATTAATCTCTCTCTCTCTCTTAGTGTTTAAGACAATAGTCCTAAATCTGAAAAGGTCTCTGAATGGGACGGTGGTGTTTCCTTACCCTCTCTCCTTTCACCCCGGGCAAGCCAGGAGGACCAGGGAGTCCAGGAAGTCCGGGGTCACCTTTGGGTCCCTATAACAAACAAACATGCACATCAGATAAGTCATCTAAGCAGGGTTATATAAAGTACGTTGAGATCCACAGCAGAATTTAAAAGAGAAATTAATTTTGCACTTCGTGAAGCATAACACCTGTTAACATTGCTGAAAATGCTCAAACATCGGTAGCTATAGTAAGTCATTGTAAATGACTCCTAGCTTAGCATTGCTGCTTATTCTCTGGGGCACGTTTGTGTGTGCCATTCCACCTTTGATCACTGAGCGACTGTCTGAGGAATGCCAGGAGAACAGAGAGCTCATTCAGCCCACTGCTTCAGCTCTCCCCTTACTGTGAAAATAGACCTCATGTGAGATCCAGCCTCGGCCTATTCTCTGAGACATTCCAGTGAAACAACAGCCAGGACTATACGCTCTGAGGCGTCCCTCCTTTTCAGCTGTCTCTCATTCAAAGTACCAAAGAAATGCAAGAGCTAAGTATTGTTTGGTGCCTTTCCTTGTGTATGTACAGAATATATTCTATATGTTACTACTACTGGTTGTTGGATATACACTGGCTGATAAGGTTTTTATAATGTCTTTATTTTCAAAATAAAAGCATGGATAAAAGCTAAAATATATTTTTTAACCAAAATCAATCAGTCAAGATCGAAATTGAATTTAATTGTGCTCTACAACTTGTGTGTTTATAACTTACCCTGGCACCTGGCTTGCCGGCTGGACCCAAAGGACCTTGCTCTCCTATACTTCCCTGTAGGGAAGAAGAAGAGAAAATGATCAGTAAGTAAAAGGGTTTTAAAGGAATTTAAAATGAACATATGAACAAAATAAAGAAATTCAAGCAGAAAATACTCACAGGTTCACCAATAGGTCCAACAGGTCCCAGCTCTCCCTGTTCTCCGCGCTCACCCTGTGATGTGACAGTAAAACGACACGGTGACACAACAGAGGTGGCAAAAACCACGACAGCTTTTCAACATGTCTCACACTTACTGTTTTGCCAGCAGGTCCCATTGTTCCAGAAAGGCCTAATTGACCAGCGTCTCCCTGTGCAGAAACAACCAGATTTGCTTTCAGATGTTGACAATTTAAGGGGGAAAAAATGAATGCAAGAAACAACTGAAAGAACTGATCAAGCAAACAACCTTAGGGCCACTCAGGCCTTTTGGTCCAGGTGAACCAGGCAAACCCTGAAAACAGAGAAGATGTCTTGAAGAGATACAATTTCTTACAATAAAGGAGAAATATTTCTAGCGGGACAAAAACGCACCTCACTGTGAGAAATCCTGGAGCATAAAGACGACAGGTTTAGTGGATAAAAAATACATTTGTTTGAGCTTTTGACCGAAATAAGCTTAAGGTGATAAAGGGCTCTGGACAAAATCTTTCTTATTGCTGCCGCAGGCAGGCTGTTCTTGCCAACTGATACTCATTAGTGCCGTTCATTAGACTAATCACAGGTTAGGGGGCTGGAAAAACTTCTTCTGCCTGAGGATGACAGCAATTATGGTCTCACAGCATGGCGTGCTGTATGTGCGTAATATCACAGATGGATGGAAATCAATAGTATTTCTTTGAAATGTCAGCCTACAGAAAACAGGTTTATTATATATATAAAATACAATATGCAAAAACATTCTTCTGACTGCTGTTTGTTACTCCAATACAGATGTGGAGATGAGTATTGTACTGCATGAGCTATGGTGCTTTAAACTGCTCTTGGTGAGTTTACTCAGGTGCATCCAGTCAGAGTCAGTCTTGACAGTTTAGGGTCAAAGGTCATACTCACAGGAAGCCCCTGAAGTCCGACCTCTCCAGGAACGCCTGCCTTCCCAATGCTTCCCTGCAGGGAAACAGACGGCGGAAAAATGAAGCTAATACTGCTCATACTACAGCCACATAGCCGATACATTTTAATCCTATAAATTGTGACTTACTTAACTAGTTTCATAAATAAAGTACTAAAAATAATGCTCTACCTTTGCTCCCGGCATCCCAGGAATACCCTCACGACCGTCCACGCCCGGTAAACCCTGATGATAAAAAGCACAAATTAAAGCGAGTTCACAATGTATCCGAACATCAAAGCTTTATTTGTCATCATCGATCAGACACTCACTCCCTCTCCTTTGGGACCTGGAAGACCTGTGATTCCTCTCTTCCCTTGAACACCCTGAACAACAAAGCAACAGTACATTTAGTCCATTTGTCAAAAGTTGTACAAACCAGCGAATCAGAGTTTATTTTCTACATCTGAAAATGTGAATGTGGTCGATGTGTCTACTTACCGTTTCACCTTTAGGCCCAAGCTCGCCCATCACGCCTCTCTGGCCTCGATCCCCCTGAAATAATGCATCGAATCATATGCTGCTCATACATACCACATTTGCAACAAAAATAAAAGCAATTTGTGCAATGGGACAGACTTACAGTTGCCCCTGCAACACCCTGGGGACCTGGATCTCCATCAAGACCTCGAGCTCCCTGCCAGAGAACAATGTTAGTGTTGGTATTATAGTCTGTTTAAAGAATAAACATTTGCATAGACAACTATTAATGGGATTCACCCTGAATTCGCAAGTAATTCAGGAAGAATCTGACGTATAAGATGAAAGATACCATGGGCTTAAAAATCATAGAGGCACTTACCATCTCTCCCTTGGGGCCCATCATTCCCGTGGCTCCACGAATTCCCTGAGGACCCTGAAATAACAAACAGGTGCCTCAGTGAAAAAGTGAAGCTGACACATTAAACAGCAAACTGTAACTTGAAAGACTCTAATATCATCTAGTATATACAGTATCTAACCACTGGTCCTTGGGATCCAACCTCCCCTGGACTCCCCTGGTCTCCCTCCTCACCCTGAGAGAACAAAAGAGAAACAGCATGAGCAGAAAAACAGCATGAAGTCAGTCAGATGAAACACTGAGCAGCAAATTTAACTACATTATAAGAGTGAAACCACATCCAAACACATGACGCAATCCAGTGGGATCCCATAGGTGCCCCTCTTTTGCAGAAAAAAATCAAACAGAGGCTGCTGCTCCTATCAGCTGTGTTAATTAGAAAATGAGGCATCCATTCTGAAATGTGTTTAATACCCACTTTTTAATGGATTGCAAGGGCGCAAAAGCAGATGATTTGAACTCCAAATTACCGTTCTCCTGCTTTGCAAATTACAAACAATTTATACGCTGACTCTGTGGTAGACCTGAGGAGGCATATCCATTAAGATAGATAGGGGTTCGGGTCTGAGGCTGCGCGCATTTTCTGTCATTAAAAAGGCAATTTCTTCTTCTAATTATGTGTATTAGAGTTGGCTATTAAGGCATGTAAACAATATGTAGCTGCTAATCAAATATTACACAACAAACAGAAATGAACGTGATGGAACGGGTCAGTATTTGTTTACATCATAGAGCAAGAGAGAAATGACAACATATTCTTAATTCTGCTTGAGTCTGATACTTAAAAAAATCAGAATTCATATTATTCTAATGGAGACAATGTCTTTGTTCTCCAAAAAGAGGAAGATGAAAGCCTGAGTCACCCAGACTGTTGAATCATTTAAAGAAATGTCTTCAATTTTTGCTGATTTGATTAAAAAAAAGGTTAAAAAAATCTTCCTGTCTTTGCTTATTTCCATAAATATTTATGATATTGTAATATGTGATATGTAATTACTAGAATATATCATTGTTTCTGTTAATTTCAAATACAAAGTGAAGCACTGCCTGTTTATACAGTATGTAACTGGGTCACACAATCTTTTTTTTTTTTTTAACCATGCGCGATCTTTCAAATACATACTGATTTTATATTTCAATATTCTTTGTCAATATCATGAAATTATACAGTTTAGGCACCAGCACAACATCTGGTTATTCTATTGTTAACTTTAGTTCAAATTCATATTTGTGAATTTGTGAGTAGAGAAGAGGCAAAAGGCCCCTCAGATGAAACTTCCAGTGAAGGAGAAAATCATTCTCGGGGACGGAGCGCAGACTGACAGTACATCATATCCTGGCATGGGGTGATAAAGGGAGATAGGCCCAGACTCATTTCCATTTATATAGTGCATAGACACATTACAGGGAGAGGGTAGCTGTGCTTGAACATCATTTCAAATAAATCATCCTCTGTGCATTACAAGGAGTCAGAGGCATTACACACAGGCATGTATCGCTGCCTCTTGAAATAGAGCAGCACAAATAATACTTGTCTCAAAGGTGCTGGGAATCCCTTTGTTCATGTTTGAGTCATGCATAATGTTTTTCTGATGTGGAGCGTGTGACGGTTGTGCAGGGAAATTCATGTTTTTAAGTAACTATTTATGCAGTTTTATGTGTGTATAAATTCTCTTTGTTGATGTTGATGTTTAGAACACTTCACATGACTAGAAATACTTGGCTTTGGGTTTACAAACAAGGATTTTTCCTTAAATTGAACATATTTTACCTTGTGCCCTTGTTTCCCAGGTTCTCCTGCTTCACCTTTTACACCTTTGTGGCCCTGGAAACACACAGAGAATAAAAGGAGCACCCATTAAACACACTATATTTTGGGACATTAACGTGATTTCACTGCGACACAAAACAGCTCAACTCTGCTACTCACCTTCATGCCAGGAAGGCCAGGATGTCCTGAGGTCCCAGGTGGACAAGAGTTTGGACACTAAACAACAACATAAAAGTCAGAAAATATTCCTGACATGTTATGCTAAAAAAAAATTTAAAAAAACAACAAAAAAAAAAAACTCATCACAGTCTCCAGAAAAGAAAGCTTTACCAGGTCGGTACTGCCTAGCATTCCAGCTGCACCCTGAAATTTAGAGAAAATACAAGTTAACAGTTTATATTGTAATACATCAACATCATGATGGATCTAAGGAGCTTGTAAATCACTAGAGGAAGGACGGCAGCGTGCAGTGGTGGCATCGCTATCAAGGCCAAATTAATTTCATGGCTGCATCATGCTCCTTCCCTTGTGAATGACTAGAGCCAAATGTAATCATTTGCAAATCTTGTGAGATGTCAAATGAAGCTGTGTCACTTACTCTGGGCCCTGTTGGTCCACGCGGTCCCTGTGGCCCTCTCACACCCATGGCCCCCTGTGGAAAGACATAAAATGTGTCAAAAACTACACAAGGAGAATAAATGGGCTCTCTTACTGCTGAATACAATTAGAGACTGCAAATAAAGGATAGCATAGTTAGCTCACCTGTTATATGTGCAAATGCTCATTCAGGGGAATTTTAAGTTTCTATTTTTTCTTTAGAAGTCCATATTTTCATGTATAGTAAGAGCTAATTTAAATGTACTATGACACATTGAGAGCTAAACCCAGATTGCAATCCTAGCTATATATCCAAAATCACTGCTTTGAAATCAAATGTAAGCTGATGCTGACAACTAGCCAAAGGGCAAAGCTGAAATTAAAATAAATCAACCTATAATGTAAAGGTAAATTAGTCAGATGAAAGGCTGAATATTTTGTATTTTGTGTTGATTTTCTTGCCATAAATCAATTTCTAAAATATCTTAAAATGTGTGAAATAAAATACTGAATCCATCTATCTTCAATTTGACGAGAAAATGTTTAAATGTCTAGTGATTGATTATATAATCAGTATATGGTGCACAGTGTATGTAAGCGTGTTTTAATGTGTTCTAATGTGTGTGTGCACACCTTTTGTCACTACTGTATATAGAGCTGTACATTGTGTTTACATGAAACGAATTATGACTTTGTAATAATGGAAGATATTTGAAATCATCTGTAGATGGGTTTAAATGATACCAGTGATATATCCTGTGATACAGTATTTTTCACTTCAGCTCGGACTGACTTTCACTTTTTTTGTTATCACATCTGTTGTGTCCTTGGCCAATGGTAGCACAGCACCACCTCAGTGCTCATGCTGGTATTTGATGCTGCAGAGTATTTTCTAGCCTGTAGTCCTAATTTAAAACACAGTAACAGTCCATTGCTCTGTCGCTACTCACATGTGGTCCAGCTTTTCCCACTTCACCAGGAAGTCCTCCAGGCCCGAGTGATCCCTGTTCAAAGTCACAGGTTTCAGGTATTCAATATTAACACATTTCTACTACTTAGACTACCAGAATTTTATATAAACTGTGGTATTGCTTGTGTAGCATGAAGAAATTACTTACGGGGGGTCCGTCTGGCCCAACACCCTAAAGAGAGACATATACAGTATGACTGGGTGTTATATATAATATTGTGTGTACACAAGACAAGAAAGACTTCTAGATTATGTAATTTCCAGATGGTCATGGTTGATCTGATCCTTGGAGGAAATGCTACTCACAGCTGCTCCACGAGGTCCAGGTTTTCCAGGTTCACCCTAAAGATAAATAAATACATTAGATACATAGACAGGTGTTGAAACAAATACTGAGATACTGTGTTCAGGTAAAATTGAGCTGCGTGAGCCTGCAGACGATCCGAGTTAACATTACTCCAGCTCATCACATGACTGCGCTGGGCACACTTGACCCAGCAATGTTTAGCCTAATGAGGGCCGATGTTGGGGCTTCATTCCCCACGGAGATTACACAGAAGACTCGCAGGATTAAGTCTCATTTGTCAGGAGGAATTGGTTTATGCACTGCAGCTCTCGCTGCCATGCCAAAAGTCTGGACAGCAGCTTGGCACCATTTCACTGTTAGTCTCTGAAGCAGGAAAGCACAGGCTCATTAGTCACTCACTTTCTGTCCGGGGGGACCGTCGGGCCCAGGATCTCCAATAGGGCCGGTCAAACCCTGCAGAGAAGAAACATCATGCTTAACTAATACATCATAACAAACCTTCCAGCACTTCAGCGCCTATATATTTTCACCTTATATTTGAAAAACCATCTGCAAGTTAAACATACCTACTAACTCAGCATGAAATACTTTTTTCCCCCTCTGTCAATATTTCTAAATTCAGCATCAGATTTCCATATGTTACAACATCATAACACAATCACACTCCAGTGGGAGGAGTCCTATGTATTCATAAGTGGGACTAACTTGACTACAACCCCCCTCCTCTAAAGTATCTCAATATATATACTGCACTGCAGCTTCACGTTCCTCAGTCACATTGAGGTTAAGGCTCAGTTTTTGAACATGTCATGACGTCCACGGGAGCGTGTTCAATTTAACAGACACACAGAAAAAGCCAGCGCCGGGGCAGAGGGCAAAACTCTCCGACTGCAAACCAAGCAGAGAGCAACATTCCTCTGGCTCATTTCAAACAAGCGCACTGAAAGAAATCATTCCACACTGTTTTGAGGATTCTCAACAGGAGATACCAACAGCAGCCAGCCAACAAAGCTGCTATTGTTTTCAGAATCCCGGCAGATGTATTGAGGTATAACACAGGCAATGAATCATAATGCTTTATTATAATACATTTTTATAATAGCTTATAACATCACGTTCTGAATGAGTGCTGAAATAAACCTTTAAGGTGAACTAATTTCACCTACAGCCCCTCTTTGTCAGTCTATCATCAGCACCAGTATTAACTTTGGATGTTTTCCTAACCATCCTTTAAACTCTGAAGGGAGCAAAGTTAATTACACTCGGGCCCTGGTTCACCCCGTTACAAAGGAAATTTGGATTTGTTCATCCTGTTTAATAAATTCCTCAAATTTTTGCACACATTTCCCCAAGATCCCCTGCGAAATCTGAAATTTCATTGGTCACTCTACAAGACTAATAAGTGCGAACATGGTGGGAGGATCACATTTTGTAGTTCCACCCCCTTCTGGGCTTGTGGTGACCTTATTGTGGCCAACAATGCAGCAAACACCAAATATATAAAATATAAAACACTCACATCATTTCCAGGAATTCCAGGTAATCCCACAGAGCCGGGTTTACCTGCATCTCCGTCAGGTCCCTAAAAACAAAGGTTCCACATACACACACATAACTCAGTGAAAAGCCTTACAATGAAAAGCGATGCAATTCATAATTTTAATTTTTTATTAAATGTTATATTTACAGGAAGACCATCATCGCCATCTGCTCCCCTTTCCCCCTGAAACAAAAGAGATTCAATGCTTTAAGGTGAGCAAATAGTGAACTATAAAGCACATTTTATGGACAATGTTACAAGACTGAGAGCACTTACAGCAACTCCATCAATTCCTGGGACACCTGCAGGTCCAGGAGGGCCAGCAGGTCCTTGGGTCCTCTGAGTAAAATAATATTAATATAATAAGAAAATATCAGCTTGAATTTCTAATAACGACCCTACCAATTGTTTCCATTTATTATATTGACATACTGCTACACAGACAATCTGAAAAAAATGCGAACAGGTGCACCCACTTATTGAATGTTGCTAGAAGACATTGATACATGCATACATTGAAATAGCTTGCAGCCTATAGAGCTGCAGAAGCATCATTAGACAACACCTTGAAAAAGGAAACGTTTAAAAAGGAGATTCCAGACTAAAGTTGCATCCTTGACTTTTTTTCGTGACAGATGTCAATTACAAGATAAAACAATCTCAGCATCTCGCCACAATTGTAGGTAAAATTGATACTTAGCATGAGCCCCAGGAGAACACTCACCTGCACCTCTGTCACATCAGTCTATAGAGACAAACAGAGAGACCAAAGAGAAAGAGAGAGAGAGAGAGAGAAACATAATAAGTCTTACTTGAGCGGAGCAGATAAGGACAAGTTGCAGAAGCAGAACCACAACTGGCCCTCTAACGCTGGTGGACCGAGCCATGATCTCCCCGTGGGCAGGAAAGGTAAAAGTAGTCCTTTCTCTGGGATTTGTTGGGTTGAAGGAGCCCCCGACAAAACAACCCAACTGAATCCGCTTCAGCTATCTAGACCGTCCGAGGTCCCATAGCCATCAGGGGCTCATGTATATTCATATTATGTTTGGTTACAGGAAGGGATTGGAGGGTTTGTAGAGGGGGGGCCGTGGGGAGGGGCCACGGCACAGACATCACCAATAGGCAGGGTCAGCGGGTTATTTAACCTCTACTGTGACCCATATTTATTTTATTCAAACTATATTTTAGGTGTGACAAATTTAAGTTTGCACTCTAATCATCAAACATCTTTATGGACGACTATATGGGGACAAGTGGAGCAGGAATGAAAGACACAAAATGCAGTATTGGTCAACAAACTGTGCTTTTACGCACACAATTTGGATGCTGCTTGATTTTATTTTCCTCTCCATTAACAGCAATTTAGGCTCATCCAGCAAAACCAGCACTTCAAGTTTGTAACTGATGGTCTGTCGCCTCAAACTACAGATTGTTGTTCGATGTGTTATTTGAATTCTTCTTACCGATGTCCTGGCTGGGAGGTCATCACAAGCCTCCGTCCGGGCTCGCGTCACGTCGCAGTGAATCAGCATTGACTGGAGTTCAAACTTGATACATTTATTTAAATAAATGAAAAAGAAAAATAGATTAGCATCTTATCACCATAACAAATGTACAGTGTCGCGCTCTAATCCTGGAACAAGTTGTATGTTAAAGCTCCACGGCCCTGTCACTATAGCGTCCCAAGATCAAGAGGCTGTTTCCATTAACAATTAAGCCCCAAGTCTCGTTTAATGCAGCATACGATAACAAGCAGAAAGCAGGCTATGTTTGCACAACAAATTAGTTACAGTCTGGGACTCATTATCGCAACATTACTATGGGCTTTAAACGCTTATATAGGAGTTATACTGTGGAGAAAGCTGTTAAATATTAATTCATATTAGGGTATGCTTTCGTGCGTAATTGTGAACATCCAAGACGCTTCAATCTTTGGAAACCATGCCAATGGGCTGCATGGCGTGGTACTGCAGGATGGTTTAGCCTGTGCACTGTACACTTCGTATTCTTCACCACAACCTGCAACAAATTCCACATATTTGTCGGTGTAGCCTGAATGGAGAGACAGCAGACAAAAACCACTGAACATTGTCACAGACAAACCAAACAGGAGGGTGAGAAAACACAGGGATTCCCAAACGTTTGCATGTCAAAGACCCCCGAAGGAAACCTACCAGAAGCAGAAACCCCTCTGCTTATAGTACATGTATAATCAAGGGAGGGTCTAGAATTATACGAATCAAAAGTAAGAGAATCTCACAATTGATAGGTTGGTCTTTCATTTCCCAGTGTCAACATTACTGCTGCAGGAACATGCAGTAGCATCCCACTGCTCGCTAATAAAATACCCTTCAAAGGGGTATATACTTCAATGTGAAAGGACACACAAACACGGTGTTCCTCTTCACCTCAAAATGTACTAAATGATGAAGTTTGGCGCACGTGGACGGAGTAAGATTTTTTTAAATAATAATAAGTAATTAGCTAATTGATTCATTTATTCATTATACGTCAGTCAGAAAATGTGTCTGGTAAAAGCGCTAACAATTCCTCATATTTTATGAGCTCATTCTACATTTTGCATGTAGCCTAAACTTTAAGTAAACATAATGTACAGGCATCACATACATTTAGTCAAGAAGAAAGTAGGCTGTGTGTTTCTCTTGGAAAAGTAATGGAATAAAAATAGCAAGTGTCACAATATACAACTTGTTTAATAATGTTGTCTACCAGTGTTCAATCTCCCTCCCCTACATGATGAACTGCTGGGATGTCCAGGGACCGTTTGTGGCTCTGAAAGTGGGTGAACTTTAGTTCTGTATACTGTGGTAGAATTAGCCTTTCTAAAATTTCAGAAACTTGCAGGTCTTGCTTTACTTGGGAAAAGCTGTACTCAGTGCTATGATAGACGTACCGGAATTGCCATCACTGGGTTGTCCTTGAGCTTTCCTATCAACGTGAAGCCATCCAGACTGACTTTTTGTCGCGGTGGTATATTCTGAGAACCGACCATGACACAGTCCACGAAAAGTGTAACGGAGCGCCTGCTGACGTCAAGCAGGACTTTGTGCCACTGGTCATTGAAAAGAAAAGCCAGGGGGCTGAAAACAACAGTCTGCCTCCCGGAGTCCAGCGCTGGGAAGGTAAACTCCAGAGACTTAGACTCCCCGTTGAGTCTGACAGCCAGCTGCTCGTTGCCATTCACATCCTGCATTTGCCAGATATTCCACTGTTTACTGATGGTGCTGCCACTCATGCGCAGCACGGCCACAAAGGCGAACTCCTCCGGCAGTCCAAGGGGATACGCTGATCTGAAACATAGAGGATGGATTAAAAATTAATATTCCAATAAAGATTTATGATGTCTGTGATACTCTACTACGTACTGAACATTAATCACAAGAAGGACTTAGTCTGTTTATAATAGTCAAATCATGTATTTCATCATGTAAAATGTCTTATTTGTGCAGTATCTTTAGTATCAGAAGGAATGTGATGGTGCAGATAGGGCCAGTCTTTGTTGTTCAGGACCATGGACAGGGTAAATGGCGTTATACCAGCTCAACCACTGGGTGTCAGCGTTCACTCATACAACTCCATTTTAACGCCCTGCAGCTTACCTCGTGTTGATTCTGAAGTTGAATGCTGGGCCTATTTGATAAGCATCGTGCCGAGGAGATGATCCAGTAACCTTTTTAACAGTGCCCCTTCTTGCCAGCTCAGCAATGTGGAACTGGGACATAATATAAAATCCTACAGGGACAAAAGAGTGGTTAAATGCAAAATCATCCTAGATGTCATGCAAGACCATGGGTAGATTCTACTATGGTGAAGAACCTATTATGGTGTTTAAGTATTGATATTATGATTCTTTGGACAATAGACTATTTACAATGTTTGTTTTTGCTTTTTCCAGTCTATGGTATTATGAGATGATCCTATACCGTTTCACAAACATACAGCATCTGCATGATATTTGTAAGTTTTACTGTAATGTATATTCTTACACAGGACAAATATTATGTAGTTCTTTTCCCGTATGGACAGGGCAAATGTCAAGCAAATAAAAAAGCAAACTGTGCTTAGTTTTTGTGAATCCACCTGGGAAATGATCTTCCCCGACGCTGATTTGAGGGCACATGGCCTGCTGCTCCCTATGAATACCAACTTGAGATGAAAATCTCACAGCTGCAAGATGAAAACAGAAAGCAGCCCGTTAGTAGTCGAAGAGGGTGTGTGTGTGTGTGTGTGTGTGTGTGTGTGTGTGTGTGTGTGTGTTGTGGGGCGGGAATAAAAGCTCAGTGTTTGGAAAGCTGCACCACTGCCTTGAATAAATATTAGGCTATCTTTGGCTGTTTGTGGTTTCCTCTTTAACACTTAAGCTCTAGAGTTGCCTGTTTTTACACATCTGGAGAGGAAGTGAAAGGTCTTTATCAAGTTTGAAGAAATGGTTCACATACACCACATTCTTCCATTTGCCAAGCAGGGTGCCAGCATTACATTGTATTAAACATCTGACACTGTTCAAATGTAATAATATATTTAGAATATTATGCTAGTACAGTGTTGAATACAGGCACACAGCTGGACTCCCTAATCCAGCAGTGTAAGTGCTGCTACACAGACCCACAAAGGATAAAATATAGATAAGAGCAGCAGTGTGTACAGGGGGAAGACAAAATAATGTAAATGCCTCATGGAAAAGAAAAAACGTAATAATAAATGCCTTATATTAATGAATATCAATTAGCAGAGTTTGTCTGTTCAACAAAGAGCAACAGCAGTCACAAGTACAAACTAACCAGCAGAGATATAGTTAACATATAGAATATGCAGTGGGTTGACAGATACTGATGATTGGCATGCAAGTGACTATGACTCACCCTTGCAGCGATGCACTGCTTTTTAAAAAAATGAAATGTTCACATTATTTGGTCTTCCTTTGTCAGCGTTATCTCACCAATTGCACCTTGCAGTGCAGACGACTACTTACTCTGAGAATGAAGTCCTGTGCAAAGGTATTGCGGGATCACATAGCAGCAGCACAATGAGTACAGAAGGATATTTCTGGAATGCAATCAGAAAAAAAAAAAGAAAACCTTAACCGTAACATGCATTTTGAGTGAGAAATGTATTAGTTTGCACTGTGGCTGTCATTGCAAAATTAAAACGTCCAGACAGTATTGGCATCACAAGGTCACTATTAAGTAAATGATTTACCTTTTGACTCCACCCATTTCATAGCTTGATGTGGAAATGAAATAAAAAAAACCAACACCTGCTGCTGGATGTTTCTACAGATTGGCTTCCAGGAGAGAACAAGACCCTGGATAGTTGCTCCCTCAGCAGGAGTGAAGAACCTCAGGTCACAGTGAGGGGTCTCTTATAGGCTTGACTCTTGTCATTTATTTGGGGGAGTGAGTCAACAGTCTCCACAGTGTCAACTTCACATTCCACTGGAGTTCTCCTGCACCCACCTTGGATTTAATGTTAATGTTTCTTCAAGCACACAATCACAGTATTGTATGCCATTTGTAGTTCTACTTTCATGATTGTGTATCATAAGTAATACCAAGTAGGATAAATTAGCTGTGAAAAAGATAACGTTACCCTGCGGTGGCTTCATTTGCCCAGCACTCTCGGGATCTACATTTTCTGTGATCTCTATGGTTGCACGGTATTCAGACAGCATTGTTTCTGGTGCAGTCCAAACAGAAAATGAAGAGATGCTGACTAAGAAACAATTCAAGCTGTGTTTGCTCTGTCAGACCCAGAGGCAGAAAAGAAAACGCATGCTCTTTTAAGGAGGCAATTCCTGAAATAAAGTGTTGGACCTGTATTTATCATTGTAGTGATAACATCCAGAATCTGTGGAAATGCAATGTGTTTATTACCAGGAAACCCAGCTTTCATGATGTTTTCACAGTGACATTTGTTTTAAAAATGTGGATATGTTACTGTGGGAAAATAAGAATAAGTTGATTGCCCTCTATAAGCACAGATACATTAAATTTGACTTATTATGCCCAGAACTCACAGCACATACTGCAGAGAACAGCACATAAGTCCTCTTTTGTTGGCAGGTAGCTTCAAGCCAAATCACAGTAGGTCTGCCAACTCAGGCATACACACAGGGAAGAAAAAACGAAGCACAAGACACAGAAAAGCATGTCAAGTACATCTACCTACACAGCCTTACCCAAATGGGCCTAACAACACACATCTTAGATAGTATAAGTCATTCACGAGCACTTTTTTTTTTAACCTACTCATAATAAATGACATGTAAGTTTAAATAATTAAAACGTATTGTATAATCTACTAGGGATAAGTCCAATTATTTTGAAAAAAGCTCCACCAGAAATGCCAAAGGACAACCTTTAGATGTTTGACAGCGTAATTGGGATCTAATAATAATAAATTATAAATATTGCGTAATATTATTATTGCGCAATATTGCGTGTATTCAACTCTTCCATGTTCCGTTCACACGCAGCAATTTTGCATGCGGCGTCAACTGCGCCTCTGGTATGTGCAGTGACGCGCAGTTAAGTGTTCGTCGGCGTGCGGCTGGAGCGGCGCCTGCTGTCAGTTCTTCAGCCTGAGCACAGTTAGCCCGATGGCTAGCAAACAACACTGTTTAGAGAGATACGTGGCCAGTCTGCCGCGCGCGTCATTTTTAAGGGCATTTCTCCTTTAACGTTAGCCAGACTGGGAAGTGAAACAGCCAGCACAGTAGTGTTTTCTGTCCGCACCTCAAAGTGAAACGACGACGAGAAGACTGAAATTGGAGCTAACGCTGGTTAGCTCGCTAATGTTAGCATGCCAACGCAATGGTGAGTAGTGTTTGCTTGCCTGCGCGGCTAATGTTAGACCCGGCGGTGGCAACTGCTCGGTGGGTGGCCAACTGTGAGAGTGGGACTTTTTCTCTCTCTCTCTCTCTCTCTCTCTTGGTCTGTTCAAGCGCGTTATGTCGTGTCTTTATCGGGTCGTTCCTGACCCTTCGTGGGCCCAAAAATGTCGCTTTGGCAGCTTCCCACCTGTAACCCAAAAAGGACACCCTTGCCGAGATTCTGCCGACCAGCTAGAGACCTTCACCACCTCACTCTCTGACTCTAGCAATATCATCAAAATCATGTAGCTAAGTTATAACTCAGACAGCGGGTTTCTATACTGGTGTGCATCAGTTTGGGGTTTTAGCCGTTGACAGAAAGGTCCCCCTTTCTAAAAGAAGAAACCCTCAGCCAGTGTCTGTTAAGGCCTTGTAATATATATTTTTAAAAGACGAGATGTTTTCATTTTACTTTCTCCGAGGTGGGTAGTTGCATTGTATTGTCTTAAGTGCCAGTTAGATTTCCTCATCGGCGATTGTCGGAATTTGGTATTTTGCATTGTTGTGGCTTAATCCAATTGACAGTTTTGCATTTATTGTAAGGTTATGAACAAACGTTTCAGCGGACGTCCTTATCCAGCTCCCTTTGACAGGTTAGTTGGTTTGTTGGCCGCAACATTTCAGCATTGCAAACAGTCAACGCCTTACTTCACCTTTTATTTATTCATATTAGCCTTTACATAAGTGTAGTGTTACATCTTCAGACAATGCTCTTGGCTTGAGACTAAACCTGATTAACCAGTTGCTCTGACGACCCCTAAACTCAGACCTTCCGTAATGTTAACACTAAATGTAATAGCGACAGATTTGTTTGTGTTGAAACATTTACACATCTCTGATTTAGAAACAGGTTATACTTTTAACAATTACCTTTTTTTCTTCCTTCCCATGCCACTATTGTAGACCTTGCAGTATAGCTAGAAAGTAGGCTCAACAAAAGCAGCAGTCATTGATTTGATATAATAATTTAGCTTGGTATAATTTGTACTTGGTCACTTGATTCATACCACTTGCTGAACTGTCTGTCAATTTTTGTAAAACAATGATAAAGTGGCTCTTTCAAGGTCTTAGTATAGGTAACACCTAAGTTAAAACAATTGCGTCACGGACAGCCAATCAATTCATTTAACTGGTGTCCTCTGTGTCATGCCCAGTGTAAATTGTTTTTAACTGACAGATTTTAAAGATCACTTCTTCCAGGAAGGGAGACATATTTAGATAATAACATAACCTGGTACTATTTGCTCTGCATCAGGTATCTGTGTCAACCAGGTCAAATTCATGGTGGCCGGTCCGTTTGTGTCTCATATTGGTTTTCACTGGCATGAACACAATGACATGTTGTCTCCTAGTGGATGATTTATTAATTTCATACATCACTAATTTAGGGAGCGTCTGTTTTATTTTGCCCCTACTACAGCCAAAAACAACTATATGGCCTTTTCTTTTATTAGGTCTAAATAAATCTTGAGCTAAAACTGTATACATTAAATGACAAGGATGTCTGTGTTTATTTCAAACACTACCAATTGGTGATATTATATTTCAGGCCTATTTTTGCGACGTTATTCATAGTATTTTTCCTTACCCTGTCATAGTAATGCTATAATTGTCCGGACCCAGAGGACAGGATGCCTCCTATGCCACCCTAGTAATAACTCCCCTAAAAACTGACCATCACCCAAGTCGTACATATTCTTAAACTTGATCTTGTGACTGTATGACTACTGTTCATGTTTTCTTTTAAAGGTTGGCTTCAGATTTTTGAAGATAATAGGGCTTGGCCTCGGCTTTGTGTGACTTAAGGGATCATTTTAGCAAACAAGTTGTAGTCTGTTATTTACTTGTATGTCTCATTTGACAAAAAACATTTTGCTTTAGCCCAGATTCTTCTTTTAAAAAGAGTCCTGTAGCTTAAATGACTAATTTGATTACTTTTACCTGTAGGCCTACAGGTGTATCCCAGATGATGTGAGGCACATCTGCCTGTAGAGACCAAGATGACTGAAGTCCAAGCCACAGTGGAGTTCTCTGTGGAGCTCCACAAGTTCTACAATGTGGACCTGTTCCAACGAGGGTGAGTATTGTCCCATTTCTGTTCCTTTTTCGGCATGTGTTTCCAGCAGGTGGCAATTCATTAATGTTTTACCAAATGCATTTCTTTCCCAAGCATACATTACAAACAAGTTTACCTTGCTAATTTAAAAATATGTCAGCTTTAATGGTACGCTTTGAAGGGACATGAACAAGCTTTGGTTTTTCAGCTTGTGGTAGAAGCGGTCTAGGGTGTCTCAGCCAATCTGGGACAGTTGGCAATCCTGTTTAGACCTTCAAGGGGCTCAAAATGTTCTTTGTACAGACAGCATAGAATATGCTAAGCAGTGCTTACTGCTTGAGTGTACTATTTTATATATTTGTGTAAGCTGACCTTTTCTCTGTTTCTATGTGATGATGAGGGTTGGTTCTCATATAGGACGCAGTGAACGAAAACAATATCTGACTGTAGTACAACAAAATAACATTTCAGTCGGCACTCAGATTGGATAGTTTGCCTTATTCCGAACTCTATTGGTTTTGGAACACAATAATGTTTATTGTACAACAAAGGTCTGATATGGAAAGCAGAAATTATATAGACCCTTTTACAGCCAGCGTCATCAAAAGTATGTGTGCGCATTTTGGCAACGGAAGTGGCGTTTTGCCCCAACCACGGAGATGAGTTAGCAAGTTTTAAACATTGAATTAAAAGTGTTACCAGCATCAAAATGTCTGGCTGTTGCCTGTTCGGTTGTCAGAATTGATATTCCAACAGCAGACTCAAGTTCTACAGAATTTCGACAGGATCACGACCGTTTCAGAGCAACCAGCAGCGTCTATGGCTGCAAGCTATTAAACATGTTGACGACAACTGGACTGAGGACACGATCAAAAATGCTCGTGTTTGTGTAGTGCCCATTTTAGATCCAGTATATGTTTCAATGTTATGACCAGGGCTTGAAATTAACACTTGGTCTCAGACAAATTCTATCTGTGGCTAAGAAGTCTGTAAATTCTTGACATTTTAGCATGTATCCAACCAAAGCTCAATCAGGTTTTGACTGTAAATAAATAATATTGCCACTGTGTGTAATTCATGAAAAAGTTAGTTTCATGCCCTGGTTATGACTAAGTTACAGGGGCAAGACACAGGCTTTCTGATATGGTGAGGAAATTAATAAGTAAAAGGGGAGAAAATGACAGTAAAACAGAAGCAGAATTCACGTTTGCATAACAACTATATCATCGAGCTCTGAACTATGCTAGGTAGCAAGTCAACAACACAAAATACTACTTACCCTGCCATGCAGGTACAATTCGCTGTTAGGACGTAGTTTTCTGCTTTGTTAATTATAACCCAAGCCTCATACATAGTAGTCTTGTGTCCTTGTCTTTGACTGGGGAGTATTTCTGATTTCAAGACATGGTATTGGACATTCTGTACATGACCACAGATAACGTAGTTTTAAGCATCTAGTGACTGGTATGCTCGTAGTTTCTCGCTGGGGAACACGTTAGGTTTCTCCACCAAATACGTGTATATATCTAGCTAGTGATTATTGGGCCACTTGTTAATGTCTTCTACCCACACAGTAACGGCACACGGATCTGGAAGTCGGTCACCATTTGTCAAAGTCAGTTTGTTTAGGTAGCATTCGCGATCACAGATTAACGGCACACGGATCTGGAAGTCGGTCACCATTTGTCAAAGTCAGTTTGTTTAGGTAGCATTCGCGATCTTTATTGATTAATTCCCTTCCTTAGATTGACACGCTATTGCTTCCGTTGCCAAACTGCGCGCGCATGCTTCCGTATGTCATCATTGTTTACAAACTGTAAAAGGGTCTATATTTTATTAACTATGTATGTGTCGGACATGGTATATTACAGTAAGACTAATACCCTATAGACAGAGCTTTAAGTAATCATGTCTGACTAAACAGACAGACATTTGTTGGATGATGTCACTGAGCTCACATTTCAGTGTAGCATAGCTTATTACACTAAATAAACCATGTAATGGTCACTTTTGTGTCTCAACAGGAAACAGGCTACAGCCCAGATTTTAGTTAAACTGTCACTTCCTGCTACCTGATACAATTTGGTTGTGGCACTGTGTTGTATGGTGTTCTATGCTTCCTTGTCATACTGCCAATTAGGAATAATGCGCCCCATTAAATATACGTGATTTCCATTTTTTACTTTTTTTCACAAACATCCAACATGGTGTCCAACAAACACAGAATTGCCATGTCTCAAAAAAATGATTTGCATTGTTTAAACTGCGCAGCTCTAACAGTCAGGGTCTTTAACATCTGGAAATACAGCAGCAGTGTAATGATACGTCACTTTGCTGAGATAAAACTCCTAATCTATGCTCCCGGTTTATCGGTGCTTTAAGGGCTCAGGTTTACCACATGAGTGACTGCAAAAGAAAGTGCTCATTATTAATTTATGAAAGGTGTAGGGGCACTCGTGGCTAACTTGTGCGGTTTGTTCCCCTGTCACTGAGCCGCTAATGATGCTCCAGACCAAGCTAATAGTGCTAGTTTTTCATACCAGCATTCATTTAAAATAATTTGTCTGCATTTCAGGTTCTATCAGATTCGTGCCAATCTGAAGGTGCCACCCCGGGTCCCACACAAAGTTGAGACCAGTCTACTTCACCCAGGAGGTAAATACAGGTTTGAATTGATGTGTACAATATAAACAGTTTTTTTTCTTGCTGCATTTAATCTTTTTGCACACAAGGTTGTATCTACACACATAACTCTACACTTTTCTGTACTTTGAAAGGATTCAGATAGCCTTTGTGGATCCAGTACGTTAACCCTAAGCCCTGCCCCTTTTATCTCAAATCACCAATTAAAGCCATTAAAGTAATATTTTGGTAACCTGCAGTATGCAAAAAGTAACGCACTGCTGCTTTTCTTATCAGGGGGCTGATTGTTTCTCTGTAAACATATGTGACATTAATCATACTAATACTTCAGGTAGACTTGCATGTTTACTTGAATTTCATTTCAGCTCTCAGATATTAGCGCTGTTTCAGAGAAAATAGTTACTGTTATTGCAGATTTGGTTTACTTATTGTTGTGTTGGCAGGGAGCTGGTAGGGCACTGGCTTATCTCACATGCCCCTCCTTGTTCTCAGTATTTCTCTAAGGCTTTGTGCATATGCCTCACCCCCTTCCTTAGAGACCTGCACTGCTCCTTTCACACAAAGCACTCAATTCTTTGTTTCATAAATAAACAGGATCAACAAGAGAGTGTGTAATTCCAATGCTTAAATTTTTTATTTTCTGTTTTTATGACTTTGTGAACCTTGCGCAATATGGGAAACGGTTACATTTTCATCTACAATCCAGACCTAATAAGATATACCTATTCAGATAATTGGCACGGGTTGTACATTGGCTCATTTATAATCTTATTTATATTTGGATTGGAAAAATCCATCTAGATTTCTTTCCATCCAACACAATACCAATGGTTCAGTACCTGGTCACAACACCATCATGTGTTTCTAAAGATTATACAGGGAAATTCAAATTCCACTCAAGTGTTATTTTTCATAAACACACAGTTAATCGTAGTTTTTTGTTGTTTTTTTTGTCTAGGCTCCGATTTGGCGTTTCCTGCTTCAGTCCAAGATGATGTCATCTGCAGCAAAACTTTCCAAATCCTGTACAAGAATGAAGAGGTTGTGGTCAACGATGTCCTCCTCTTCAAAGTGATGATGCTGCTGGATGAGAAGAAGGTACGTAATTTGTTTTTTGCCCCTGGCCCCAATCTAAAATATTTTTTTATTGTGTATTTGCCAGTACAGAATCCCACTCTTATATTTTTCTTTGTGATGCCTCTTCTCTGCCCACTTGGCGTAAAGTAGACGTACAATAAAACCCAATCCAATTTAGATGAGTGTGTTTGACAGCTGAATATAGCCTGCATCACAGGTTTTCTGCAGTGGTTTTCTATTGTGTCCTATAATGTTTTTTTGTGTAAAATCAATAGAGAAAGGAGCTGGTGTGGAACTTTTTGTGGCGGGAATATGGGAATAATCTTTCTTATGAACACAATTTGGGAGTTCAGATGCTGTCTTCAACTAAAAGCAGCACATTAGAAGCATGATGCACCTGCAAAATGTCACTGAAATGGAGACAAAGTGATTATTTATTAACCCAAAGCAGTGTATCTGTCAGGATGAATATCTCAGAAATTGCTTCCACTGTTTGTGCCACTCTGCAGTTTACTTGAGAGGCCCTGTGTTAGTAATGGGGTGGTTCAACTGTTCTATCAGGGTGAATTGGAGTGTTTTTGACAGCTGATGTGTCCTCACGGCAACAACCAAAGGCTTCAAAATGTATCAGGATTATTAGAGCTGATGACCATGAAATATGAAAACACCTTGGTTGGTCTAATACACACGGCTCTAAATTTGACTGTCTGCACTGTTTTTCTACATCATCAGGTGGAAGAGTCCCTCAATGACATGGACTTCCAGCTCTTATTGGATTTATATTTCACAGATGGCGATTACACGTAGGTGTTGCAACATTTTAACTGCATGTATTTGTGTCAGTGTTTGTGAATTTGATATTTGCATCTCTTATTCAAATGAGGCACTAATAGGGTCCTGTGTATCTTCCTTATTTAATTTCCATAGGCCAGATGATCCAAGCTCTCTACAGAATATCAGTGGCCGCACACTTCGTTTGCACTTTAGCCTTCAGCGAGGCATCCACCAACACGTCAATGTCATGTTTGACTACTTCCACCTGTCTGTCATCTCTGTAGCCATCCATGCCTCCCTAGTGGCACTACATCAGCCCCTTATCAGGTCAGTCTGCTACCACAGAAGAGGACCATTTCTTGCACTGAACATAGTTATAAATTCATGCAGAGGTGTTGGAGCTCTCTCATAAAGCTCCATCATGTTATTTACTATTGTTGTTTGCATAAATTTAACATTACTGTTCTACTTGAACAGTAATGTTAAATTTATGCAAACAACATAGGTGTTTTATTTTAACTTGACATTCATGAATGAGAAGTAGAAGAAACCTGATTAGAAGTGTCCCATTAAATTCTTGTGCTGATTAGCTGACGTTGATTTCACTCTGTGTGTTTACCTAGTTTGCCTCGACCAGTGAAAACCACATGGCTTAACCGCAACGCTCCAGCACAGAGCAAAGACTCAGTCATCCCACCTCTGGAGAATGTGGTGTTCGGCAGCAGTTATGTCAAGCAGGTGTCACCAGATGTAAGTGAACCCCCTTCATAGCAAGGACAATGTCTTTGGAAATCTCTTTTTTTAAATTTATTTATAGATGCTACTAAACCTTTGAGCTGTTATAAAAGTCTAGAAGATGCCACCGTTGTATTATTTCACAATGTTTCTGTATTACAATAGGCTAAATTAAGCTTTACAAAAAGTAAATAACTGTCATAAACCTAATAATAATAATAACTCAAGATATGCTGTGGAGCTTGGGTTGTTTTTGTTTTATGAGTGAGAAATAAAACTGAAAGGATGAAAAGAGCCTGGGCTCAGATTTGACAGTTCTGCACCTCAGGTAGAATGGTGTGTTGCATTCATTGCATCTGAAGCACAGGGAGAATTGTCAGGCTGTTGACAGATAGGGCAGAAGAAGAGGAAACTATCAGACCACTGTCACATTTGGCCAGGAGTAATTGGCCTCTCCTGACAGAGAAAGGTGACCAGCTAAAGCTGCGCCTGAGATGCAGTAATGTGAATGTACCAGAGTCATTCAGGAAGAACACAGGCAATGCCCCACATCACTCCTTGATACATCATTAATGGGCAGCTTGGCAATAACAACCCATCGACCACTATTCATTTCACTACAGGGATCTGTGCAGAAGCCACTACAAAGCATTGCCATGCAGATATTGCACACAAAATAAATGTCTGGAAATAACTGTCAGGTTAATCGGTTGTGATTTATAGGGCTGTAGTGGTTACTGTAAGTGCAGCTGCATACATTTTCTAACATTTTCTTCTCTATTGAATGATTCTATAAGTATGCCGCTATAGATCAGTGTTGAATTCAACAAGAATCATGTTTTAACAGTCTTTTATTCACCTGATGCCAATACACTACAATAATAGTTTTCCACTAAAGTCTGCTTGTGACTGTGTAGATGTAATTCAGATCACATCACACACACACACACACACACACACACACACACACACACACACACACACACACAAATCTGAACCTAAATTGGCAAAAAGATTACAGATTATGTTGCTGTGTCTGAGAGTTTGTCTTTTTCCATGGCAGTGGCCACAAACCAAATGCTTACAACTGCTTAGCATGTTCAGCAGTTATATTGTTGACAGAATTAAATCATCTATAGCCTCTTTTCTGTTTCCCTCGTGATCCTTAGGGCAGGACATTCCTGGTGTCTGACCACTGTCTGCAGCATGCCTTCAGTCTGCACCATAGCCTTTGCTCCAATCTCCTACTAGCCTACCAGAGCCTCTTTGGCTACTTCACCTCTATTACCAAGGACCTGCCCTCCTCCCATCGTATGGAACTAGGTATACTGCACCGTGGCTTCACGTCAACTCATGTCAGAGTGTGGGGTTTACAACGGGTTGTAAAACAATGAAAGCCCAGACTAAAATATGACTCTGTACACTGTCTTTATTTTGTTCATTAACTCACAAGCACTGAGAAGTATTCTCAAGGTTATACATTACAATACCTTCTGATTCATTTTTTTGCTTTGGATGGATTTTCATTGTTTTGTCTTTTCAGCATCGGTGTTTGTTGCATACTACAAGTTTGTTGTGTTCTCATGCCATTTCACCTGATCCCTACACATTAACATATTATACCCTTTGAACAAGCTACACAACCAGCAACCCAGTTCATTTAGGGATCTAAATGAAGATTCAAATCTAATCTTAGTTCATTATACTTACAAAACCATACTACATTCAGTAGATGAGTCCGTTAACCAGTAGACTAAAGGCAAATTGTAACAGCTCCCAAATACAACTCATCATTGTAACTGTCGCTCACCAAACCTAATCAAGTGGACAGATATTAACCCATCCCAGATGACCAAATAATAAAAAGGTTAAATATACCTATATGTGCAATCTTACTAGCCAAGCCCAGCATGCAAGTCCTATATGAGAGAGTACTCAGAAGACCCTATCCCCGAAGTCAAAGGCACGTCTACATAGGTATGTCCCAACCCTTACAGTACCTCAAATCAGCCTGCCTTTCTCTCCCTTTTCTCTTCACTGCATTTTCTTCTTGTAGAAAACACCATGTCCTCTCTATGTCCCACTTTCCGGAGACAATATACTTAAACTGCTATCATGTCATCTTTTCACTACTGTATATATAGTCAGTCTTTCTTTCCATCTGTATAACTAGGCCTTGGTCAGCGTCTTATAACACAGTGGTTCCTGTAGAATTTATAGGCTTTCTCTGGTCATATAAAAGTGCTTTCTGACACCAGTGCTGTCTCATACCACTTCCTTATTCAGCCTGTATTACGGGTTCTTCTAAAAACCTTCTGTATAATGAAATAAATAAATAAATAATAAAAGTGAAACGTAGTAATACTGTTCCTCTGCCTCCTCAGAACAACTCGACTTAGAGGCCCGTCTAGCTGACTTATGTGAGCAAGTCAAGGTAAGACCTGTCGAATGCTGCTGTTTTCTGTCTCTGATAATTTTCCTTCAATAGTAAATGATGCAAAACATTTATAGGATGCAACAAGCCTGGCACATTATCAAATTGGTGCTTAGTTTATGGGGCAGGAGGGCCATGTTGCATTTTATAAATGATAGAAGTACTAGTAAGACTGGCTATGGTGTGTATGTGCATATCAATAATTTGATGCTATTTGTTTGATTTTAAAAGTTTTGTTTTTGTAAGCGAACTTGGGGTGGAAGCAAATGGTACCATACATGCAAACTGGGTCTGTTGCTGCATATAAGAGGAGCAAAAACATAATCAGGCTGAGTGTGCTCAGTCCTCTGATGACAGAATAAAGGGATGTAGTATTGGTGGATACTGAAGCTGAAGTATTTTGATTACGAAGTGATACTGAATTGCACAGAAATCTGAAGTCAGTGGTGTGAATCAAGGTGTGTCAGGAAATTGTGGAGAAGAGATGTCACTGATTGCTCTGTGCTGCTAGAGATTTTGTGAGCAGACAAGCAAGCATTCAAATGTTGCTTCACAGTTGGTAGAATGGCATTTAAAAATAGTCTCTGAAAGCATTTCATAATGGTGTAGGTGAGATAACCAGTCTTTAGTGGCTGGGTCCTTGAGTCCTGAAAGGTTGACCCTCTTTAGATCAGGAGCGATGGAGAATGTTTTGCAGAGTTGTGGAATGATACAGATTTCTGTCGATGATGGTGGCACATTGTGCAGGTCAAGTGCCTCTTGCATGTTTCAGTGTATTGCCCTTTGTTTCCAAATATAATATTTCATATTAGATATTCAATATCAATAGGTTAGACGGACACAGGAAAGGGAATACATTAACTTGCATTTATTTTGGAGACTTCATATGGAATTCAAGCAGCTTCATATGATTACAACAAGCAGGGTTTTATGATTTTATGATGAAAATATTAATTTCTCTGTCAGCAGTGCAGATAAACCATTACGGCATAATTATGATTGCTGAACAATTTACTGCTTTAAAAACCTTGTGGAAATTAAAGATAACAGTACCCTAGTGTCTTTGGGGCTTAAGGGGTTTATGATGCAAATGTATTTTTTGTCACTCAAGTAACCACTAACTCCAGGGGGAAAATGATAAATCAATCAAATTGTCTGTGACAAATGAATCAGTTGACAATCAAGAAACGTCAGAATCTATTTTACTATATTTTACTTAAAAAGAATAAAGTACAGCAAAGTCCTCTTGCATAGAACTGCATGCCATTGTTCTTTATGTTGATGTTGGGGAAATGCTCATTTGAGCCCTCTGGTGGGTGACTTGTGTCTTTATACTTCTAGCAAAAAGCAGAGTCCCCTGATGAGCTGGCAGAACTGGTAAATATGAATCTGGCTCAGCTCTGCTCTCTTCTCATGGCACTCTGGGGACAATTCCTAGAGGTAGTGTCCCTGCAGGAGCATGTTGCTGCCCTACTAGCTATGGAGCACCATACACTTAGAGTGAGTCCCAACATCTTAAATCATTTACAAATTTGAATATCTGACTAGTTATCTTTGAATGAAGATAATACTTTTTTCTTCTGATAACTGATCCAAAACTATACCCAATCATCTATGCAATACTATTGACTAACTCTTGACTGTATACTCTGTAATGTTGTATTATTACAGGTAAGACGGTTTGCTGAGGCTTTCTTTTGTCTCGAACATCCAAGACAATCTGCACTGGCGTATCAGGAACTACAGTAAGTTGCAGTGGCATGTTTGTCTTCATTGTGAAATATAGTGTCGCTGTTATCAAGCCTGTGCCAGTACTTGCTAGTCTGAAAAACTATAGCTCAAGTATGGAAAACCATACCTTTTTTTTCTCTATCTGACTCTTACTGGCTCCTTTCCTCCCTCCCCCTTCCATCAGTGCTCACAGTCACCAGCAGATGACTAATGCCATCAAAAGCTCCAGCTATTTCCTGTCTTTACCTCCACTTCCAGTGGAATGTGCAGACCTGGATGGTGATGTTAGCTCCCTGCCGATCATCTTTGAGGATAGATACCTGGATTCTATCACTGAAGGTAAGTAACACAGCATTGCAGCTCAACTGGACGTGCAGTCAGTAGGCTCACTGGCTACTTTTTAAAACCAAATGTGTTTTTGTTTGTTGCCCTTTTTATGTTCAACCTGGTTTGATTCTGAAGATCGTGATGGACCCTGGCTTGGCATGCACAATACAAGGACTGGCTCAGTGTCCAGCAAAACGGACAAGCCCAACTCCAAGGACTGCAGTGCAGCAGCCAGCCCTATACCTGAGTCTCAGTGTGCCGCTATGGATAACACTTGGCCAGACAGCTATGATCCACCGCCTAAGTCCAAAGGCAAGTCAGTCAAACTGAAGAAAAATGCAAAGACTGAGAACTCCAAGAAGCTGATTAGACAGGGCTCCAAGGACTCTGTTGTTCTGGTGGGCTATAAGAACCTCAAAGCTCCTTATAGTGACGCCAGCGCAAAATACAAGGAAGGGGAAGCTCCCCTAAACCAAGAAGAGGAACGGGATACCTTGCAGGGGGACGCAAGTAGTTATTTAAGGACTACTGCCAATTCTGTTTTTGACTCTGGTGCCACATCAGCACATTCTGGTGCAGATGACCATATGCTTACTACTGCTGCTTGTCATAAAGGTTTTTTCAAAAATCCTAAAAACTTAGACACACAGAATAATCCTCAGGCAGGTACTGGGGCTTTTGCTACATGCAACCAACCACTTCACAAAGATGAGCAAGTTGACCACGGTGGCCAAAAGCTGCCACTGTGGTCTACTGGGCTGAAGCAAATTGAGGTGAAACCAAGTAACAAGGACCCATACCAAGGGTACAAAGTAACGGTTCTTCTACCATGTCGGACTGAGGGAACTCTAAGCAGTGATATTCCTGAGATCACCCAGACAGACCTCTGTGACACAGAACAGTCTGTGGTGGACTCTGTGTTTGAAAGGCCAGGTAAAGAGGCAGCACAGCGTAGCCAGTCCTGTCTGGTCTCAGTCCAGGTAAAGAGTGATTGCATCAGGCTGCCAGATGGAGGAGTCCCCAGTGCCTCATCTCGCCTCTCAGACTCTGGCATTGAGAGTGAGCCCAGCTCCTTTGCCACCCAGCTTGTTCCAGGACTGCAGACTTGTGCAGGGCTAGGCATCGCTGATTCAGGTGTTGCTGCCCCACAGCCTGAGAGGCCCCTCCTGAGTCCAGCACCACGGCCTTTTCAGCAAAGCTCAGTGCAAAAGCCCAGTGGGGCAGCAGAAATTCTTTGCCCAGAAAATACCAGTGCTGTCAGTGGAGTTCAGTCCTCTCTCACTTCCATCAACTCCTTGCCTTCAGATGATGAGGGCGAAGGTTCCTCCAGGGGCTCCAGTGGAGCTGAAGTCCGAGGCAGGAAGTCCAGTGTCTTGGTGCAGGAGCAGAGTGTAGTCTTCTCTGGGGATATCACTAACAGACATGCCATCGATGTGGCCTGCACCCCTGACACTGCTGCAGGTGATTCCCAACTTATAAAACCTGCCTTTAACTTGGAAACAGACCCCAAATTAATAGGTATTTCTGAAGTTGGACTAGAGGGAGCAGCTGGTTCTGGGACCGTTAAAGAACCCCGTAGTGAACCCCATACTGCCTGCCCCTCCAGTAACTCTGCCACCAGTAGCACCGACCTGGTAAAACGTGGGATGGTAGAGAACTACTTTGGCTCATGCTCTAGCACAGATGTGTCTGAGATCAGCCCTGTAGAAACATCTGCTATCACATTGGGGATTCAGACAGGACCACAGGTTGAGGAGGATGAGGACGAGACAGAGCACGAGATGATCGAGAATGGTTACTACGAGGAAGGTGATGGCTATGCTTTTGTGAATGGTGTCACTGATGAGGAGCAAAGTGGGGTTGGAGATGTAGCTGCTCAAGAGACAAGTCTTCTGTTTGAACAGCTTAGCATCGGCTACCTCCATGAAACAAAGGATTTATCAAAAGCTCCCATCTGCTCCAACCTAGCCTCCAGCAGTGTTGGGCATAGCTCGGGAAGAACTCCCTGTCCCTCCACCTCCTTTTCCTCTAGCCTGCAGTGGTATGAATGTGCACCCACACCACAGATGAAAACGTGAGTCATCTTGTATAATTTTTCTCATATCCCACTTAATGTTATACTTTTATGCAGATATTTGTCCTTTCTCACACACAAATTAATATTCATCAACTATTTAATTATAATTATGCAGGTTCATTAAGGCAAAGGAAGAAATGAAACAGCTAAGGCTACCTGGCTTCTTATATAGTGAGGTACCTGAGCTGGCATCCACTGTGCCCTACTTCAGCTTGGAGGAAGATGAAAGCTGTGAAGAAGGCATCCATCTCATAGTCTGTGTCCACGGCCTGGATGGTAGGAAACTTTATCTTCCAGAGTAAATTAGTTCCTTTTAGAGCCTTTTTTTTTTTTTTTTTGTATTCAAAAAACACATGATGCCCTTTATGTTCCCTTTATTGTTGCAGGTAACAGTGCGGACCTGAGACTGGTGAAGACTTACCTGGAGCTTGGACTGCCTGGTGCTCGTATAGACTTCCTAATGTCTGAGAGAAACCAGGTGAGTGGATAAGCGCACAACAACAAGCTGTACCACCTCTTAGTGAATCAAACACCCCAAAACACAGTCGTTTCTTTTCATTTAATACTCTTTTCATCCACAGAATGACACTTTTGCTGACTTTGAGTCAATGACAGACCGATTGCTGGATGAAATAGTCCAGTACATTCAGATATACAACCTCACAGTGTCAAAGATAAGGTAAAATGTTCTTTTTCTACCCAAATGTAATATCAGAACATTTTTCAAAAAAAAAACCATACATAGCTGCATGATGCAGTAGCAGTCATCTCTTCTCTACAGTATATGTGTTCTCAACAGCATAGTAAATAAATAGGTTTAAAAAATCACTTGTTACCTTGGCAACCAGTTTAATTTTTTCCATGTTTTAAAGCCGACTTTATCACTCAGATTGCTGAGGTGAAACATCCTGCTATTTCAGTTTTATTTCACACACTAAAAGTGTGACAGAGGTGCATATAAGTGTTGTTTGGTGTCTTTATGGTCTTTAAGTTTTCTTAATTTTTGCAGCTTTGTAGGTCATTCCTTGGGGAACCTCATAGTTCGCTCAGTGCTAACTAGGCCTAGGTTTAAATGTTACCTGAGCAGGCTGCACACTTTTCTTTCCCTCTCTGGACCTCACCTGGGCACATTGTACAACAGCTCTGCTCTGGTCAACACAGGTAAGTTTCAAAACATTTAACTAATGGTGGAAGATGGCACATGTTATCATTTTCAGACATTTCACTAACGCTACCTTCAGTCAGCTAATTGCTAGTTGCTAGTGAGAGAGAGAATACTATCATCTTTCTCTCTGTCTACTCTGTCATTGTGGTGAAGCCTGTTGAATAACTGTTAAATGTTTGTTCCTAGGCCTTTGGTTCATGCAGAAGTGGAAAAAGTCAGGGTCACTCCTGCAGCTGACGTGCCGTGATCACTCTGATCCCCGCCAAACTTTCCTCTACAAGCTCAGCAAGAAATCTGGTTAGCTTTGCAGTTTTGTACCGAAGACATTTAAGGCTGTATATATGTGGAATATGAGATTGTAGACTTAACTTCTCTATTGATCTACTTTTGAAGGTCTGCAGTTTTTCAAGAATGTGGTGCTGGTGGGGTCACTGCAGGATCGCTATGTCCCCTATCATTCTGCTCGAATAGAAATGTGCAAAACTGCATTAAAGGACAAACAAACAGGTGAGTTGAAGCAAGATCCTTGGTGGGCACACTCATGCAACGATTTGTCAGAACAAGATGTCTTTGGTGAATGCGGGTATGCTCAGATTCTGAGTTGGAGAAGAGCAAGGAAGCAGAACAAGGGCTTAAGGGCTCTGACACTAAACTGCAGTCGACAGCGGGCTGTATTTCATCCATTCAGTGTTGTTTCTCCTTATTATTTGCAATCTCTAGTGCAGTTTGTGAGTTTTTGGACAGTGACAAAACTATTTTTGGTGCTGCTTTTTAGGGATGATTGAGGGTGTTCTTCCTTCTGTCCCTGCTTCTTGATTTTCTTACTTCTTTCCATTCCCCTCTCCTCAGTTCTTTCTTTCTTCCCTTCCTTCCTTCCCTTCTTTAACTAATCTGTAAAAAAGTACACAAAGCAACATAGGCTAAATTGGGATGGGCTAATTTTGTCTACAAACCAAACCTTGCCCTGTTCAGCCTGTTTCACTTTTGTCTGTACCAGGTCCTGTGTATGCTGAGATGATTGAGAACCTGCTGCTGCCAGTACTTCAGAACAAAGACTGTAATCTAGTGCGATATGATGTCATTCATGCCCTGCCCAACACAGCCAACTCCCTTATCGGCCGGGCCGCCCACATTGCCGTCCTTGATTCTGAGATCTTCCTGGAGAAGTTCTTCCTTGTTGCAGGCCTCAGGTTCTTTCAGTAGAGCTGTGGCAGAATCGGACACATGGCTGGAAGAGAGGAATGTGGAGCTAATACCTCACTGCATTTAAACCTTATTCTGATTATGGTATCTGGATTATCTCTTGGTTTTTAATACATATACTCACTTTTCAAAGACATATAGGCAAAATCACAATTTCTTTCATTTCATGTTGTGAATCACGGTGGATATGGAGTTTGCCATTTTTATTTTTCTACTGCCATTTTTTAAACATTGTTTGGGGAATGATTTTCCCATCATATGGTATGTTTTCAGTGTTATTTATGTGTTCTGTTTTTACTTTTAATTATTTTTCTCCAAGTTATTCAATTAATTTTAGATGCTGAACTGGAAATGTAGCTGCTATAAAAATGAAATGGCTGTTTTGGTGAGCTGGCCCAAGTCAAGTCTGCACATACTGTTCTCACCGTTGCAAATGTTTTCTCACCAGTTTTAAAAAAACACTGCATTGATTTGCACCACAACTACATTTTACAAGCTTTTGTACGGAAATGGTCATTTGTACGAGTTACTTTTTTATCAACAATTTTCCATAATTTTTAAAGGCGAATATTGCATTTGAAATAGGATTGTTGCTCAGACTTTGCAGCCTTGGCTTTGGTCTTAATACTTTATGCTGTTCCAGCATTCTGCACAACATTTACCCAACCTGGTGTTGGGAGAATAAAGCTTTGCCTGCAACATAACATTACAGGGGTTTTAAGCAATGGTCATGATTCAGCAAAAGCACATGTTGGTAATATGAACTTGTTTTATTGAAAGTATTTGGTTGGTATCATTTGCTGATTATTTATGTGTTTAAACTGGAAAGTATTGCTTGGAATTAAAAAATGTTTTTAGGAAAATTGTTTATATATCATCATACTCTACCATTAAATATGCATATTATGAAGTTGGTTATATGACTTTTCTTTCTTGAGTTTGTTCATTATTTGGAGAGGCATGTGTCACTCCTGATCTCAGATGCTACACTAAGTACAGGAAAATAGTTCTCAAGTGATTTTCATATCCCCTACTAATACAATCTTAGCTGACAAATATGACTGAAAGTGGGGTATCTGCAGTTAATAAAGAAAACGTCTATCATTTTAATGAGTTAACTACATCCACGGTTACAATGAATTTCTAGATTTTATGAAGTCTAGTTTTGATTCACATTGGTGTACAGCTTTTCACTTGGTTGTTGGATTGGGTTCATTATGATTGAGCACATTTAGCAGTAATGGTTATATAGTTTATTCAATACTTTATTCTGCCATTTTTTCAATGATTGTTCTGGTATATTTCCTTTAATTTATGTTTATAATCTCTTTTTTGAAATGGACCGAATTGTCATGCAGGTGGCAGTGTCATCACAGTAAGATGTGTTATTTTAAAGCCCTACAGTAATGTGGGAATTTGTATAGAGTGTTTTGCTTAGAACCTGTAAAATATATAAATGCTAGAGGTCATTTCAATTGCAAGTGCCATCGTTATCAATGATGCTTCCAATTCTGACGGTATTAGAATATCACTTAATATTATTCTACATACTGTAGGCCTGTTCATGATCTCAGAAATGTTTAAAGTAGCTTTTAACTTGCCATTCCCACTGAGGCATTGTCTATTTTACCTGTCACTCAAAGGGAGTTTAAAAGCCCCTTTGCACGCTACTGAGACTATTGTGTTCTGCTAGTGCAATCATTTTTGGAAAGGAGGATCATTTCACTGACTGAAAAAGATAGATGTAGGCTACAAAGTAATGATGCTAAAGACATTTGGATAGTGTATAGGGACACATGATTTATTTCCACAAGATAATGGAAGATGAACCACTTCTGCTCAGTCTATTGAAATATTAAGCCCACAGAAATACAGTATAGACATAAAATAAGCAGTATTAAGTGCAGGAAAAACATTTCTATTCGTGTTATTCCAACATGAAAAGAAACAATACAGGTAGGCCTAATGGGTTCTCATCGGGGGAAAGACATTCATCATAACAAGTGCTATGCTAATTGGTCATATGCTGTGGTTTGACGGCCAGAGGCCCCCCTGCACTTCATCCACTCTAAAATGGGGTGATATTGGAAAGAGAGATTCTGCGATTCATGGCAGTCATATTGGTCAAAATACATGATATACTAATTAAATATTAATTAATTTCCAGGGAAAACCTGATAGTATTCATCGCCTCATTGGTAACAGCAAGGGTCCCAACCAGTCTCGCTTTGTGCTTGGACCTCTAATTAGCACGAGAGCTATACCAACACATGACATGGGCGGACATGTCTGTTTAGTACTGTATAGAAATATTATGATGTTTATATTCACAGATGGATAAAGAAATATGTTTAGTTTTAGGTAATTCAAATGCAATAAAAGCTAAAATAATTATTGAAAATAGCACGAACAGTCCCAACAAGAATTCAATCACAACATAGTATCCCCCACAACTATCCAAAATGGTATGGCCCAATCGTTTGGGCTTCACGGTGGTTGAAGAAGTTGGAGCACGCGATGGGGAGGGGGACAGTCTTACCCGAGTGGTGTCCTCTTTTACTTCTGTCATGTTTTTATTCGGGTAAAATAAAAGAAGATTGTCTCTCTGAAGAAGCTTTGAGAAGACCCGTGACTTAAATTTGAGCTCCTTCGCCCCCTATAATGTGATGGTAAGTGACTTATGTTTGAATGCTCGCTAAATGAGTAGTCAGAGTTAACGTCGGTGATGCACTTGTTGCATTAGGTTGTAACGTTACCGTCCAACCAACCAAACACACACTTTTCCTTTGGGGAAATGATAACCTTACCACGAAAGGCACTATTAAAACAAGTGTCTTCAGACTGTAGCTTCTCCTGCTTTGTTTCTGATTTATAGAATATAAATATGTGCAACGTTAATTAACTAAGTTGGACCGAAACTTTGACTGAACTAACGTTAGCGGCTACTAGCTTGGAGCGCTGTGTTGCGTTAAATAACGTTGAATAACACCGTTTGATAATTTGGAGAATATGGATCAGTCTAAAAAAAAAAATAGAAGTTTATGCTAAATGCTCCTGGATTATCTTTCGTGAAAAGTATGTTGTTACAAAGTTTTAATTATCTAAATAAATTTTTGAACTGATTGAACTAAATTGCTTTTCAGGGCTCTGAGTCAAACCTAAGAAATGCACTGCTCCCTCAAAACTGAAAAGCTGGCCTACCCTATTGTTTCCAGGTGGGATGAGTATAAATGGTGTTCCCCTGTGTGTTTAGATACCCCCTCTTATCTTATTCTTGACGGTTTTATCGGGCAGTGAGGATCCCTGACACTTCAGAGAGATTGCACAGTGCAGAGGGGGTGTTGTCTTTTTTTTTTCAGCAGCCAGCAGTGTGCTCAGAAGTAGGGATTATGACAGTCTTGGAGGGGAATTAAGACATACAGATGGCTGCTCTCATGTGATGCCAGGTTTCACCCTGGTCAGCAACAAGGGGGATGTCTGAAGACGTCAGCCAACACTGTTTGGTCTGACAGTAAACTTGTTTTGGAGATGGGATGCAGTGAAGACTAGTGTAGTGCATATTTAGCTGATTGCACTCTGGATTTGTGGCTGAGTAAGGTTGGTATGTTTTCACCTCATTCATTAGTTACTCAGTATTTTTCAGGGTTTACACCAGCTGTTTGATATTATATCAGATTTTTTTTGTGTTATTGATAACAGGTGCTTTGTTGTAAATAAATTCCTTTTGATAGGATAGGGTAGACTGAAGTAAAAATAAAATGTATCAGGGTGCATTGAAACTTATTGTATCTGTTGTCAATTGCATCTCTTCTTTTTCTTTTTTTATAACTGAGCTTTAAGTAAAGTTATATAATGCAAGTCAATTATGGAAAAAGTCAAATGCTACAAATGGGGGGAAATGGTTGGCCAAACGTTGCATTGCAAGTATAGTTCAGATGTATAACAAGGCTTATACTTACTTCTTAAACAAAAGTATTTATTTTAGTTTAGTACAGTATAAAACAGCTTTCAGATTAAGAGCAGATTCAGAAACCAACAAAAAATACCCACAAGACCATCCAAATTTCTGTACAAAGCATGTTTTTCTCCTTAGAAACCTGTCTCTATTTCTCAGGCTCGTTGCTTCAGACTTGCATTGCTCATAAATTGCTCACATATGTCTGCAACCTCTTCTTCCAATATCTCAGTAATCAAAAAAATCAAATGTATTATCATTTGGTTATCTTCACAAATTCTGTTCTATTGCCTCAGTGTGTAATGATTATTGATTACAGAATACACCTGTGCCATTGAAGAGTCTATTCTGTAAATGCAGCAGTATTGTAATATCTTTAGCAGTATAGCTCACATTACAGTATATTATTGACCAACCAGAGTATAGAGCTACAGCACTCGTGCAGAAATTATATTGAAGAAGCACTCCAAGACTCAAGATGTATAATATGATTAAAAAGAATGATGTAAGAATTATTTATACACTGTCAGTGTGAAAATATACTTGCTTCTGTTGAGTTTTTGTACCATTTGCTACAGCGTCGGTGTGAATGTACAGTATAGTTTGACTGGCATAAACAAGTCGGATGTTCAAGCTGGAATTTCAGGTTTTTTGATGTCTGTTTGCACTGACACACAGATGTGAGTGAGGCTGTGTTTGAACATGTCCATAAATCATATTTGGTAACACAAATGTTTTGTCCTCTGAGCCAAGAACATTCACTTTTGTAGTTCCCACAACTTGTTTTGTACGCTGGCAGCACCCTTATAATGTTTTATTTTCTTATGATTTCTCTCAGGGACAGGGAGATCTGGTGCTTTTAAACATATGTAAACATGTTTTCCCCCAATGTGAATGCTAAACTCCTGAAGAGTTAGGTGTAAAAAGACACAAGTATGATGCAAAGAAACCATGCTGGTTGTTTGTTTTCTCAGTTAAAAAAAAGACATTTTGTACTTTTTAGGAGATTGCCACAAGTGCAGGCTGCTTCAGTTACAGACTGGGTTTTTTTGTTTTGTTTTTTTTACTGGTTATTGTCCAGAGCAGGATTTAAGGGGATCAGAGTCGGCGCGCGGCAGTAATTAACCTGATTAATTGATTCTTAGACGTTAATCAGATGAGCCTTGTACCAGTTGGGGCTTCAGGGTCAACATAGCGGGGAAAGCTTCAGCTTCAGCCTTGGTTGCTAGTAGACTGTCCCCGTCCACCATTTATTTTGTTAAGTTAAGCAGAATCTGCAATAATACAATTTCTTTTTATAATTTTGTGTTGCTGTAGTTACTGTTGGAATTAGAAAAGGTATTCACATGGATTATCTGATTTGATTGTTTCCAGTTAATGACTATTATTAGGATTACAGTATGATAAGCTCATTGAGTTTGCCCAACTATTTCCCTCTTTTTCAATTGTACACTATTGTAGTGTTTGCTGATGATTTTAGGTCAAGATGCTTTTTAAGGTAGACCAACTTTTGTCATTTATTTGAGTCATGTAGGCTATTTGATTCATGTTTGGATGATCCCTCTGGAAGATAATTGTGATGGTAAAACATTTGGCCTCTAACCCCTCAGAAGGGTCACGTTGAGTTAACCTTGGTTGTGGGATAATGGGAGACATCCATGTACTTATGTCTGAGTATGGGATTGTTTTTGCTTTGACTGATTGACAGTATGCTAATGCAATATTAGTGTAGAAGGTTACATGTTAAGGTGGTCTTATTTGTGGATTTTTCTTTTCAGTTTGGTATCGGACCTTACACATGAGTTGATGATCTGTTTTTTAAATTCCATTCTGCTGTCTTCATCATTCACATTGAACTGTTGTTGGATCATGTTTTTTAATTTCTTTCCTTATCTCACTCTGCTGTCATCTGTCTTTTTAGATGCAATATGGACGAACTGCCCTGGAACAGATAAAAAGTGAAGGATAGAAGAAGCAAGAGAAGACTGAAGCAGTTTAACAGAGAGAAAGTACTTATCACAGGCATACACAAGACATCATGTCCTCCTCGATAAAGCAGGAGAGAACCATTTGTGTTCTCCTCCCCAACAAAGACCAGCTGGACATCACTGTCGGGGTGGGTGTTTAATATATCTCTAGCTGTCCTCCACTATCACCAAGAGGTCTTAACAGATAACTTAACAAGTTCTGTTTAACACTACAATGTTTTGGCAGCATCACATATTTTTTGCACATTGTGAATGCATATTGAATCCAGACTTCTTTGTCTTTTCACCTGCTCCAGCCAAAGTCCACAGGGCAGGATGTTTTTAATCGAGTGGCAGAGCTTCTTGGAATCAAAGAGCTGCACTTCTTTGGCCTCACAGTGGTGAAGGGTAAGTTCACTCCTCATTGACCCCTCAGCATCTGAACCTATTCACACTTGAGTACGCAGCAAAATATGATCATAGGGTTGGAAGTTTTGTTGACCAGTTCATGCACATACAGTACCTGTACCATATTTCAGCAGTCGATCAGTTAGATTGTAAACAAGAGCATCATGTTTGGATTATGACAATGATGTATTGCAGGGCTATGCTGTGCCAGTCTTTTGGTGCCGCTTGTTTATGTAATATTGTGGAAAATGTTTTCTGCCAAAAGTCTATTTCCCTAAAACCAAAAACAATTCATTCGTCCCTCCCAGTCTGCATAATTGAAAGGCATAATCCACTTTAGCCACTGAGCAAAGTTCTGAACTTTCTGTTTCCTCGTGTTCCTGTTCTCTTTCTTTGTACAAATACGTTGAAATGCCCTGGTAATCTTGTGTGGCTCACCACTTGAACAAGCAGCCTTTTGTTTTTGTGGTGTTGGTTCAGCGATCACTTAGGCCTGGATTCCTGCAATATTAACTTCATTAATCCTGGAATGCACCCTTGCATTCCTCCTCTTCACTGAGGGGAGGGATGGATTGAGGAGGGTGGGAGTGGAGGGGGAATCGTCATGACACAGGCCGCCTTGCTCAACTTTTACTCGAAGGCCTCAATGAGGGATGAGAGGCGAAAGAGTTGCAATGAGTCAGAGTGGGAATGAGACAGGCTTGAAAGGAGAGATAGATGGTTAAAGGAACGAGTTGTGAAACAGCTCGGCGAGCATGATTTGGCTGCACAAAGTTGAACAAAAGAGATAAAGTGGATCAAATAGAAAATGCCCATGTCATGACTCATAGGACCAGGCTGAGAGTGATACAACATCCTCATTCTCAGCACAGGTTGCAAACAGCTTATTAGCCCCTCTAGTGAAATAGAATTCAAATTAGTTTTTGATGAAACAACATTAACGTTGGTAATGGGTTATATACAGGGGATTACAGGGTTGATAAATAGCAAAATATCAAGATAAACGCTATGCTATGTTGAAGGCATCTACCCATGTCTTCACATGTTTAAAGAATGTTAAACCAACAAAACTCCTGCCATCAGTGTTTGGTCTGTTCTACCATGCGACCACTGGAACTAGTAAATGGACACATTAACATTAGCATTGTTATCATTAGCTTCCTAGTAGCCTCATTCACAAACTGAAGAACAAGGGCTTTTTTTCTTTTACCCGAATGAATCCCATTGTTGAGTGAATTTCACGCTTGGTTACATTATTGTTTTGTTTGCTTGCTAACTGTCTGCTTGTTTCCTGATTGTCTTTCTTTATCCCAGACAATGAGCACATATTTTTAGACATGGAGGAGAAACTGGTTAACTATTTTCCTAAGGAATGGAAGCAAGATTCAGGAAAGGTAAGGCAGCCCGTTTCCAAGGGAAGCAAATTTTGACGGCATTTTGCTGTGACCCACTCTAAACTGTTGAAGGTGTCAGCTAATTGGGAGGCACAGCTCAGTGGCCTAGATGCCACAACCTTTGTCATTTAGCATGACAAAAAGATGCCAACACACACAGGCCTTTTCTAACATGTCTCTCTCTGCATACAGGGATTACGGAAGAGACCTTTGCCTCTAATGCTCTGCCTCAAAGTGCAGTACTACATAGAAAATGGTAGACTCATTTGGTATGTCCTTGTATATATGTTCTATATGCATTTATATTACTACTGGACAAGCTTGCTTTTTTAGTTTATTGCTGATGTACTTTTTTTTTTCCATCCATCTTTGCCCTCCTTTCTGACAAGTTTTTGTGTGCCCCCTGTTTTCTTTTTCTTTTTTGGTACCAGTGAACGAAAGGCACGGCATCTGTACTATTCTGACTTGAGGGAGCGGGTGCTTCGCTCTGAATGTCGTCAACAGGAGGAGGTGTACTTCCAGCTGGCAGGTTATGCCTTACAGGCTGACCTCGGTGACCACCTGCCGCCCAGGGAGGATATGGAGATCACTCCTTACTTTGAACCCAAGGAGTACTTTCCACCTTGGGTAGGTGTTAACATGTGGCACCAGCATGTAAAAACACTCTAACTTGATGTTCAGTTTAAAATTTGAATATATTTGTCCTTAATATATTTGAATGCTTTGTATTTTGAGGTCATGTTGCGCTCTACATGTCTGTCCCTCCTTCTTCCTTCTGTAGATTGTGGCTAAGCGTGGAGTAAACTATCTCCTCTGCCATGGACCCAAGGTGCATCAGGAGCAGTGGGGCATGTCTCCTCGTGATGCCATCCTGCTCTTCATCAGGGAGTCGTGTCGACTGGAGGATGTGCCTGTCACGTTTTACAGACTGCAAAAGGTCATAAGTGAATTTAGTATTTCAGTGTCAGTCATTGAAACGAGATGCTTGAACTGAGTTTTTGTAGCACACACCACACTGCAGTGTGTGTGTGTGTGTGTGTTTTTTGCATAATTGATCTATATCATTAAAATAAGAAATGATAATTATTTAGGGTGGTGATTAATGGAATTTGTTTTCAGCTCATTTTTAATTTATGGCCATTTCAGGCGTATTTCTTCCCTCTGACTGAAATACTGTCTTTCCCAACACAAATGCAGTTGGTTTGGCTTCATTTGAGCTGTGCTGGACAAACGACTGGGGCAGTTATGTAACCCTCCATCTACTCAAGTTTATTGTCCTCCCCATTTCAAAGTCACTCATCTACTGAGTGATATTTTGAAGGCTGGCCCATCCATTGCGTAATGAGCTCCCACTTTTAATTTGTTAGCTGCAGCCCAGTGTTTCCTAGTGAACTAGGAGAGGGGCTCAACTGTGGAATAGCTGTCTTATCTGAACCGCTCAGATGCCTCTCTGACATCTCATCATTCATTTTGTCCAGGACAAAAAGGCAGAGAGAGGAACGGCATTGCTCGGTCTGACCCTGCGAGGAATGCAGGTTTATCAGGTGCGTGCATGTGTGAGTGCGTTATTAATGCATAGTATATACGTCAGCACATACCTACTCAAAGAGTGAATCTGCGTTTTCTCAAAGATTCAGTCTTTGTATGTGTAGCGTTATAAAACCTAGACTAGATAAAGACTAGACGTGTGAGGAATGTGTGGGATTGCCACCAACAGCAGTGCATGAGGAGATAGGAGCCGTCTGCCAAGCCCGTCAGTTGTTTGATCTGTCCATCAGGGGCCATCTGGGGGATTAGGTCTCCATGCCTAGCTGATTAAAGAGCCAACAGACTGTGAGATACCTCGAGAAGCTCTTGGCCTCTTCGCCAAGTCCAGATGGCTCCTGTAAACACAAAGACAATTGATTATTGATCACTCATTTTAAAATATAACCAAGTAGATTACACATCCAGAAATCTGTGTTGCTTTTTTCAAACACAAAAGCTCACAAACATTTGAGCTACTTCTTTTGTGTGTGTGTTTGTATTCATAGGAGGTGAACAACATGCGACAGCTGCTGTACGACTTCCCCTGGTCAAATGTGGGACGTCTCACCTTCCTGGTATGCACACTTCTCATTTCCATTCTCTGTTAAGATTAGGTGGAATCATTGTAATTATTTAATGGGCATTAGCTATGTACACTGTATAATATGTTGTCCTATTCAGGGTAAGAAATTTGAGATCCAGCCAGATGGTTTGCCATCAGCCAGGAAGCTGGTTTACTACACTGGGTCATCGTTTCGCTCTCGCCACCTCCTCCTGCACCTGAGCAGCAGCCATCGCATCTACCTCAGCCTCCAGCCTGCCCTCAAACACCTACGCCAGCTGGAGGAGAGCGAAGGTAGGGGAGGGAGAAGTTAATACAAGAACAAGATTAGTATCGGTGTTAATTACAGTTTGGCTGGGGGGCTCTTGTACTCAGCAGAACACTTCAGTAGCCACTGGATGTTAAAATGCATAACTTAAGAAGAGTCACTTTTTTCAGCACAAAAAATCAAAAGGGTTCCTGTTCAACAATCACATTTGCAGCACAGTAACTGTTATAATATTTGACATTTTGCACGTCTGTGGCACATTTGGAAAAATGCAAATTGATCTGGGGATCAACAAAATGTGTATCTTTTCTTCATTTTAGAGAAAAAGCGTTATAGAGAGTCATACATCAGTGATGACCTGGACTTGGACCCCCCTGGCAGTGAAAGCAGCCCTGGCCTGTCCAGACACTCCACCAGCAGCTCTGGAATTGAAGCTGACGCCCGCCAACACAGCATTTGCACAGATATGGCCTCCATGGAGGAGGAAGGTCAACGGGCAGCAGAGAAGTGTTTCAGCTCAGCAGCCAGTCATGGCAGCTCCTGCACCTCTGGGTTTGACGCTGGCAGTAAGGCTCGAATCGAAGATGAGGGGTGGCAAGAGGAAGGTGAGAGGATTTTTCTACTGAAACATTTTACAGGACATTTTATCCATCCCTCTGCATATTTTGTGGACTAAACTGATGCTTCATTTGTTGAGTGAAATAGTCAGTTGGTAGGCATGAAAGCAGCTGTGTGCTGATCTTGTGTTTACCTTTTGCAGTTTTCTTTTGGGAGTAATGGTGTACTGGTGGTCTGCTGAGAATATGAGAGGTTAACAATGTTACTTTTATCATCACCTGCCTTCACCCTTACCCTTAACTAAGATGTACTTTGCAGTATGTCTCAAAGATACATGGTGGTCACTGAACCAGAAGACTGTGGAATAGGGATGTTGATGACTAATATATGTATATCAAGTATTAACCTTCAATAAGGAAAGTTGCCGTAGCATTATTTGTGCCACCCTGGGACATCAGTTTGATCAGGGTGGGTGTTTTGAGCAGTTCCAAACACTTGGGATAACCTCACTGTTTCACATAGTGCTTTCTCAGGTTTTCACTATGCAAAACATGTTGCTCAATAAAGATAATGTGATGGCATTATTCCACATTTGTCATGTCTCATCTTCTTCGTATCTGAGGTTCTTGCAATAGTGAGCACCTCCAGGCTAGTAAAGGCTGTGTGTAAAGGTTTTTTACTTTTTTGGTCCATTCTTCTCTTAAATGCATGTATGGCCACAGCAGATGAGAGATTTATTTTCAGATTTTTAATAATTAGATTTCTTCCTTTTTTTTCAGAGATCAAGACCAATGTTGGAAGTCCAAAGGAGGTTCTTGTGGATGATCCTGATGAGATGTTCCAGTTGGCTGATCTTCTTGAAGGAGTGTCAGTGGATTGTGCAAAACTCTCCTCAGAGACTCACTCACCAGGTATGAATAATTAGATTGTGACATTCAGGATGTTATGTAAACCAAATTTTACTTGTTCTCATCCCACCAGTGAAAACAAAATTGTTTGTATTCTCAAACTCTCTTCTTTGTCAAAATTGACCAATAAAATCTTCTTGGCTCTACAGATGCAAACAAATTGTGTCCCCCAGACATTGATGAAGATCTCGGGAAATTACATAACAAGGATATGTTAAAACAGGTTGGTCATCTCTCTTCTTTCCCTTGCCTTCTTTCTCTTTGCCTTCTTTGGATTTCTCTGTTGTATTTTCTTACCTTTTGTCTTTCCCTCCTGTCTCTATACCAGATGCTGAAATCTAGGGCACAAGTTTGTGTGGATCGGCACAGCCACAGTCTAGATGATGTACGTCTGTTCCAACCTCCGGTACCCCTGGGGACGACACTGCCACCTGATTCCTCCCACAGCTATACCTTTGGGCTCCCAGATGCCTCAACAAACACAAAGAGCCCTGTTGATCGCAGCCATTACCATTACTGCCAAGCCAAACCTTCCTTCTATGGCCGCAGGTCTACCAACTGCCTCTCCCTGGACATGTTAGGTGATGAACAGTTCCTGGAATTCATACTTTGAGCATGTTATGCGTTGATGTCCACAAATTCGCCTGTTCTCTACCTTCATTTACAGTGCAACTTAACTCGTAGGTTGCCAACACATGAATGTCTCAGTGTTTTCTTTGTGGTGATGATGACATCGAGGGATGTGTGTGCTTCAAATTGCAGAGAGACATTATTGAAAGTGACCCCTCATTGCTCTTAGAAAAGCTGCGGATTAGATAACAGAGATCTAATTCAGCAACATATCATCGGTAAACAGAGCCTATTTATTAATGTTTTATATTGTGTACATACTACTTGCACTATTTTATTACATTTCTTCTTTGAGCAAAAACATTTCTAATCAGTTTTATTGTCTTTTGTAAAGTTCACACTGTTAAACATTTTCTGAAATGTCTGAATAGGTTTACGTCGAGGGCATACAGTTTGACAGGAATAGATATTTTAAATTTTTATGGCCATGCAGTCGTGCTGCATTGGACATTCATGAGATGGGACTTACTTTCCTTGCCATTAGCCTGCTTGCTAATGTAAACATTTAAATGTCCTTGTTTTATTCAGGAGAATCTCCAGAAGCTACAGCGCTAATGTTTGTACTCCTGTATTCCTTTGTCCTTTTTTTTATAAAAAAAAAAATAATATTTCATAATATACTCTATTTTTGTATAGTGTGCTCTGTCATGCTTTTCCTATTAGTCTGCCACAGCAATGTAGCTGCCGATGTGGAAAATTGAACTTCTTTGCAGCTGGTAATGCATTCATCCAAAGCTTCCCCATTCTATACTCGTAATTACAACAGAAAAGTATTATGTGTAAAGCACTATTTCTGTAACCACTTAGTGTATAATGAATCTGCAGTATTTTTGTATTATGTAACCCCCAAACAAAGAGCCTTTCTGTCGGCTTTTTCTTAGACGTTATTTTCACTGTTGTGTAAATGATAATTGGTATGCAAAAGAACTGGTGTCTTTAGTCAGTATGAACTCACTTGGAAAGAACGTGAGTGATTAAACACAGAAAAACGTTTACTCAGTGCCAATAGTGTATGAACAACTGACGGTGTTAATTCACAATACTGAACAATTTATTTTGATCTAAATCAGTGGTGGGGGGGTTATGATAGTGAAAATAAATTCTTAATGCCACTAAATGAAACCACGTGTTTTCACTTTGTTGCACCAGCATAATGTTAATGTTATGCTTACATATGTAATAGTGTTGTATTTTCAATTTTCGCAGAGCGCGAGTACCATTCCGTTGGTTACTCCAGCTCTCGCGAGAGTTTAAGATTACGCTTGCGGAAGTTTACATTCCGTTTTGCAAAAACGTGTCGCTCATGGCCTCTTTAGCTCCTGACAGTATAGCAGCTCTCTACGATGTATTCCGTTTTAATTAACGCGGTCTTGTCCAGCGCTCCTGACTACGGCCTTCTGTTTGAGTCTCTGTCCTGGCCGAGTGACTCGTGGCCGGGGACGGAGCGGGTGGAGGCGCTGACGGCTTTCATTGAAGGACTCGGACCGCTTTTGGTCGACTCGGACGCGGCTCCGTTTTCGGCTGCGAACAGAAGATCTCTTAAAGATAAAATCGACTCGGTGATTTGGACCCAGTGTCTGCCTCTTCTCTCCAGAATATCGGCCGAAGCCGGTGAAGGCACGCGGTGCAGGGAGAGCACCGCTGCTGCCTGCAGACTTGTGAGTGTTTGTGTCCCGCTGTGCGACGAGGCTGTGCCGGGACGGGTAGCTCTGTCTGTCCTGCCGTCGCTCCAGCTGCCGGAGGAGGAGGAGGAGGTGGTGCCCAGTCCGGGACGACTCGGTGCGGAGGTTGCCAGTGAAGTCATGTCTGCTCTTATACCTTCTTTGTCAGGGGACGAGCAGCTCACACTCGCCACCCTGTCATGTGCCTTGTCCTGCATCAAAACACTCCCTGATGCGCTGGTGTCCAAAATCACAGTCAGGCTTGTCTTGACTCTGCTGAACTGCTGCAGCGGTGCGAGGTTAGGAAGCATCCTCAGGTTGATCCTGGATGATCTGTGCAGCTGGCACTCCTCTGACCGCACACCTGTGGTTACAGAGCGTGCACTGCTGTCTTTGACCGCCCTGTCTGACCACCTGTTGAAACCTCACAGCCTCCCTTCCTCCTCCGCCTCTTCTTCCTCCTCCTCCTCCTGTGAGCCCGACCCTCGTCTGTCCCTCCAGTTCTGGAGGATGGTTCAGGATGGACTGACGCACAGAGACAGCGTGTCACGTAAGAGGGCGCTGTACCTGCTGAAAAAGTGCGTGGCCCTGTCAGAGGAGGAGGGGGTGGACTGTCCTCTCTCTCCATCAGGGGAAGGTGAAAATGCTCAGATTTGCTGACTTAACTTTAAGTTCGCTGGTGTTGTATAGTCTTGTTTTCTTACTGTTCTTGAAATTGTTGCAGATGAGCTCTTGTTCAAATGGGCCCCTAACAGGAGCAAGTTGCTTAGAGAGTTCTGGGAGGATTATGCTCTGGTGATGGAGACCCTGGAGGAAAACCAGGTAGAAAACCCCCCATGACTGTTGGTTCGCTGCCAGTTCAGAGGTGGGAATCATGATACAGCTTGTGATGATGCTTGTCTCTTGTCCTCTGCAGATTCATGTCGTCCGGCCAGTTCTAAACAGAATTGACACGTTGATCCAAACAACAGTGAATGATAGTCAAGGTAAGACAAGAATTGGGCAAATGAAGGAGAAATCTTTGCATCTTTTTTATGAATGTTTAGAAAGATTGGTTTTGAATTCTTCTCCTCTCTACCTCTTTTCAGCAAATTAGTTTTTTTATTTCAGACATTTCTGACTTGGATGATAAGTCCATCCCATTAGTTCTCAATGAATCAAAAGGCCTGACCAGATCATATTAACTTTTTTAAAGTATTGGCTGTTTCATTAACTCACTTTTGTATGTTATATTGCAACCACTTGTAAGGAGAGTTTTCAATTAAATAAATGAAAAATTTAGTTAAGGAAAATAAGTGAATGGCAAAAAGTACAGTAAGTTAAATAAAGTAATCCAAAACAGATTGTTTTTCAATTGCAAACTCTATTCACTTGAAAATACAATAAAGATACAGAAGTAACTCAATAGAAAAAATGTGATATGAGGTGCCAGCCTGGTAGTTTGTGCCTGTTCTCTGTCTGTGTTGCAGCTTCAGGTCAAGTCCTCTTCCACCCCTCCTGGCTGCTGTGTGTGTACCAGCGGATGTTCCACAGTGAGAATAAATCCCTAATGAGAGAGGGAGTGTGTCATCTGCTCGAGCTGCAGGTCCTCCAGCAGCCAGCCTTTGCTTTGGCCTTTTCCCAGGTACAGACTCGGACACAATTTATTTAATGTGATTTAGGCTTATTCATTCAATTTCACTGAAATCATTCAAAGTCGAATAATTGCATCAAAGTTTCCTCTTCTGCTGCTTTGCTCCTCAGTTCATCGTTGGCCCTTTTATGGATGTTCTGTCTGAAACTTCGCTCTTCCACAGGTGAAGGTTTAAAATCAATACAAGCAAATAAAGAAAATACTGCAGGCATTACTATGTTAAGTGTTTTTTTTTTTTTTTTTGCACCAGTGCTCATTAATCCACCATCTGTCCACATGTAGGTCAGTTGGGCAGAGTGTAGGAGATTGTCCTGAGCTCGGGGCTAAACTCCAAGTCTTCATGGCCACCTTCTTCAGTAGCCTGCCGTCAGAGCATAGAGGTACAGAAGCCACAGAGAATACATGTTATCAAAGCTCTGACTCACTTCTCATGGCTAAAATGCCTGTCCGTCTCTGACTGTTGTGTTTGCTTCGCAGGCCGTATGTTGCTGCAGATGATTCAGCAGCTGTGCTCTAAGCACTGGTGTGCGGTACCCCTCCTTTTCCTCTCCCAGGCTCTTTCCAAACTCCCCCCAGGTCCACTGCTGGGGATCGACGGGCTCAATGCTCTTAGGTACCTCATCATGTTTAGACAGTTAGACAGACTGTGTCGCAGCTGCTTGTGCTTGATATTGGAAGCTCATTCTGTCTGTGGTGTTTCACAGGGAGGTGCTGCGCTGCACCATGATCACTCATCAAGTCCTGCTGAGAGGTGCTGCTCAGTGCTTCCTGCTGAATAGCGCCCTCCGTCTCACAGAAGTGGTAAGACACAAATATTGTACATGTGCTAAAATAACTGGAACCCATTACAGTATGTCAGCTCTGTTTTAAACAGCATTTTGATCAAAGATTAATAATGCCTAACAAAGGAAATGTGCTTTGGAAAAGAGGATCAGTGGTTACACATTAACCTCCACCAGAAATGACTGAATTACACATTTTCTCAATAACACTACAAACTACAGCATTTAAAAAAAAGATATCAAGTTAAATTAATACCTCTGACAGACTCACACTGCACTCACTGTTGTACTGCATTCATTGTAAGGTGTTTCTGTTATTTTGTCCTACCCTTGTACTTTAATGCACAGCTTTAAAGTCAGTGAGCTGTGTAATTGAAATATCTCGTTTCAGAGCGCAGTGACCCTAGATGATGTTTTTAGTTTCCTGATGGATTTTCGTGCAGACGAGTCTCTGTGTAGAGGGACACAGATTTGGAATCAGGTATGTTGTACTTAACATGTGTTAAAATGACACATTAGGGAGGTTGTATGATTGACTAACTGCTATATGTATGTGTGACATTGCTGCAGTCGTGTGCCTGGCTATTGGACAATGAAGGCAGTTTCAAGCCCAGGGTTGTGGATGGAGATTGTGCTGGTGCTGCCACAAAGAAAGAAACTGTAAGAGGCTATGTTCAAAACGAGATACACACCTATCTTCGAGTACCAGCTAGCACAGGTAAGTCTGAAGTGAGGCAGTCATCGATAAGTCTGTATACACGATAACTTAGGTTCTACTTTTTGGAGTTGGTGTAAGTTTGTCTCCCTGCTCCTCAGGTCACACTGAGAGGTTACCTGACCCTAGAGAGGCCGATAAGTTGGCCAGGGCCATTCTGCTGTGTGTGGACATGGAGAGGAATCAAGTCGGAGCAGAGATCGGTAACACCCTGGAGTCATTACTGTCTCCGCTGCTGGACACCCTGAGCAGAGTCAGCACCAATATCTACTTGCCTCTGCGTAAGAGTGACAAGAGCCTGCAGCTCGTGCTTCGACTGTTCCAGCTTGGCGAGACACCAAGCTGTCGACATGTTGGAGAGGTGCAAGGTTTGTAATGATAACACTGATTCATTGTTATAGCTGTCAAGCCCACCCTCATGCATTTGCAGCAGGTACAGTAGATGGATAGGTGCAGGTGGAATGTGCTATCTTTTTCTCCTATTGAAAAGTATCTATGTGCTTTCTAACATTTTACAAAACAACTTGGGAACAACATTTCAGGAATTGAGGGATTCTTGCTCTTTGGTGTCACTTTTTTCTTGCATCTTAGATTGAGATCTGCTTATGGAGTGCCTTCTAATATTAATCCTTCTGTCCATGGATTTAATAACTCATGCACTGGATTTAGTCTCTACTACTTTCTCATTCGGTCTAAAACACAACAATTGGTAGTTTGCAGAATTTAGCCAAAAGACCTTCCGAACATTGTTTGCTTCAAGTTAACGTGCTCAGGGAACTTCAGGCACTTGCATAGAGAAAAAAGTAATCAGATGATATATTAAGTGGCTTAGGAGTGTGTGACATTCAACTCTTCTCACTCTGCTTTCCACAGTGGATGAGGTGATGGTGGCCATGAAGAAGCTCATTTTTAAACTTGTCGATCCGATCCTGGAGTTTATCTTGAGGCGGATGTTTGGGGAGCTGCAGGAGGTAAACGGCGAGTCAAGCAAGTCACCATCACTCCAATTAGCAGAGATGCCCCTAGTGGCTAACTCTGACGTGTACATGTGCTGGGTTTGTCTTTATGTTTTTTCACAGCTGTGTGATGTGGAGCGTGCAGAGCTGTATCTGTGTGTCCTGAGGCAGCTGGTGGTCATGTATAGTTCTACACCACAGCACCACAATAAAATTCAGCAGACCTATTTCCCTAAACTCATCAAGTACAGCCTCAAGGTCCTTCAAGAACCAAGCCAACAGGTACAAAGCAAACTATTCAAGCCCCAGTCATCAGGCAGGAATTTCATAAATCAGTTCGGTTTCTTGATTATTCAACACTGATTGTTTTTCCATTGCCAGATCCACTCTGTGGCAAACCAGGTGGCTAGAGCGGTTGCTATGGCATCCCTGGCTATGGTATGTGGTCTTGTGGAGCAAGGCGTGATTGGCATGCAATCAGAGACCATTTCAGTACTGAAATCACTGAATGACTACTTCTACAATCCAGTGTCATCTTCCTCCCAAACTCTGGGAAACTTCAATAAACGCCTGCAAAAACCACAGACAGGAGACGGTTCAAGGTCAGTAAAAGCTGCTAAGAGTGTTCAGTAAGCCATAAAATGTATGATGAAAAATATATTCAGAATATACATTCTTTGCACCAGCCTGGTATGAAAAGGTATAATCATTTTTTTCTTTAGTGATGTAGGAGTGCAGGGTCCTCTGCTGCAGGACTGGGGACGCATCGCTGCCAATTTTATGCGGGACCAGTGGATTTGTCTGAACTCCCTGATTAAGGCTGTTGGGACTCCCGAGTCTGCAGAGATTTCCAGAGCGTCCGATGCTCTCAAGGCTGCTCTGAGCTGCAGTGTGGAGGCCCTGGCTCTGCTACCCAGTGACCTGGTGCTGCCTGTGCTCACCTTTATGGAGACAGTACTGCCACAAGTGAGTCTCAATCAATTTAGGTTAAAATTTAAGCAACTGAAATGAGGAGTTTAGGTATAACAAGGAGTTCCTTGCAGTTATAATATGAAGAATTTCTTACAAAAGCTAAGGTAATATGTGATAATGTGTGTTTCTGATGAAGTGTCTGTATGGTGATGTTTTGATCCCAGTTACTACTTCATGAGGAGGCCCTCTGTGTGGAGGCTGTGACTCTGAGCTGGGAGCTGGTGCAAGGGCTGAGCAATAATGCCCATGACTTCTGGCCGTCCCTGAAAGGATTCATCTCCATGGCCTTCCACCATAAACTGCTCGAGCTCACAGACACTCAGGCTCCGGCGCTTACGGCCACCTTGAAACAGGTGATTGAAGTCAGGCTTTTGCACTTTGAACATCCATTTTAATATATACATGTATATACTGTATGTGCTGGTGTTGTGCGATTGCTTTCAGATTGCCACTGAGCTGATGGAGCTGTCTCAGTCAAAGAGCGGAGTGTTCGGCGTGTTGCTTCAACACTGCTGTCAGACGTGGCTGCCCACAGAGCGAGGCAGCGGCGACGCGGCTGACACTGTGTTTTCTAGCGTTTTCAGCCACATCAACATACTCAGTGAAGGATGTGTCTATGGACCAGTGTTCAGAAGAGATCAACGGTAACTCTCGACAGCATTTCTCAGATTTGTTCAATTGATTCTCAGGGCTTTTTTTTAACTGTTTCATCTTGTTCTTCCAAAGGCTCATCCAGGATGTCCAAACATACGTGGAGCAACTCGGTGAGGAGTGTGCTGCCAATGTCGCAGTTACAAGGTGAGCTGCAGTTCTCTTTGTTGCAATTTGTGGTAACTCTCTCCTTTATGGCTGTGATTTAAAATAGTGCCACTAGAGGTCTCTCTTGCTGTGCAGATGTTTTCACAGTTGAACTGCTGCTTTTTATTTTCCAGCGATAACCGGGATGATCAGTTGCCCCGCACATGTGTACTGGCTTTCCTCAGCCGCCTGGATTCCTCTAATCTGCAGCATGAAAGACTGATAGAGGAGCTAGTTATGGATTTGTTGAAAAAGGTAGGCAATAGATTAGTTTGGGCTGTGTGCTACAGTTGAAATGAGTGTCACAAAATTAACAAGACTTTTTCCAATATAGAAATATAGTATGATGTGCAAAATCACACATAGTAATAAAAAAAAATGTCCAAATCTTCATACAACTCTTCAAACTAAACAAAACCTCAAAAATTGTAAACTGTTATTTTTTTTAAATTATGTTCAGTTTGCTTAAAACCATTCATTTGAAAACATTTTTGTAAAATAAAATCCCAATATGATCATGACACAATTCCACTGACAGTCAGTAAACAAGAAAACTTAGTTATTGCCCAAGCACTGAGATCAGTTTTAAGGATTTGTGTCCCATGCATCTTGATTTTTGTTTTCATCTGAGAATAGTTTACAGACATGTTGATCATGACATTTCATATTGCAACCTCTAATGTTCTCATCCCTTACTTAAAAGAGCATAGGTAAAGACAAACAATATGTAATTTGTTTGTACTTCGTTTATGCATGGCAACAAATACTTGTTTTGCTATGTAGCGTTCTGAATTTCTCTTGGCATATATGGCATTTTTTCATTAAGATAATAAGTTGAGCATCAGTCACAGCTAATTTAACAACACTTAACACCATTTTCCCATTATCTCCTTCCACCCCATCTCTCCAGGATAATGAAATATCAAAGTCAAAAGTGCGTTACTATAGCAACTCCCTTCAACATCGTGTCAAAAACAGAGTCTGGCAAACACTGCTGCTGTTGCTGCCCAAACTCAGAGAGGTAAGGTAATTACACTCACACCTACAATCACACAGGAAATAACCACTCAGAAGGTCACAGTGTTTGTCTGTGTGTGTGTGTGTGCGCGCGCGCGTGCGCGTGTGTTTGTGTGTGTGTGCGCGCAGGAGTTTGTCGCCACTTTGCTGAACCGTGTGTTTGAAGCTGGATTCTGCAGTAACCAGGCCTCAGTGAAGTACCTAATCGAGTGGATAATGATTCTGATCCTCGTCCACTATCCACAACACATGGACAGCTTTTGGGCCTGCTTCAGCATGGTGAGCTCCCACTCTGTACACGTACCTACCAGAAAATAGGGAGAAAATTATACGTGAAGTAGTTAAATTATTGACCCATTTTTGTTGTTTTCTGTACAGGATCATGAAAAGACCAAGACAAGCAGCTGCACCTTCCTGTCAGTCCTGGTACATTTCAATGTCATCATTCCTAACCTGAAGGATAAGGTAAAGCCTTTGATGTTTTTTCTCCACTCGAACGCCATTCTTCTCGCATCGCCTCTCAGCATCTACAAGATCTCTCTCTCTCTGTGTTAAAGGCTGTGCAGTTGCGTAAAGCGCTGGACATCATACTGCAGTGGTGTTTCAACCACAACTTCAGCGTGCGCCTGTATGCCTTACTGGCCCTGAAGAGGGTGTGGAGCTTGGCTGAAGTCCAGGCAGAGGAAGGGACCGATGGCTTGGGAGGGCTGTCCACTGTGATTAAGGCCTGTCTGAACCAGGCTGAGGCCATGCAGAGCACCGGGTGAGAGCAGAACAGCTACAACAATTGCAAAAAAGTTTGTTGTAGTCTGCTAATGTATTTATTAGAGTATGTATGTGCTGTCTCACCATTTAGAAATGCCAACAAGAACTGGATAAGGATTCAGGAGCACTTCTTCTTTGGTGCCTTTGATCCCATCAGGGATTACAGTGTTGAGGTGTGCTAGTATGTTTCTGCTGAACAGTTGAAGCCTGCTGAAATACAATAACACGCTGTAATAACATACATGTTTTCTTTCTTTGTTTTGTTTTCCTAGACCATCTTCTATACTTTTCCCAGCCTGTCAGAGTTGGCTGACGATGAGTGGATTCCACCCTGGAAGTTTGAGAAACTATCGTGTTTCTCTGAAAGTCCATCTTTTCCTTTGAGAAATCCAGATCCTGACCTGAGCCAGCTCCAGCCTGGAGACTGGATCCAGCAAGACAAAGGTATAGTAGCACCTCTCACAAGCAGTGGGACTGCTTGATATAACATACCATAATCTTACCTCATCTCTGATTGAGTGTTCGTGGTGTTGTATCTCCCAGGTGAGCAGAATAAGGAGGACCGCTGGGCCGAGGTGCAGAAGAAGATCACTCCCTGGAGGTTGGGGATCCAGGAGCAGGAGCCTGAACTTCAGCTGGTTCCACAACAGAGGGCTGCTCGACTGGGCAAACTGCATGGCGCCCTGCTGGTGGTAGCCTCACTTATCGACAAGCCCACCAATTTAGGAGGTCAGGAGCAGCACGACAAATTACATTACTTCACATTTTTATCATACTTGTTAGTCAGGGAACAATGCTAAAATGTCAGTGATTTTCTCCCTGATTTGCGTAATATTGTGAAGAACTAACATGACAGGCTTTTGTTTGGTTTCACCATGATGATCTGGCCAAAGAGGTCAAACACAGCTGCCACTAAAACCAGTCACATGAGCCCTCTTATCAGAGTTTAGACAGGGAATGTCCAGCTTGCACCATAGACACTCCTATTTTATGTTCTCTGCAACTGTACTTCATTGCTTTTGTCTCAGACGATAAGGGCCTGAATCAATCAGAATTTGTTTATAGAGGAAAAGACCCATTTTCAAAATCAATATTGATACTGGATGATGTAAGCAAGAACATTAGCTTGGCCGTTCTGTAAATGTTTTACTTGAAGTTGCCCACTCAGTTGAGATTACAGGTTGTTGTTTTTTTAAATGTCTGTGCCCATGATGACAGAGTAGTAGCCATTTTATGCTGAGTCATTACTGCCACAGATAATGTAAAAAATAAAAAAGGAAATGAAGCATATTTATATCATGGCAATTGTTCATATTTAGATAGATGTCACTTTGTCCTCATTTGTTTGTTTGTTGTTCTAGGTCTGTGCAGGACCTGTGAGATCTTTGGTGCCAGTGCTCTGGTTCTGGATAGTCTCCGTCACGTCAACGACAAACACTTTCAGTCCCTGAGCGTCTCGTCTGAGCTGTGGCTTCCTCTGTTAGAGGTGAAGTGCACAAAACGATCTCACATTTCACTCCAGTGATCAAGATGCCTACTCTGTCTTTAAGATAGCTTTTCCCAGTGGGCTGGTGACCTGAGAAATGTGCAATTTTTACCTGGTTAGCTTAGGGTCCAAATTATCTCAGTCAAGATCAACATCAAGAGCAGCCAGGAGCTGTTCTCCTAATGGCTTTCTGTTCTGCTGTGACCAAGAAAACTGTCAACAGAACTGTCAACATCTTTCTTGAAATTTCAAGAAGGAACTATAGCAGATTTCCACATAGGAAGTATTACCTGCCATAATATTAGTGTGTGTGAAAAGGGCTTAAAAGACTTTGCAGATGTGTTGAATTTACTGTCCACCCTTTTAAATGTGTATTGATTGTTTTCTTTAAATTGTTTGAAATGAAACGTTTATTTACATCATCTCTAAGATTATAAACTGCATCTGTCCATCAGGTGAAGCCAGTAGAGCTCGCTGACTTCCTGCAGGTAAAGAAGAGTGAAGGGTACTGTATTGTTGGAGTGGAGCAGACAGCCAACAGTCAGAGCCTCCAGGACTACCAGTTCCCTGAGAAGACCCTGCTCCTTCTGGGGTATGACAGCATTAAATACTCTATGTTACAGTCAAGTTAAGTCAAAGCACAAAAAGGCTTCAAGTCTCTTTTTTTTTCTCCCATCAGTGTGGTAACCTACTCACAACCAGTTGTGCATAAATTAATGCAGGCTTCTGTCTTTCCCAGGCCCCTGTGACTCTCACATAGATAAAGGTGTGAGCTGACGAGGCTATTTAATGTTATCTCACCGGTTTGGTGCGTTTCCCTGCGGGGCCTGCGCCTCTCCTCTCCTCTCCATGGTGTACCTGTCTGGGCATGCTGGGCTGTAATTTGCTCTCCCTGAGGAGGAGAGCACAGGAAATACTGAATGTCACACAAACCAATACAAGCAGTGTGATGACGGCAGCAGAAAAACCTTAACCTTCGTCTAGTGTGGTTTGAGTTGTGATGCTGCCGTGTGGCTTTCATCAGCTGGTTCAACGGGACGTAAAAAAATCATTTATTAAACCATTTTAGCTACTCAGAAGTGAACTTACATGTAATTATAAGCTTGTGCAGTTTGCGACAGTAGCTGTGTGATTCACTCTCCTCACTAAATGCGTACTGCAGTTGTGCAGCCGGCCTGGCATAGAGGGAGAGATTAATATTCATCACGTCTGTGTAGGTGTCCTGTTTTGTTTTACCCTGTTCAGTCACAGGGGTGTGAGCAGGGCTGTTGGCTTAAACACCCCGTGTGTGAGAAGAATCTTGAGTGCTTTCACAGCTGTGCTCTCCCCAGCACAGCACAGCACGGCCCCAGCTCTAATCTCTCATCAGGTCGCTATTATCTCACCCAGTTGCACTCACGATAAGTGTAGCTCATCAAATCAAGCTGTCTTACTGCGTGGCACCCTCTGTGGACTCATCGAATGCCAAACTCATTACCTCTTTATGTTTGTTTTGCATGGCCCATATTGCTGGATCGCAGTATATACTCAGTTGATTACAGTTTGAATTGCTCTTGGACTTGAGCTCATGAGTCATCTCTATATAAAGCTTATTCGTCATAATCGTAAGGACTTGAGAAAATGACGGATTAACTTGGCCGCTCATGGTAAGGGTCCTTAAATTAAATCAACTGGATGACATCGTTAAGCCAAATAAAAGTTGAAAGTAAAAATACACAAAAATGTTGATTGTGGTGTATATGATGCACATCAGGGTGAGACTGAAAAAAACGTTAGTCTGATGTCATATATCAGATATCAGGAGACAGAAGATATCAGTGTTGCCATATTGCTGACATGATTAATTCTTTCCACAGGCAAGAAAATGTTCAAATTAAAAGAAATAATTCAATATTTTGGTAAATAGCTAAGCTAACCGGCTGCTGGCTCTAGCTCTATATTTATTGCAGCCTACAGACATCAGAGTGGTATCAATCTTCTCATCTAAATCTCGGCAAGAAAGCGAATATGTTTCCAAAATATTTAATTATTCCTTTAAAGATATTGAATATCAGCACCAAATATCTCAGCTCTCAGTGGCTTCATTACAAAAAATACTGGCACCAAATATAAAAAACCCTTTTAAAAATCTGTTTACCAGACAATAATGTATGCTTGATGTTAAATTTTCTCTCTGACTTTACTTTGTCCCACTCTACAGTATACTGTTTTTCTCTTTCCCTTCTTATAGCAATGAACGAGAAGGTATTCCTGCCAATTTACTCCAAATGTTTGACGTGTGTGTGGAGATCCCTCAACAAGGGGTCATCCGTTCACTCAACGTGCATGTGAGCGCTGCCCTGCTGATTTGGGAATACACACGGCAACATCTCACCTCTGGCTCAACGGAAGTCAACTCAAAACGCAGCTGAAGAAGAAACCAGCCGTGCAGCCCCACGGACATGACATCTAGCCTCCAGATGTTGACCTTACTTGCTCCTCTCTGGTAGCAGGCCTGAAAAGCGTCTTGGGGGACAGCTACTGTGCATGAGGATGCTCCAGACTGGTAATGTCCGGAGCTTAAGGATTTTCATGTTCTCTCTGGCTAGCACTCTATCCCTTCAGGTTTTAATGTACTCAGCACTCAGCAGGACTGTTCTTGTGCCTTTTAATGAGAGTCATGAATAGAGATTGGTTCTGGTGATTACATCTAAATATTCCACTGGGCATGCTGTTATATTAATGGAGGCAATGTCGGCAGAGCAAAAAGCATAAATGGATTTTCCCCCTTTGAGGAGGAAGTGTCTTGTTTATGTGAGCAATTAGTTTTTGCCTCAGAGCAGCAGGACTGGACTGTAATGTCCATACAGAGGAAACTATTTGGCTGTATAAATGCTGCATTTGTTGATAGACATAATGTTGTGTTTTTATTGCAGCTTGTGATTTTCAATTGTTTTAAACTTTTTTTTTGATATGGTTGAATAAATAAAACTGACATTATTATCCAATTTATGCACATGTGTGTTCTTATTTATTTTGGTTAGAGATTGCATCAACAAAGGGAGCAATGAAGGGGTTAAATAAGGTACAGCATCCTGCTCCCTCCCCTTAGAAGAGAAAAGGAGTTTCTTTCACCTGGAGACCGTCCGACCAGAGGGGGAGCAGATGGAGTGCAAATGATCACACTCATTTCTTTTTCCGTCAAGTCACGCGTGTACCTGGCTCATCATGTGAGGATAACAGTTACTTAAGTGGGACATGGGTGACCTGGGTGGCTCCTGGTCGTCTCTGCAGGCGGCTGCAGCGGTCAACGTGAGCTGGACGTCGGGCGCAGGGCTCAGTGTGTCCGGGCGGACCCAGCTGGTTTTGGAGATCCTCATGGTGCTGATGTGTTTGGGCGCTGTGACAGGTACAGAATTACCTGTTGACGTATTAATTTTTTTAAAGCATCAACAAAACTTCTAACTTGTTCTAATAGTTATTCCTATTCTTTTCTACTAATTGAAACACAATGTCCCACGTAAATGTTTCAATAAGAAGCGTATATCCCAGGCTACTGTTAACAAAAGCACACAAATAATGCATTATATTTTCTTTGTTCCGGCACCTCAGCGATATCACACATGATTAACATAGTGACCTACTCAATTTTGCACAAATGGAAAAATTCTTAATTTGTTCTAATAAGCCCCCCTTTATAAATGGTTTGCAACTAATGGCTTTATTAGTGGTTTATAAATCATTTACTAACGCGGAATAGATCAGTCATCCATTAATAAGAACAATTTTCGGGTTGCCAGGTTGTGAAACATCCCTCTGGCTGGTGTTTATCTTCCTTCAGCGTGACATTTGCAGTGTCTTTTTTAGCTCTTTGGGAAAGAGCTGCAGAGCATCTGGAACAAAATGTTTTCATTAACAGCCTATTAACATTTAACTGCAAACTTGCTGAAATGTAAAAGCATTTATTTTTATGAAGACTGACATTTGAAACAACATGATTTACTTGAAATGTAGACACATTTCACTTTTCTTAATGACTTGCTAACATTTATGAGTAAGTCAGAAACTTGTGACCTTTTATTATTGACTTTATCATTTGTAACTGCCAAACTGATGGCTTATGAAAAAAATATAGATCCATGAACCTTTGTTGATTATTAGAAGAAAAAAAACCAGCAGGCTGAAAAGTCAGCTGTTAAATTAGAAAATGTAATTTTTTAATGCTTTGAGCACCACCAACACAATCCCAGTCACATCTATTATCAGAAATATCAGATTTCAATACCTTAAAAAAATCCATAATTATCTGCATTGTATTTTAAACTGACTGTTAGATTTATTTAACTAAAGGCATGCATCACTGCTCAATTAGTAAACAATTATGGTCTCACCATTATGCAGTGTTGTAGGCCTATAGTACAATATCAACATCTTAAATAGAAGTTCTTTTTATGCTTTTTCAGAACTATTTAGATCAAATTCAGGTTTACTACTGTGTTGATTTGTGTCTCTATTGCTGGGTTACAGATAGAAAAGATGGTTGCGTGGTGTAGCAACCAACCAGTCTGACCTCTGTGTCATTGTGTGTGTTGTTGTATTTCTGTGTAGGTAATATTCTTGTCATTGCTATTGTGGCTGCAACCAAGACTTTCCACTCGGTGACGTCAGTGCTGATCATGAACCTGGCCATCAGTGACCTCCTGGTCGGCGTCGGAGTGATGCCTTTTGTTGCTTTGTCCATCATGAACCGTGGATGGGTGGACTGTACTGTACGTCACCTCTGTCCAGTACTATAAAATGCTTCACAGTCATGTAACCTCACAGCATTAGTGTCTGACGTGACCTAAAGCTGACCTCTCATGTCATAACACCTGTTTTGCATTGATGCAGTGAGTGTGCATGTGATGAGATTCTGTCTCTCTCCTGTCTGACAGGACCTCTGTTTGTACGTGGGTTACACCTCCTCTGTGTACTGTACAGCTTCTGTACTGACATTAGCTGCTATTGCCCTCGACCGCTACCACTCCATCATGGACTGCCTGCGCTACAGCTCCCGCTGCACCCTGTGGAGGACCTGTGCTGTGGTCCTGTGGATCTGGCTGCAGGCTCTGGCCACCAGTTGCCCTCCCCTGCTGGGCTGGAGCTCCGTCAGCTATGTGGTTCCCATGTACAGCTGTGCAGTCAACTGGGCCAGCAGTCCCAGCTACACGGCTTTCATGGCTGCCCTCTCCTACCTCATGCCGGCAGTGGTCATCCTCTTCTGCTACGTGAACATCGTCAAGGTGGCCCGCAGCCATGCCAGGAGGATTCATTCATTGGAGGACTCTGTCCAGCGCAGCAGGAACCCAAGCTCTCCCTTCGCTTCTGGTGACTCATCTCACCAGCACTGTGGGAGCCTCCACAGTCCTTCGAAGCTGATCTATCATGTAAGTGGACAGTTTGTATCTGAGGTCAGTAGAGAACAGGGGGGTTATAGCAGCCCTGCTCTCCCCGATTCTACTACAGAGCAGAACAACTCTACATCCAGACGTTTGTTCTCCTTCCTGGCTCAGAGCGTCTCCCAGTCGCCCCTGCAGAACTCCCAGCAGCACCTTAACCACCATGGAGTAGTGCGTCTCTTCCTGGTCATCTCAGCCTTCTTCCTCTGCTGGACTCCTTACATAGGTGTGGCCCTGGTTCAGGCCACAGAGACTGCAATCTCAGGCCAATCCAGGCTCGTCCCACCCTCTGCTGTTACCTTTTCGTACTGGCTGGTGTTGCTGAACTCTGACATCAATCCACTACTGTACGCTCTGCTCAGCAAGCGTTTCCAGGGCGCTCTTCAGGGACTGAGGCAAAAAATAAGAGCACGTTTGGGGAGTGTGGTGGGCAGGGGAAGGGAGGTCCGGGCAGAGGGAGATGACGGCAGGAGCAGCGACCCCTGCACTCTGACCACCACCCATCCTGGTCCGACTTCCAGCTCTGAGACCTGTGATGACTCCAAGTATTCCTCCTCCATTTTTACTGTTAGCACTGACTTCAAACATCATTCTGAGGATCTATGCAAAGTGTGCCACCGTGGAAATACCACCCCATGCTGCTCCGTGTGGCAAGATGCTGGTGGTGATAGAAGGGCGGACTGCCTGCAGGTCCCCTCTAGGCCACAAGAGGGCAGCAGATTACCTTTCTCTGCTCTGACCAATGAGCGTCAGGCCACTTTCTTCTATGGCCAGATAACAGTGAGAGTAGAACATGATGTTTCTTAGTCTCATTTCTGCGGATGCTGCTGCAGAGCAATTCTCACCTGTGGCATTCAGACTAGAACTGCGACTAACAATTATTTACATTATTGATTAATCTGTCAATTATTTTCTTAATTAATCGATTAATCATTTGGTCCATAAAATGTCCACCATAATTTCCCAAGGCTAAGTTGGCATATTCATTGTGCTTGTTTTGTCCAATCAACAGTCCAAAACCCAATTTTAATATTGTAGAAGACCAGCAAATATTCGCGTTTGAGAAGCTGGAATCAGTGAATTTTGGGCATTTTTGCTAAAGAAATGACTTAAATGATTAATCATTTATGAAAATAGTTTCCAATTAAATTTCTGTCCATCACCTAATTAATTAATCAATCATTTCAGCTGTAAAAATAAAGTGGCATATTTGAATGTCTTGTGTTGTCCAACCAAAAGTCCAAAATATTCAGTTTACAATCAAGAAAAGCTGCAAGTCCTCACATTTGACAAGCTGAAACCAGCAAAATTTGCATTTTTGCTTGAAACAGACTATTCATTTTATATTGATCGATTAATCAGCTAATTGTTTCAGCTCTGGCTGAGATCGCTATATTTTTTTTCTGACTTGTCATGTTGCCTGTGGCCATTTCCAGTGATCAGTAATTGCGAAGCACAGCACTACAACACTGAGGAGAAAAGAAACCTGGGCAAATGGATTGAAAAGAAGTCTTTTATATAGTACATGTGATTACACTTGAAGACACCCAACAGTAGATCTAATAAACCCATCATTTATTCACGCTCTAAATATTTCTTCCTCAAATGTGATAATCATATGTTGCATCTCAGTGTAAAAATCATCATTCCTTACAAAGGTTTACATTTATGTCTAGCAATAATTCCAGAGGAATACAATATTATTATTTATTGTCATAGAGAATGACAATGGGAAACAGTGCTATTGTACTATATTGCAAAACAAATAAAAGGCAGTGAAGTGGGCTTGTCAGCTGTATCAGCTCATACAGTCTGTGCATGCTCGTCCTGCAGATGTCACTCACTGTCCCCACAAGGTTAGTAAGCAACCAAATGCAAAAATATAAAAAGTCCTGTAAGATGCGTCAAGAGTTTGTTCCAAAACAAAACAAGGATAGTATTAAAGAGTCTCTCTGCAGCAGTCTGTGGTGGCACTGTAAAAAACAGATAGCAGGTAGCGAGCATGTGTGGTCGAGTGATGTTCATACATTCACAAAAAGGCAGAGTTCCCACTAGTCGCTTTACATTTGCGCTCAGGTTCATCTCACTTGTTAACTTGCCTCAGAAATGTGATCAATGAAAACACATACAGTAAGACTTTTTTTTTTGACAAAGAGCAGAGGTGGACAAATGCAAGCCATTCTCACGTGTCAACACACCTCTCCTCAAGCCACAGTGAGACAGTTTTCATCTAGTGTCTGTTATTTTACTTCAGGGAAAAAAAAATGTAACTGATAATTGCCGCAGATTAGTTTGTGTGCATATGAGTCTAGAAAGTTAAATGTGATAGGAATTCAAAGGGGAGGCTCAGTGATAGCTATGGTTGATGTTCAGTTATTAAAGGGGTATCTCTAAGATTTCATGAAGCCTGTCTGTCTTATTTTATAAGCTGTTAGTGCTGTAAGTCCATCCAAAGATTGGGATACCTGAAGCATTATGAAAGTGGGCTATGTAATAGTTTGAACAGCTAATGCGCAGTGGGAAAAAAATCACATTTAATATTACTTGAATGACAATACATGTAAATATATGTATTACCTGTATTGCTTGGTTAATAAAATGTTAAAACTGTTTGCTGCCAGTGTCTCAGCAACAGAAAACGTGAGGCAAGTGCTTTATGGATGGACTGAAAGCACTGACACTTCTTGACAAACGAATCCCAACCATCTCATGCATTGCAAACTTTTGCAATGGAGATACTGGTTTTAGAATCTCTCGTGAGTAAACTGTGGGCCTGAGCAGTGGGAGTTTAGCCCCAGGAAAGCACATAACCACAGGGGGCCAATCAGTGTGGTCAAAAAGGACCTGACCTCCTTCTCTCAGGATGAACAGAGTGAAAGCTTCTTCAGCTCAGATTGATCCTCAGATGTCCAGACAGGTCCCTTCACACCAGATGAGCTCATTGGGTCTACAGCTCCAGGACATCCAAGGTGTGAAACACAGCTATGTACAGTGCATGAAAGGCAGGTACTTGTCATTAAGTTTACACCTGAGGGACGCCACTGTGGGCCTCCCTTTTGTTTTCAGGCATTCAGCATTTTAGGCATTCTTCTTTGGATCTTAAAGGTGTGTAAATGTGTACGTTAAAGACAGCAAGTCCACAAGGTGTTAAGCCTGCCTTTGAAAAGAGTGTCTTTTTTTCTCAGAGCTGAAAAATATCAGGCAAGTTGGCAAGTCTTCCCTGGCGCAAGGATGTAGTGAATGGAATGACTAAGAGGTACAGCAAAATTAATACATGAGTCAATCAGTTATACCTGATAATTTTTTGGGGTAAGAAGGATCACAATTGAGTCCATGCACCAACTTGGACAACTTCTGAGTGGAATGGACGCCAAATGAATGATACACAGTCTGTGCCTCCTGCAAGAGAAGGCAGGTCACCAGGCAGGTCAAATGTCCCGACATCAACACTAAGAGGTGTTTATGTGTCTCCCTCCCTGTGTTTGTGTGTGTGTGTTCACATGATAATATTTCATGGAGTCAATGTGCAAATGTTGACATGGAGGTCCTGGTTCTCCCTCTCCAGTTGAGCCCTGTGGTGGCGCCTGCCTCTCCGCTGCCCTCTGCAGGCTCATCACGTTTGCGCAGCTTCGTGCTGAGCTGGATGATGCACTGGTCCCAGTCCTCGGGTAACAGCAGCATGAGGAAACCCAGGCAGATGATGAACACAGCAATGAGGCGCACTGTGTTGAAATGAATTTCACATGTGTAGAGGTCCACCACTGTAAAAGTATGAGGAGGCATTAGTGTGAGCATATGAAGGAATTGTAAATATTGTAATTAAACAAGAATGTATAGGATTAATATAAACAATCAATATGCAAAGTGGTATGTAAATCGCCACAAATAATACATTTGTATGTTTGTCACATAAAATTTCAAATTATACAATGAGAAGGAAACCAAATTGAAATTTAAATTCCATTCATCTTCAAATATGGATGATAACTTTTGGGGGAATTTCATTGCCATCAAATATTTAATGGTGACCGGATCTAAAAAGTTAGGGCTGGGAGGAAAGCCAAGAGACTTACTGGCATTTACAGGAACACTTAAGACGATGCCAAGGGAAATTAATGTTGGATATGTTATCGCAATGCCAAAGTTCATCAGGACGTTGAAAGCTGTAGGAAGAAGCAAAATCAGAGCAGCAGCAGACTACGCAATGAGGGTGGCAAACCACAAAACTTGCAAAATGATATTCATGGATTACAGTATCGGGTTTATGCACAGTATTGCCTCATATGTCATTGTTCCATACCAAAAAGCAGGCCTGCAACCCCACAGAGGTAGGCCCAGGGGATGTCTCCAGGCGAGCCGATGTACTCCACATGCGTAAAATACAGGATGACCGGCACAAAGCTGATGAAAACAAAGTTGGCGCTTCCGACGATGCTCAGAAAGAGTGCAGCCTCTCCGAATTTGGCACTGCCCAGGACCATCTTGAAGAGCACCTGAGGATAAGCAGGGAGGAGAGTCACGAATGCACAAAATCTGCCCCCTTAAGGAGCAGAGGGATATTGCAGAGGGCGCACCTGCCAAGTACCCGTCATGTGTCTGGCACAGGGTCGCTGCTGTCTGTTTATCACATTAGGCAGCACAGACAGCAGGGCAGAGGAGACCAGAGCCCCGTCAAAATATAGCTATCTGTCCCGTAACCTCCTTGATCAGGACATCACAGCCTGAGGCCAGCAACCAAACACTTCCATATCACACGCTTCTGTCAGCTGAGTCTTACATTTCATAATCTCCCCCTGTCTTCTGCCACCTGGTTACATAAGTAGAAGGGAGCTAGTCCAGGATTTCTTATATAAGACAAGATTATTCATACATAGGTTTAGCTATTTTTACTTTTTTGTTACAAGGGAGGTTTATGGAAGAACATAAGCTTAGTAATAATGTTGTTTACAATTGATTAAAGGCAAACAAATACCTTGTAGAGCGCTGACATCGAAGCAGAGGCCACCACAAAAGTAATGCCGATGACTGAGTGGCTGTGGAAACCATCAGCATAGGTCATCATTACAATGCCTGCTATGGCCAAGATAGCAGCTACGATCTGTAGAGAGAGAGAGAGAGAAAGAAGGAGGAACATCAGAGAATGACGGATGGATGACATGCTGCTCGCAGTGTGGTAATAAAGCCTGAGCCTTTACTGCTGTGTAGGGACACAGCGGGCACACATGGCTTCCACTTTGTTATTCACTGCAGAAATCACAAGCCTCACAGGACAAGGCGTGTAATGGTATAATTAATACATGGGTTTTATTTTAGAGTCACCAGGCTGCTCATATGGTGTCTACAAACACGAGCACGCATACACACTCCAAATAAAAATCTGGTAGCTTCTACAGTGTTGGCTTGACTGCCTGACATTGATTTTCGTTACACTCCCATCATGTTTACAAACCAAACACCCCACCCCACCCCCATCCAACAACCCCCACCTCTCCTACCCACTCCCCTGCCTCTGAGATTATCACAGCTTCAAAACGCCACCAAACCATCTGTTTCATCCCGCTCTCAACTTAGCCTTGAAGAATCAGAACCGAAATCTTCGATTCACCTATGCTTTATTGCATTTACAGCATTTGTCTTTGCTGCAAGTGTGAGTGCATGTGGTCATAACTGTGCGTGCAAGTGTGTTCGGCTGAAGAATAGCGATAGGGACGGGGCGCAGTCCAGCTGAGTGGATCAGCTCTGCATTAAGGAGGTGTCAGGAAGATAAATGAGCCGTGTGTTTTTGCTTGGCCAAAGCCCCTGGGCACCTTTGGCGAAATGGCTCTTTCTGCACTGCAGGCTGCCTGTCAGTCACAGATACACCTTTCATTTCTCGTGACGGACTGTTTGCTTACAAGGTCGGCGACCCTGCATGTGTTGGTGTTTTAGTTTCTTGAGATGTTTCAGCACAATGTGAGGGTCAGAGGGAGAAAGGAACTGGACACCTGCACATTGAGTAGCATTGAGTGTTATTACTGCCGCATGTGGATGTGGATTAAGCTGACTCCTTAACTCCCTTTACAGCTGATAACCTGTATGACCTTCTAACCTGTGAGGTCCATTCTGACTCTGCTGCTGCCACCAAACTGAGTCAATCAAACAGAGCCATCTTTTTTTATGTACGCAATATCACTGAAACAACATCCCTGTTTAACAAGGATGATTTAGCATCCCCCCATCGTTCTCTCTCCCCTCCTTCACTTTCATGACAAACTCGTCCAACATCCCCTGCATTGCTGCAGACATCCAAACACTGCAAATCCCCACCACCAAGCAAGAGGGGGGGGGGGGTAAGAGAAAAAGAGAAACAGGATTATTACAGTATTTGTCTCTTACTGAGGCCTTTCATCGCAGATAATGGGGGTGGGGAGTAGGGGCATGCACGAGGGAGAGACGGGGTGGTTGTGAGTGTGTGGGAGAAAAAAAAGGGGAAATCCATTCTGCAGGGTGCAGGACAGGACTGCAGCTATGAAAGCATGTGAGGAGGTGCAGTGGGAGGAGAGCGGGAGATACCTCAATTCACAAAGCTAAAGCCCTTACTCTTCTGCTCGTCTCTCCGGACGAAATCAGAGACATACACGTAAACACACACGCCAGACACACGCCAGGAGGCCCATTTGAATGACAAGGTGATCATTGGTGGGAAATCACGCCACACAGGTAACATGCTCTCTACTTGACCGTGCTGTGTGTGTAGGTAGTTCACACATTTAACTGCTGTCAGAGCAGCCCAACACATATTATTTGTATTCCTTTGTATCATGAGTGAACTCCTGCACAATAGAGGTGATACATACACACTCCGGGATACTTAGAGGAAAAAGTGGACTTCTTTCTCTCCATCAAAGCAAAGAGAGAATATAAGAAGCCTAAGGGCAAGTGAAGGTTATCTTCTCTTGTAATCCAACATACAGCAAGCTATTGCAAACAAATAGAAATATTCAGCACAGACACATAACAAAGACAAAAAATATTCATCACAAGAGACATTTTTTTTTTGTCCATGTTAATGGTTCCCAAGCTGGGGGTCGTGACCCCTCCAAGGTCACAAGTTAATTCTGAGGGGTGGCGAGATGATTTACAGGAAAGGAACGAAGAAAGAACATACTCCTGCTACACAAAATGATATATTTTTCTGACTTTTCTCTCATCGTGGCTTGGTTCTTGTGAAAAACAGGATACTTTTTCCTCTTCAATCAATCTGGGAAGGAAAAAAATTACTATTTGGTGGAACTACTCATAAATCCGATGAATCAACATGCGACTATTTTACTATCCACCTTGCTGTTTGTGGCCTCAGCTTGACTTAGACTCTTATCCAGAGATGCAGCTGCAACATTTTCTCTCAGGAAGTGAAAAACACACACACACACACACGCACACACACACACAGGCAGATGTACTCACCCTGACACCCATGAAGCGGTCTCTGAGTACAATCCAAGACAACAGGAAGACGAAGGCCTTGTTACAACAGAAGAGCGCTGACACGTCTGTTGTGTTGATCTTCCTGAGGGCCTGCAGGTACAGGTAGTTGGTGAGGATCCACAGCAGGCCAAAGGGAGCTACCTTGGTGAAAAACACCTTGGGTGTCAGCCCGTCGTCCCCGAAAAACCTACAGCACTCCCTGTGCAGGGACACAATGCAGAGCACAGCATTAGCATATTGAAAAATGTGGTATAACTAATTTAAGTATAAAAAATATTATTATGATCTGGGACTTTAATCAATATTTATGATCATAAACAGCTCTGTCTGAACAAATGATACCAGAGAGACTAGAGACTCTAATCAAGCAATTCCCATTTTAACAGTTACATCTAAATTAATATTTGATCACAGTGCACGTGGGACCAACTCTATTCTACTGGAGAAATAAATAAATATTTAGATCTGCCACAAGGCATTGAAGTTAAATGTTTCTGAGCTAAAGTTCAGCTGTCTCAATTAATGAAACTGAAATATTTATTTCCTCCTCAGGTGTTTGACATGATTCTGGTTACGTTAGTAAAAATCAGGGCAATATCTAAGCAGATACAAAGTAGAAGAAATGAAATTTAACAGTATATTAAACAATATATTATTAAAACTGTTTGTTAAGTGTACTGAAAAAAAAGTATTCTTTCCTCCATTCTCAGCATTACTTAGCAAGACTCTCAGAGCTCAGTTCCTGGACATGAAGTTCCATATGGGTGCAATGCTGGAGGCTCCAACATGTCAATATTTTATAAACACACCAGGGACTTACACAAATAACCCTTTCTGGTATGCATATGCATCTGTGGCAAGATCATGATGACTCATTATATAAGGAGTCATACTCAGCTCAGACTTACCGGACATAGTTTGGAAGCAAAAACGAAACATTTTGACATTTTGTTATCTTAAAGAAGTGATTTAACTTGAAGAGCTGTATTCCTGGCCATGTTCTGTATGAAGCGTAGTCAAATACTATGGATGTTTTTCAGGGGATATCGTCACTAAATTCCGGTTTAAGTCTGGACTTGATCCCTGTCCAGAAGAGTTTTTAACTACACACAAGAAGCTGTAGATTTTCAAATATTTGAAATGGATGAAAATGCCCCTATTGGCCTGACAGTCAATGTGTCACACTGTGTGTAATGTAAGAGAGGAACCAAACCGTGACATTATGTATCAGTATCAAAATATTTGATAGTGATCCTGTCCACTCTGTTATTATGTTACTCATGACGTTGCATCACTCTGCTGCGATACACAACTTCCCCCTCCAACAACGTTTTTGAGACACTGCTACTGTTTACAGTGTTCTTGAGTTACACCATTTACCCTGAAAGCATCTGGCCCCGTGAAAATGATGGAGTAGCAATAAATAAGGAGTGGCAGGTAGCACATTTGTCAGTGTCCTGCCAGATACTGAGGAGCAGCGTTGTTCTGAATCAGCTCCAGAGAGCTGAGTCTGCACTAAAAACACACTGCTCACACCCCCTTTTATAAACACAACACCAACTCAGTGACAATCACATTAAAGCCTATCATCATTTCATCACAGACACTGGATACACCGCCTTCAAATCCAAACCACTAACAATTTGTGGTTCGTTTCTGCTTTGATGTTGCACTAGTGAGACCTGTAATCTGCCCTGACTTTAGAAAGACTTGCAGCTCTACAACCGTGCTGAGGAAGGTGTTATGGAAGCAGATTTTAAACCATCTAGCAGCTCATGAACTCAACAGTTACACTTTAAAGGCACTGCATTTCAAGTCAAAGTGTTTCAGATTAGTGCTAGACATTTTAAAGAGCCTGGACATCATTTGTATTTGGCTTCTTTGATATTGAACAAATCAAAATCAGCAATAGAAGGGAAGACACGGAATTTATTTACAAAAAGGATCAGACAGTGTTTCACAATGGTATTTTGATGATACTTTTGTGATAACTATTCTATATGTTAATCTATAACACTCATGAAGGTTTGACAAAAAAATAAAATAAAAATCAAGGTCTACTTATTAGCTTTTTCTCTGAGATTTTAACCACATCAGCGGATGGAGATTGCTCAGTTAAGCAATTCAACTGAGCAATCTCCAAGCCTGCAAGATTAAAAGCTCAGGAAAAACGCTTGTAAGTGGACCTTCAGTTAGTAGTTTTTTTGACAAACTACTGTTTCCAAGGTCAATGATGAAATTTAATGCTCAACTCGTGAAGGTATTTTCCAAAACTCTAACATGCAAACCTTTCAGGAGCTAAGAAAAAAACATCATTGCTTTCACCCACTGCATTTTGAATTCATTCAAGGGACTTTTAAAAGGGATTCATAACAACAAAGAAAAGCCAAACCTTTTCAAACTACAGTAAAGAGAGGCACGGACTCCTTCTATTGAAGTTAAAAACATGAACATGCAGATTTGATTTTATGAGGTGAATTACTCAATGCAACAGGAGAGGTGATGAACAGATACAGTGTAATGAAGAGCATCTGCCTCTTGCGGTGAAAATCTTCTCCACTCATATTTATGAGGTGAGCCAGCTATTACTAATGTCAGGTCTTTGCCTCTACTTTGGCCACCGTTTTATATAAAGAGACAGGACAGCTATTACAAATGTCAGCTCTGGGTCTCTGTTTTCCCCGCATTATCTGGGAGCACATCAGCTCCGGTCGAGGAGCGGAAGCCCCAGATCCTTGTGTAAGCCCTCAAAAAGGAAGAATTACATCACAGAGGTGCATCAGAAAAACAGAGCCGATCCTCCATGGCTCAACCACCCACCACACCTTCCAGCCCACCACCCTCTTTGTCTCTTTGTACTTAAGTAGCACAGCAGGTAGCAGAGATAAGACTTTTGTCCAAAGACAATGATTAATAGACTGTTTCAAGTGTGAAAGCACTTCTAACACTGAGCATTACGTTCTTTCTGTTTGCTGCAGCAGCATAACTAAAGATGGCATGGGAACCTGAAATTACCTGCTATTTTGGAAATAAAATATGAACAGGGAGTGACTGTGCATATCTAACCAGCAAACACTGAGGGTAAACATCTCTGGCTGATTCAGTGAGATTATCAGCAGGCGTAAATTGTGCAAATGCTGCTATTTTAATTGTAAGCAGTTGGCCAAACAGATTAAATGTGAGATGTGTGTTTCCTCATACAGTAGGGGTGTGTTATAAAATGTAACTTTTAACTATTTAAGGGAAAATACTCCCATGGGCACACTGGTACGCTGCTAAATATCATATATCTTTGATGTTTAATGCATTATGATTAAACTCACTTCTTTTTTTGGACCTGGCTTTAATCAATTTTGCTTATCCTAACTCATCTACTTGTGACCTCTGGTTACCAGTTGCATGATGACCAATTAAACCAAAGAGTGATTTTATTTTTATTTTATTTTAAGAGGCCTGAAGAGGTAAAATGATCCAATAATTTACTCGAGAAAAAGACAAAGATTAAAGAAAAGTCTGGTGAAAAAACATTTTGTGTAGAAGAAGAGAAGTTTTTTGTGGTTCCTCTCCTGTTTATCATCTGGTGACCCCTCAGGCTTGTGTTGCGACCCCTTTTTTGGGGATCTTGACCCCAGGTTGGGAACCACTGCATTCATATAATTCCCACAAGGCTTTTCAACAGTCTCCACAGAATGTGACTGAGCATTTCAGCTGTAGGTTTCATCTGTATAAAGAAGAAAAGTGAGACTAACTTTCCACAAAATGATTTCTAATGACTGCATTGCATTCTGGTCTACTGAGGCTGCTGCTAAGAGGAAAATTGCTTTCTTTTCTACGATGTGAAATTGTAGGATTGTTGAAGGCAGAGAAATCAATTCCCTTTTATTGTAGTTGACTTGACATTTACTGTTGTGGCTGCAGAAGAAATATTATGACTTCACACTGTGGTGTGTATACTTGGCTTGTTAGCCATGACAATAAGAAGGACCAATAAAGAAAAACACATTTTTAGCAGTGAAATAAACTCCCCCCCAATAATGGCACATTGATGCATTGTCAGCATGACTACAATACAACATTGTTCAGGATTCAGTTTGATTTTTTGATTGTTTTTTATCCCAACCTAACGTTTGAGCTCCATATGAAACATCTGGTTCTGTCCTGCTTTTTCCAACTAAGGAACATCGTGAAAACCAGACCCTTACTTCAAGATTTTTAAAAAGTCATCCATACGTTTATTACGTCACGCCTCAGTTACTGTCGCACCTTGTTTACCTCGTTCATCTCGACTCCAGCCGGTCCGGAATCCTGCAGCGAGGCTTTTTAACAAAAACTAAACATGTATTGCACATTACTCCAGTTTTAGGTTCTCTCCACTGGCCTCCTGTGCGTTTTAGGATTGATTTTTAAATCCTACTTTTGAAATATAAGGGATTACATGGCCAGGCACCTCTGACCACTGTCAGGAGCCTCCAGTCTTCAGAGCAAGGACTTCTAGATGTTCAAAGGTCAAGGAAGGTGTTCTGCCGTGACTCTGAAACAGCCTCCCACAACCTCTTAAAGAAGCCAAATCAAAACCTATTTGTTTTCTTTGGCTTGCTTTCTAGATGTATTCTCCTTCTTTTATATATTATTATATAATCTATTACATAACTATCATTTGATATATTATCTAACTTCATTTTTTAAGTGCTATATAAATAATGTTTACTTGCTTGGTTGCATTGAGTCTTCTCACCTGAACCTCTGTCTGGGCGTCTGCCTCTCTGGACTCTTGCACAGGTGGCCGATGTAATAGAGGGGGAAGAAGAGGCAGTTCCAGGAGGTGGCGAACCAGGTGAGGGTGAAGGGGGCGTCAAACTGCTTAAAAGTCCGCTTGGCCAGCTGGGTGGACCCTGCCCAGGACGAGCACACGCACATCACCATGGCGACCCCCCACAGGGCCTTCCGTACCTGTACGGTTGTTACTCTGATGCAGCAGTGGAGCTTCCGTCTGCTGGAGCCGGACTCTGCTCCTGCCGCACCGCCAGCCGACTGTGCGTCTGTGGTGCCCACCACATTCTCCCTGGTGCGGTCTTCTCCTACAGATGGACGCACACATGTTAGACTGACAGCTAAACAAACTGATACTGCAAATTCGTTCCATGATGAGTAATATTTTTTTCCAATATTGCTTCAGATGAGGGAATTTTGCTCAAGTTATCACATTAAACCATTCTGATTCAAGCACATTTAACTAAAAACAAAAATATATTATTTATCTATGTATCTATTATATTTCTACAAGTTCTGATGCTTTTTAGAAAATATAGTTTAGCATTATACATGTACATATATAAATAATTTGATTATCTGTTGCAGTAAATCTTAACTAAGAGCTTATACAGGAGACTCTTTTATCTGTGCGAGTGACTTCAGGTCACCCATGTCTTGCCATCTTTTTCCGGATAAAAATAGCTGCTTTCACAGTTTAATTGAACTTGAAGGTAATCAATCAGACATCTGAGGTGGTGATCAAGTGTGACAGGCTGCAGCCAAACAGAGGACAAAAGAGGGCAGATCTGATATCCAATCCAAGACAACCTCTTCTCCACCTCATGACTTACAACCACGCACGTGTGTGTGTGTGTGTGTGTGTGTGTGTGTGTGTGTGTGTGTGTGTGTGTGTGTGTGTGTGTGAGTGTGTGCGTGTGTGTGTGTTTGCCCGAGTGCACAAAGGCACACACAGCAACACTTAATTTTTCTCTTGCTCCTCTCAAAAACTGATAGCCTCCATACATCTTCAGTAATGTGCGAATTGAAGCAAAGTGTTGTCGTGCTGGTTTCTGTCCCACTCACACCCACACTGTGCTTCTAAAGGGATTCACTTACCAAGGTCATTTTATTCCCTTGAGTCATTAAACTTACTTATGGACACACTGTCTATTGTCTCCTCGAAACATTTCAGTTATAGCTGTGTAATCGTGTGTCAAAGTATAAAAGTAAAGAAAGTCAAATGCAAGATTCAAAATTATCTTCCAATTGCTCAGGACCTCTACCTGGACATTTATTCTGCAGATAAAGATAGATACATTATTCATACACCAGATCTTCATTCAGACAGGTTGGTCTGCCTCCATTTTATCTCTCACTGACATTGTGCATTGACGGCACATTAACATATCTCGGCTAAGACTAACAGTAACAAAGAACACCAACACTATCATCGTTAAAGCCCTAATAAATCAGACCGTCTTTGAGCCAAACCAGAATATGGCTATACTTTCACCACAGAGCACAAAACTGCAAGACCACAACAACAACCCCATATCAGCTCTGTTCCATAAGGGTTGTATAATATGCACCATGCATCTTCTGCAGCTTCCTGACTCACAACAAGTTAAAAATGTGCCGCAGGGAGCCTTTTGCCGATTCATCTGCACAGTACAATGCTGACTGGAATACAGAACGCACTTCAAACGGCCTCAGTGAGACAAGAATAAATCTAACTTAAGTTGGACTTACTCTGTGACTTATTATATTTACGCTATTATTATCATTACACAGCATCAACAGAACACTGAACTCTCTCATTTAATTTTCGTTGTCCTGTGTCAGTTTATTGGCATATACCTAGCACTGATAACACCATCTGTCTTCATGGAAATATGATCTGTGTCAATATAAGCGGCTTGCTACATATTGTATAAAAGAGCTGTATAAGAGCGCATCCATCATGCCCAATGAGGCGACTCATTCTTCCTGGGAGAGCTGCCTCTGACCTTGCCAGGTGGTCTCACCATACCACAGATTAACTTCCCTGATGACTATCGCCTCCCATGCTAATGCCCCGGCTTCCCCAGGCTCTCTGCTGAATGCATGAGAGATTCTTATTTCTGTTTATCTGCGGCGGAAAAAAAAGAAAAAAGAAAACGTGATGCAATTAAGATGAAATTATGCTGCATTATTCGGACATCCTGAACAATGCTCCATGCTGCTGCACAGCCCTGAGGCAAATTTGACAGCAATGAAAGATGATTCAAGATCGTTGCCTGTTATTGCGATGAAATGATGAATCAGCATAGACCAAAAAGAGACAGACAAACGTAGATGTCTGTCAAAGTCTTGGGCACAAGGGTGAGAATTAAGTTTCTCTATTTTGAGCTCCAAGCCTCTTTGTCTTGTTCTGAAGGTCATCTCTTGTTTTCGCTGCTCAGTTGTTGTCCATCCTGGGACTCCGTCCCACATCCCATGGCCCTGGCCACTGCTCTGTACTGCAGCACAGTTTAATCTTCCAAATGCAGTGATGGGCCAAGCCAATCAGCCCCCAGAGAGGCCCAGCTAAGCAGTTCCAGCTCTGGCACATGTGAACACACTTAGCGTAGTGTCATGACAACATTGAGCGAGGTGATGGTCCTGTCACACAGCCCGCACTCTTCAATGAAGCTGTTAACATAGTACTCCCCTTTATTAATAAATGAAACACAGTTGTATACATTATTAATTAAAGCTTCTATGATTAAATGCTGAGACATCAGTGTATATTCACTTGTTACCCACGGAAGCACTGAGTTAATGATTTAAAGGTAACACACTTTTTTTTTTACGCTTGATGGTGACTAATGATACTGTATCAACCTTGACTGCCGATGATGAACAATATGGCGCACCGCTGAAGTTAACAGTGTAAGAGAGCTGGGTCAGTAGTGTGGCTGAGCGAGTTTAGAAATTCTCATCCGCTAATGACATTTGAAGCCATAATTGCCATGACTGAAACACCACGAAAGAGTCTCCTACTGTAACTGCTAAATGATTCACTGAAAGCTCTTAACCTTAACAGTTCGTAATCAAATGTCAACTGTCAAGGTCAGCATGCCAAGATGACTGCGGTAAAAAGCCTGCAATGCAATCTGTGGTTTGATTTAATGCATTTTTATAATATTACATAATTGATCTCAGCCTTTTTCAAACTAAAACAGATTTAGATTAGGTTTAGTTACAGACTGTATTAGCAAAGATGCTTGATTTAACACTAGATGAAAATATCTCCACTCGTTCAACACGTTCTATGTCCAAATGAATATGTCCTTAGAAGCACCTAACAGGCATCTGTGAAATCACTGGAGACAGGAAGAGTTTGGCATCCTTGTAGGACCGGCTTTGGATCCACTCTGACAGCTGTATATATGGTTTCTCCTTGTTGCCTCTTCAAATGTAGTCACCCCAACCATACTTTTCTCTTTAATTAACATTTTAGGAGAAAAATCCACCCTTGTGAAAATCTAGATTAATCAGTCTCTTAACCACTAAAGGCACAGTAAATCAATATTTACCTTATGTGCTCATTTGTCTGCCTCTAGTGTTTTAGTACACTGAGCACCTCATAGGCTGGGTATTGAGTAGACATCCTACTCTCAGTAGGGTTGAAGCACTCCGACTGGTGTTGAGATTTATCTGGCCACTAACTAGCAAGTTTTCCAGTTTTTCCTCCATCTCAGTCCATGCTTCCCTGCTTCCAGAACCAGCCTCATTCCCACTCCCGCTCTCCTCCCTCCCCCTGCAGACTCTGCAGTGCAGATCTCTCCTGCTGATAGCTGCAAATCCCAAACGTGCCAGCAGAGCCCTGCCTGACTGCCTGCTCTCACACTTCACAGAGCCTGGCCGTGACAGGCCGAGAAAGCCACCTCTATCCCCCCTCTGTAGCTCTCTGAACAGGCCACCGCCCTCGTCATCCACCACTCTCTCTGCCCTGCTACTCCCAGAGCAGGAACAAAGATCCCAGCAGGCAGCAGTGACGGTAGCATCAGGGTTGGGTTGGTTTGCCAGGGTGGCCATACAACTAGGACCGCAACTAAGTTGGAGACACTGGAGTAACAGAGGCTTGTCTGTTTGGCTGTTTACCTACACCTCCGTGGGAGTGAGAGTGCACTGCAGCGCTCTGCCTCAGTGATTCAAGAGGGTAAACAGATCAATCACCGATACACACTTCAGAGGAACTCTTCTCCTTGTCTTACTGTCTGCTCGGCCTCTGCTCGGTGATGAATATGAACTGACTGGTGCAACTTATTCATTCTGTCATTCTCATAATCAAGCATTACACTGTGAAGTCCTCATTTAATACCTTATGTTTACCTTTGGATGTAAATTTAAAAAAAATGAATGAGCTTCTTTGCACAAAAGTAAGATTAAAATGCAAAATGCGTGTTCATCTTTGGGCTCATCTTGGCTGTCACACAACATCAATCATTGCATCAGTACTCTTAATAAAAATAAATCCTTCAATCGCATGTTGACTTATGCGCTTTGTCATTTCTGACGTAAATCAAAGTCTGAGCCTCACAGTCTGTGTTTGTTTAAAAAGTAAGACCATTTCTAGGAATTTGTTAGCTATAAACTACAAATGTCACATTAGAGGGATGGTAGTTTTATCATGGCAGACAGACGGTCAGACAGACAGGCAGCACACAGACAGGCAGCAGTCACTGTCTTTGTAATCTCTAAGTCTGACAGACAGTGGGAGTCTGTGATACTTGGTCAGGCCAAGCTGTCAGTCAGAGGCCTTTCAACACACCAGAGCAGGCTCATCTGACAAGCCTGTCTCGCTCAATAACACAACACAAAGACAGGCGGAAAACACACCCTGCTGCGTCAACCAGCTGATAGGTGGGACCACATGGGCTGAGGGGACAAAGGCCCAGGAGGGCAGACAAGGGCGGGACGACTGTTACTGATCCTGCTCTCCTTAATTCCCAACCGGTTTCTCCTTCAACCTCAAAGGACAACGGAGCGACTTCGCCGAGTAGCAAACTTGTTGTTTATCACTGCCCTGACCTGCCCAGCTGGTTCAACAGATGCTCATGATACAGGTCAGTGCTGC